>JAWZSL010000019.1:17725000-18107500 GCA_034769285.1 Lutjanus argentimaculatus
GATACACAGGCATGCTCTCTGATATAGCCACCACCACACACCTCTAGCGGGCTGAATCCATTGTGGGGTTTTAATAGGAAAATGTTGTCTATTATGCTTTTAACAGCAGAATAGGCTTCAGTATTTGATATTGACTCTCTTTTTCAAAGTAAAGTTGTGTTCTATTTTTACTTTATATTAAGGGAAAATCAATGAAAATACAGTGATACTGGGTTTAGAGAGCAGAGAGAGAGTGAGTGTGTCATAGTCAGGAATCAAATCCTGCCCACACAGGGGATTTATTCATAAAAAAAGAAAAGTCAGATGGCTTCATATCGAGACTGTGCCACATGGTCATGCTGCTGCTTCCTGCTGTTTTTATTAAATATCTATCTCTTTCCAACGCATTTCCGAGCACTTTATAAAAAGGGTATACAGATGTTTCTACGTGTCGTAAAACCCACTGAGGCAAATCTGTGATCTTGGCCTGTATTAATAAAACTGACTTGACTTGATTTGAGCTTGTGAACAAGAAAGAACATTAAAGTGCGTCACCACTCTGGCAATTTCCTCTCACTCTCAATCTCTACCTTCTTTTTTTATCAATCAACACCTGCTATTTTCATCCAACTCCATCCCTCAACAGTTGTTTGTCAGCGTGTGTTGATGAGGCGTGTGCGTGTGTGAAAGACACAGAGACTGAGCACCTTCATTATGCTGCTGAGTGTTGCAGCTAAACATCATAAGTGAGAGATATGACAGCTTCTTCACTGTTGATACATACAGCATTCACCCTTTCACACATTTCCATGATGCCTCACATCTTCACCTGCCAGTGATGAGCAGTTTACAGTGTTGGAATGTAACTAATTTATTCAAGTACTGTATACTTCAATGCAAATTTGAGGTACTTGCACTTTTCTTGAGTGGTCTCAGTTCATGACACTTTATACTCCTGATGCACTAGAGAGAAATATTGTACGTTTTACTCCACTATTCCTGACAGCTACACATTACAGGTAGTATATGGAGGTTTTGTCAGCTGCAGCTTGTAAATGCACCAAAATTTATTGTTGGGTCTCATTACCAGGTCGTCAAATACCAACGTTTGGGGTTGGTAAAGTGTCCAAAACACAGTAAAATAATGAGGAAATAAAAGCAGAAAAGCAGAAAAAGCAGAAAAGCGATGATTGAGAGGGATTATTTTTACATTGTTTTCAGGAAAATCCTGCATTGTATGTCTTTAAGATTTTATATAACATATAAGGAACTTTTCAAATAAAAAAAAAAAGAACTTAAAAGAAGACACTTAACCACAAAGAAAACATGACTTGACAGTTTAAGTATACACTATATTTAGAACATTTTCACAGTTTTAACTTGCTGACAGACAGCCTTTTTGATGGGAAACCACCAGTATAAGCCAAATATTGCTCTCTGAAAACCAACCAGGCTCCATATGTTTTGCTGCCGACCCTGCCCGCAGCGGTATAATGCTTGGCTTCTGTGCTGGTATTCCTCTCCGCTTCTCCAAACAGAGGCCATTTTACTTTTTTGATGATTTAAATAAATTGATGATCCTGATGATACTTACACACTTTAACTTAAGTGACACTTTCATTAGAGAATGTTTGCATGCACGAGAGTATGTCTACAGTGTTAGTACAGTACTTTTACTAAAGTAAAGGATCTGATTACCTTCTCCATGCTGATAATTTCAAGTATCGATCCACGTGCATGACCTAATATACTGAGTTAAATCAGACAACTGCAAATTACAAACCCACTGATGACGCATCTGACAAGTACAGATCAAGACTGCCGTGTCTGGTGTCTGATGAGGATCGCAGCGGTATTGATAAATTGTGAGCTTAATTCATTTTTATGCTGCACCATTATCAGTTCATTCGCCCACGCAGTGTGTCACTCACAGAATATCACTTCACTTCAGTTTGACTTGTGACTGCCTCGTCTCTCTTTAGTTAGCATTCCCACTGTATCTCTGTAATGCAACCACACACCCATCTTCTAAAGAGAAAAAATTACAATGTGTGACCCTGTACAGCTGCTGTCACCTTCATTACTCGCTCTGTCACTCAAGAATTTGATTACTTCTTCTCCACGTTTGCTCCTTTATTCTCATCTCCCCTCTCTGCCCATCACACTGACTGATTGAGTACTGTCACCATCAGATTCACTCACAGGCGCACACATTTTTCTGGCATGCAGAAAAACACATTTTCCACAGGCCACACATACAGTCTGCAGGTTTTTATTTTTATGAAATGGCTTTCTTAAATTAGCTAATCCTTCCTCTCTGCATGACATTGTTTTCTAATCAATAAAATTAGGTGGGGGTCATGTTCAGACTTAGTGAATCCAACAAACTAAACAACAAAATACATTGTTTGTAATTGCCCTTTAAAACAACACATTCTCTCAAAGCATTCTCTGATCTAATGACATAATTTCTCTATTCCGTCCAAATTCGTTACAAACCGTTATGCTGTTGAAAAATACATGAGTTTTATGGCTAAGGTTTGGTTCCATTTAGGCACAACTTGGTTTGGGTAAGGCAGAGATCGTGGTTTAAATACTTCAGTAAAATTAGGGTAACTTCATTGTTATGGTTACCATAATAGTCATGTGGTTAAGTTTATAGGATGATCATGGTCATCCTGAAAAATAAATTAATAAATTAATAACACAACCATTGGTAGCAAACAGGAGACGAATAGCAGTGTCCTTCCCATGTTAAAGTTCAATAGAACCAAGCTGTTGGACACAAAATAGACTTGGATAGGTTTAGGGAAACATCATAGTGGTTTTGGGTCAAAATGACTACTTTGTTAAGGTTAAGTGAACTTTGTTGCCATGGTTACAATAATAATCATATGGCTAGGGAATAACCGTAGCCAGGCTGTCGGTTGTTTTGACACATCTATCTATCCTGACCTCCTCCCTTCACAAATGTTGTCACAGTCTGGAGCACGACCCCTATTCTTGTAGAAATGCAGCACTTAATTGCTGGAGCAACCTTTTAATGGTGCAAAATGCACCTAATGAGCTATTGATATATCTGTGAAACATTTCAGCATTTAAATATGTCACTGCTTCACCACTGATACTGGCATTTCCCCCAACGCAGCCACTGAAATGGAGCAAACATATCTCGAGGTGAGGAAAAACTTTGCCCAACACTGGGCGGAAACTTATCGCTCAACCACAAACACCTTTCAAAATGTTGTCACATAGGATGCAGCCCAGGTGATTTGGAAGAAAAACCTGCAGACCCTCTACGTGCTTCATGGCACATGGTTTGACACGCCTGCCGTAGATTTGATATTATAGTGTCTTTAAAGGAAGCCTGTCACACCTGGTTCACTACACAAGACACAGCTGAATGACCATATATTTCTAGATTCAATAAAAATGCTGTCAGTTGGTAGGAGGTCATTACTGTGAAAATGATGATGACAGCAGCAAAAGAGGAGTTATCAGTCACTGCCAGGAAAAACAACCTGACCACAAAGCAGTGTATTCCCCACAAACAGCATTTGGACAAAAATATTAAACCCTCCTCAGCTTTTAATTTCTCCATCATTCACACCCTCTCATCTCACTGCCTGTTGAGCGCTTATGTGTTTAATACATGCCTGCACTGTGTGCCAAGCAACCTGCAACATGTTATTTTGCAGTCAGACCAGGGGCTCTGCAGCTCATGTGCTGCTGTAGTCAACAGAAAGTGGTTTTGTTTAGCGGCTCCATCAACTGTTCGGGCGTGCAGTTGGCTCAGTGAAAAGGCTTAGATGACATTTACCATGCTGGATTAGCCACTAGCTGTGACATTTACCAATACCTCGGTCTTACAGACGCAAGGCTGGCTTGTCCCTGATAGGTGCAGCGACACAGGGGTCCAACTGGGATAGAAAGTGACACAAAATGCATATGTATTAGATGGAGACGGGGAGAGTGATTCATAGTCAATATAATGTCTCAGAGAGACGATGAAGCCTTAAATATTCATGGGTGGAGTACGAATCTCATTATTAATTCATCCACTATTTCACTGCATATCTAATAATAGCCTCTGCCACTGCAGTTAACTTTACTTATTTTGATGTTAGCAGTTAGCAGTAAATCTTTCACATCCAGCAATCAAATGGATGGTGAAATCGGGAATGATGTGTTACAAATGATGTGGAAAAGTTTCAGCGGAGTTTGCATTTGCACAACTTAATTGTAAAATGTGTAGCGTGCATACAAGGCATACAAGACAGTCCAACATACCAGACATCCTGTACGCACGTGAAAATGGAGATACATTTCTGAGATAGTATGTGGAGGTAGTGCACTCTGTTAAAATATAAATGGCAGGTAAAATTGAATCAAGATAAAAATGAATCAGTATTCTCCGACCTGTCAAGATTATATCACATAATAGCAAGCAGGAAAGCTCTGGAAGTTTAAACCAAGTCGTTTATTCTATCGGCTCATCAGTACTTTTAGCAGGTCGGCTATTTGAGAGGGGATGAGGGAGGAACGCATTCTCCTTCTTAGCACAATGACCAAAATGCATTCCCCTTGTTAACCTCCCTGTGAAACCACCTTTTTGCAGGTGCAAGAGGGTCTGTTTCGTTGAATATGTTAGTCTAGTCTGCCTGACTCATGAGGTTTGTGACGGTTAGAAACTATGTGCCTCAACCACAGCTCTGAAATATTAGTATCCTATATATATTGTGGATTACTTAAAAAAAATGGCCTTCTCATTATGAGAGTGCTCCCATTTGACTATTCCCCTGTTAAAAATGAACCAATCGCCTACTGCCTCTATTCTGTAAACAGAGAGCAGACTGTGTTAACAGCCAGTGGCCAGTCATGGCTGATGGGCCCTGCACACACCTCCAGTGCTACAGGCTTCCCTTCTGTCATTTGGCTCTTTAAACTGAAAATAGCACTCAGAATAATTTGTGGAGCTGAGTGCAGACAAAACATTGTCAAAAGACAGTACTGGCTTCTGTAATGACTTCAAGAGATAGTTGGTGTTTTTTGAAGCGGGGTTGTACTTATCCATAGTCAGCATGGAAGCAAAGCAATCTGTGGTCAGGGACAGCAGTAAAATGTATTTTAGCCATTTTAAAGATGGCCTATCTGAAAAATCAATATCAGTTTAAGTATATGCTATATTTGGGATATTTTCACTGATTTTCCTTACTGTCAGACAGCTTTTTCCAACAGGAAAAGGATCTTTTTTAAGTGGTTAAATCAAATTTTGCTGCTGACCTGCCCACAACAGTACATTGCTTAGCTTCCTACACCGGTACTCCTGTTGCCTCTCCTAACTGCAGGTGTGTGGACCAGGGATGCACCCAAATCTGAATAAGTTATTCAGGAAAGCACAAACAATGTGACGGAAACAGATATTTCTTCTATCCCAAAGTTGCTCATTATTATTCAGAAAAAGTCAGCTCTGTGATTACCTCAGCATAGTTAAATAAGGTTTAATTGACCTGAATCAGTCACTAATTTAATGCATCAAGATTATTCCCTCCAGTTGAAGGATGTTTTTATTTACTTATATATTTTTACTGTAGAGTTTCTGTTTCCGATGCAAAACATAATCTTTAGATTTATAAAACCTTTTCTTTTTAGTTGCTGATTTTTCAATATCCCTCATTTAAAGGGGAGGTGATGATGGGGTAAAGTTCATAAAATTTTGCGTAGTTAAAAATAAGAAGATGAGGATGTGGACATATGGTTCATAATTAATCATATGCCAATATTTAATCATGTTTGATGCTTTTTAAGTCACAACAATTGTATTGCCAATTAATATTAGGTTAGAAAATGAAACATTTGCCCGAAGTTCAGATCACAGACATAAAATTGAACTAAACTGAACTAGCTGATGTTCATTTCTCCCTTTTTTTTGTTTTGTTTTTTGTTTTTGTTTTTTCATTTAATTTGAAATGGAACTTAATTCTACTACGGCCACTAGAGTCTACATAATGTCATACTAAATGGTGCACAATATTCAAGTTTTTGTATTTATTTATTTTTAATATTAAATTACTTTTAACTCAAATAATTTTAATATTTTGTTTTGACTGGAGACGATGCCTGACATCTAAAACAATTCGGACCACATACAAAAAACAAAACATAACAAAACTTAACATTATTACATACTACAGCAGTAATTTGATTGCTTTGAGGTGTGCTTTTTTGAGATATAGTGGGTTAATATGACTTATTTTTTCAGTGTTTCAGCTGTGCCCAACCACTGTAACAGCTGTCCCAAACAAGCGTTCATGGTAACAGTCTGACATCTTGCATGAATTTTAACATTACGCCTTTACCGGCGAAAATATATCAATTATATTTTTAATTACGTATGTTTCTCATATCAAAAGATGATCGCTGCATTTCAAGTAGTCTGTAAGTTATGAAAGAACATTTTTTTTTAAATGTTACAATTGTCCCTAGTCTCCCCCATTATTTTGATGAGAGTTTCTCATATAAAGACTTACAGGATTTTCTTTTTTCCATCACATTGGGGGAAATGAGCACATTCACATTCATCAGATGTAAACTGATCCATTCGGTTCAGCGCTCACCAAAATATGAGCGGGTTCAAGGAAACATGTTCACTCTTTTATGCATTCATGCACGACACTGCTGACGTCAGTGCGCTAACATGGGCTGGTGAATGTTTACCATGTTCACCATCTTAGTTTAGTGTGTTAGCATGCTAACGTTTACAATTTGGTAGTAAACACCATATACAGTTGAGGCTAATGGAAATGACATTACTTTTGCAGGTATTTAGTCATAAACCAAAAGTATTTTACAAATTTAAATGGCACAAGATGAAAAGTCAGTCTCACCAAATTGTTACAGTTCATCCAGAGGGGGAAATACTGCACCAAACCTCCTTTAAAAATATGAAAATAGTAACAGTTTCTTAAGTGTCTATACTAAATAAAAAGGCATCATATGTTGAGAGTGTTCTTGTCAATTCAGCATCAATATAATCAATAAAGATAAACTGCAATTCTGTAAAAACTTGACATTTAGGACTTTGTAGCCTCAACTTGCTAGCAGTCCCCATTGGTCAGCTAGGCTATTTTAGTGTGAGAAAAAGTGGAATGATTTCTCACCAAAATACATACAAGTTAAACACCAACACACCGAATTAAACAATAACTCATAACACTGTTAATTCATCATCTCTGATTTTGTTACATCATTCTGTTCAGTTTGTGACAGATGATTGATTGCAGAGCATTTTGTTTTATTAAGTTGTTTTTTTCTCTGAGCGCACATCTTCAAAAATAGCTGTTGGATGATCAAAATGTAGGGATGCAAAAGCACACATTTGCTCCCCACGGTCAAATAGTGGAGTACAGCTGTTCTGTTTGCGCCATTGCACAGATGCCATGCTCATAACAATTAAGAGTACTCTACTTTATATAGCAGAAATATTAATTTGAGTGGCATATTGGCTAATGAGTGCAGGTGGAGCATTGGTGAGCAAGGTGATTAATACGACTGTCTCCACTCCACACATGAGCAGCAGCAGCTTTGGAAATGCTAGCCTGAAGGAACTGTGTGAATGTGCTGGGGGCATTATCAGTGTTCCTGCACAGCCAGCGAACACACAGGAAAGCTAATTGGCTTCGATTAGGCAGGAGACGGGGTAATACATATTAGGCAAGAGAGAGAGACAGTAATAAAGTGTGAGTGTTGGTTCCTCTCTCTTACCAATCATCTGTCTGCACATTTTCATTATGCTCATGCAGATATATGTGCCCACACACAAGCACAAAATTAAACACTTTTAATTGCTGCTATTTGCAAGCCTGTTCTGGTGAAGAAAGCCTGATGTTCTGTCAGCAGAACAGGACCCACCACATTAGAGGTTACTGCTTTTTATTTGCATTGGAGTGTGAGAGACAGATGGTAAAGCCTCATGCCATTAAATGCCAAGACTCCAACTGTATGTGTGTGTGTATGTGTTTCTGAGAGATGACAGTAAGACAGAGGAAGTCAGACTGACTTACTGACTTTTGCTGAGCAAGCTAAATCCATTGTTAAGCCTAGAAGCTGCACAAAAAGATTTCAGAGTGGCTGGGTGGATGCAAGGGAATTAAATCAGTGAAGTAACATGTTATCATCCTGCCTTCATATATGGCTCTCATATCTGCACATATGGATTTGGAGACACTAAATCTCATGTTTGACATCCTCTTAAACTTCACGCCAGCTCTTGTGCGGCAGCGTTCAGATTTTTACAGCTCGCCTTGAACTTATCGGATAAACAGACGGATAAGTGCCAGGTGTGCACAATTCCCATATTCACATCCCCAGGTGGATTACGGAAAAATTAATATGAGTCAGATTCAGGATTACTTTTAACAGATGTGACACCAGGAAAGAGAGAAAAGAGTATTATGTTCAGTGTCTTTAATGCCATTGAATATGTTGAGAGTCAGTGAGGTGTAATCATTTAAAGCTGGGGTAAGCAGTTTATTTTTTGCATCACTGGGCAAAAGTTCCATAATAACCTTAAAGCACTGAATGTGATTTAAGTGGGAGAGAAAACTAGACTTCAGCTCCTCCTCTTGGCTCTGTTTTCATGCTTCAGAAAATCTAATCTGTGACAGGAGACTTTGGCCAATCACAGGTCGGTAAGATAGTTGATTGTAGAGTTTCACTCCCAGGTCATCACATTAGTGGTGCTTTGGATGAGTGGCTTGAATATAGTTGAATGTTGAGTCTCATTACCAAAAAAATAAGCATTTGATGACCAGGGAATGAGACTCAAAATATCAACTTTCTCCAGAATCATTTACTGCACCCTTAAAGAATAGCCTTGAGGGTATTGATCAGCTAGAAAATATTAATCAGTGAGAGTGTAATTACCTTAGAATTTGATGGGTTTTGATGATTCTTGAACCTTTTTTTTTTATTAATTCTTGGATAAAGGAGCAATACATAGCAATTGCAGCTGCAGTGCAAATAGCAAATTGGAGCCATAGACTGTATATTAAACAAGTTAAAATCCTATTTAATATGCAGTCTATGGTTGAAGTGAGTTGTTTCCCCCTGCACCCTCCTCCCCAGACTTGGGGCAGCTTGGGCTGGCTGCAGGAACACTGCAGGAATGCAAGATGTATGCAACCTCGTAAATAGATAATAACAAGCGAGTTGTACACTTCAAGTTGATCAGCTGTTACTAACTGTCAGTTGTCTGTCAGTGTAAAGTTAATCCTGTTATCCTGAAAGCAAAACCCCACTGCTCCGACACTCTAAAGCTGGAGTTCAGTCACTGCATGTCTCACTGCCTCCGAGGCTCCATTAACATGTGGCTGAATTTAACTGTAAACATCTACTCCTTCTACAAGATTATTAATGATTATTTACAACTCTTAAACACTTACTCATTTGGCAAACATTCAGCATTGATTTGAACTAATGTTAGATGGCTAAACTAGAATGGTTATTCCAGCCTGGAATAGAAGTTTCAAAGTAGGACACCTCGGCTGTAGTATTGTTGTCAGAGAAGTGTCATTTTATGATTTTTTTTTTTTTTTTTACAACAAACATATTATAGATCTCTCCTGTAATGTGTTTATTGTGTATTTGTGTTTTTCTGTTTGCTGATTGTGTTCTTGTGACTGTTTCTTGTTGTCAGGTCTCTATTAGAAAAGAGATCTCAATCTAAATGAGACCACCTTATTAAATAAGGATTAAATACTGTAAATAAATGATGAAAAATTCTTTAAATATGAGTCATAGGTGTGTGACTGGCTTTGTTGCTATGTGCACATGGCCATGTCTGTTTAGTTTTTTCCCCCTGCTTTTAATGGAGAGCAGAAGGAGAGGAAATGGGCAGAGAAATAAAGCAAAGAATATAAAATGCAGAAGACACCTGAGATGGTAAAGGGTTAAGATCAAGGACAGAATACACAGTGAAAATAGCTTAAACAGGAGTGTTGTGAGCGAAAAAAGAAAAGAGAAGAAGAAAGAAAGATAGAAATATTTGTGTGGTGTTTTGGAGGGAACAGATGTTCCCTGATGTATTTACAGATTTTAGTCAATGTCATTTACCATTGCCTTTAGGGAACTGTTGGTGGAGCATTTTCAGGGGATTAAAGCTTCAGTGTATTTGGCTGCACATGCCTCTACAACTGTGTCAATGAAGTTTGGGCTTATGTGTGTGCTGTGATTAGTGTCCTGCGGATGTGGCGCACATGGGTGCCTCTAATCCCCAGGATACAGACGCAGTAGGTAACCCGTTAAAAAGTGTTGTGTCTAAGCAGGGGGGGGAGGTAAAGCTAGGAGAGAAAGCAGATAACATGGACTTTACAGGATATGATCCAGTGAAGCTGCTGATGGCTGAAGGCACAGACAGGCTTTCAGCTGGAAGGCTATAGTTTTTGTTTTTTATTTTTTTACAGTATTTTGTATTGAAGACAGTGGATTTAAAATATGAATGCTGGTACCTAAATTTGATACACAGCAGAGGAACTGGTACAAATTGCCCTGATGGACTGAAAACATAGAGCTAATTAATAGTAATTTTGTAAACTGTACCGACAAAAAACAGTGATAGAAGAAGGATTCTTTTCTCTGTCTTTTACTTCTTTAAAAATACTCTGCCACAAGTAAAAGTTCCTTTCTAAAGAGTTATATTATTGGAATACAATGATTTAAAGTCATAGTTCATCACAAAATCAAAAATACATATTTTTTTCCATCTTAGCTGTGTGCTATTTATTTGTCTAGATAGTTTTGGAGATGTCTGCCATCTCTAAATTATAATACAACTAGATGGGACTCAGCTTGTGGTGCTCAAAGTGTCAAAAAATACATTTACATAAATTACATATCTGGTTACTCAAGATAATCCACAGACCTTGTTGTGAGCAGTAAATGGGTCATGATTTCTGGATAGAGACATTGCCATTGACTTTTAAAATGTATTGTGCCATCTAGTCCCATTATATTCGTGAGAAGGCAGACATCTCCATGGCTTATATCTCCAAAACTTGGCAACTCACACCAAAACAGTCTGGATAGATTAATAGCACTAAAAGTAAGAGGAAAAATATGAATTTTTCATCATGTACAGTAACATCATGCGATGAGGGACGGTTGCTAGAAGCTGCCTTATATTCTGGGTTTGCTCCATCATCATCTAATCATGTTGAAAAGATAGGTGGCGATTATTTTTTCTTCAGGCAGCTATCAAGTTGTGGAAGTGTTCCTCACATGCTTTCCCCTGATACACCCAATCCCCGCATTTAGAGCAGACTAGTGGCAGCCTAATAAGATCTAAATGGCAAATGTAGCGAAGTAAAAATTAGATTACTGGCTCAAATACGTATATACCCCAGCAAAGAGTAGAAGTACAGTCAAAAACAAGGAACTTGAAATACGGTTTCCCCCCGTGTTACTTGTAACTCTTTACACCCTCCTCTGTTGTAGGCAAAAATTGAGCACTGCATTACTGAGCATCCCAGAAGCAGCTTCAAATATTCACCTAGTCTATGGACAGACGTCAAACTGCACAGAGCAGATCGAGCGGCAGGAAGTGAGACACAGACACAGCATTAAGAATCCGGTCAATTTTCAAAATAAAACACCACATGCAGACTCATGATGATTAAAACTGACAACAAACGCACTACTTAACAACATAGCCGACTTATCTATGATGTGTGGAGGATGGACCAAAACTATGGTGCAGATGTGACGCGCCCAGTGAAATCAACACTGGGCTACTGCACAGTGGGCAACAGAGGAGTGTCACAAGTTGGCTCAGGCTACAGGGGAGGTACAGCTTGTATAGTAAAAACACACAAAGACGCAGCCATGAGAAATAGTTACACACAGGATTATCGGCTTGAGGCTGTTAGGATCAATAAAAGACAGCATGATGGTATTGATCGTCATGTAAAACAGAACTGATGAGTTGGGTCAGCAGGGCAGACACGTTCACACTGTGACACAGTCCTCTTCTCCTGTGTTTGTCTGTAGATGGGGACCACACGCTGAGGATCCTGCTCTACACACTCATCTTCTTTCTGAGTGTCATCGGCAACCTGCTCATCATTGTGGTGCTGACGGTCAATAAGCGCATGCGCACCGTGACCAACAGTTTCCTGCTGTCGCTCGCTGTCAGCGACCTGATGATGGCTGTCTTCTGCATGCCCTTCACCCTCATTCCCAGCATCCTCAAGGACTTCATCTTCGGAGCGGCCATGTGCAAGATAGTGTCCTACCTCATGGGTGAGAGAAGGGCGAGCAGTGAGGGAAAATGAGGGTTGACTAGTGATAAGAAGGCAAGAAAAAATGATAAAGTTTGAAGCTAAAAACAAAAGGTGGTTAGAATGAAGACTCAGATACCTTAACGAAAGCATAAATTACCCAGAGGTTATAGAATAACTAATCATAAGTAAGAACTTGTTCTCTTACAGGGTTTATTTTACTCACATAAAAAAAGGTAAATAAAATCAGTTGCTTTGTCAAACACTATGTTAACTTTAATCTAGAAGCAGGATGAATCTCATCTTCACATCAATTCTTACAGTCATTTATTTATTTAAAAAAATTAACACATCTACTAGCATAGAATATGTCACAGAGGCATTTTAGAATATGAGTAAAATTATTAATGTAATTATTGTGTTAATTTACTTTATTTGCTACAATAAATATGATTCCAACAGGTTGAAGTATGCATGCTGATTGGAATTTCACTCAAGATGTGGAAGAACATGTTTGGTATAATTTTAAGAGGAAAATGTAAATTAAAGATATCAGCAGTAGAGATGTCTGAATTCTCTCGTATGTAATGGGACTGAATGACACTCGGCTTGTGCTGCGATATTCCACAGACTTTGGTGTGAGCAGTTTCATGTAGGAACTACTTTCTTTCTAGTAGAGAGAAAGTAGTTCCAGCAGATTCTACCATAGAAAGAAAGTAGTTCCTACATGAAACCGCTCGCAGCAAGGTCTGTGGATTACTTTGAGTAACTGGGCCATGATTTCTTGTTAAAATGTTGTTTTATTTGGCACTTTCAGCACCATAAGCTGATTTCCCTATAGTACCAGAACAATCTAGGCGGATAAATAGTACAATAGGACAGAGGAAAAATATGTATTTTTGATTTTGGGTTGAACTTTCCTTTCAAGGATCAATGACAAGATACAATTCTGATTTAATATAAAAATGGTAGATTTAGCCAGGGTTTTAGTATTATTCACTGACTATCAATGAGAAGAATGTTTTGTATTCCTCTGCAGTCTACAAGCAACAGAAAGAGAACTATGGACACTCATCAAAAAAAAAAAGAAAAAAAAAAAGAAAAAGAAATCCAGACATTTTCTTAAAAACCTCTCTATCTCATAACTATGAATCAGCAGCTCATAATTATGCAAATCCACCGTTACCTCTTTCATGAAATATTTTCATGAATATTCACATCCATATGTCATATTATTAGTGTACACAGCCACACAACATGCCAGACAGCTAAGTGGTGAACTCACTGTTTTGAGCTATAAAATATGTTTATATTGTTAATAATAAGATAACAACAACAACAACAACAACAATAATAATAATAATACTAATAATAATACTACTACTACTACTAATAATAATAATAATAATAATATAATAAATGTTTTTTTTTAGTTGGAAAAAACAATTTGAAGATGTTGACTTGTACTCTGGGGAACACTTTTGAACATTTTTCATTTTTTTCTCAATCAGCTGAAAAACAGAAAACAGAATTATTGATAATAAAAGCCCTTGTTAGTTGGAGCCCTACATGTTTTATTTTCATGTATAAACATTAGCAAACAACACGGCTTAATAGAAAGCATTGTGTAAAAAGGAACTCATCATTTTATCCAATAATGTTCATGGATTTGTTGGAAGCAGCGTCTCATTTTTATCTTTTTAATTGTGGGGACAAGGGTTGTACAACTGCAATCTTCTCCTATAAGGCCAAAACTTCCTGGCATATCAAAACATCAAATCTCTTTCACAGTTTTTGGCAAATTCACTCAATCTGACAGTAGCTTTACTAGTTACTTTTATCAATATTTAAAACAAAAATATCTTGTGATTCTCTCCTTTGCCGTGCTTTGTAGCCCAGTGTTGCATCACCAGCTACCCCAGACCTGACAAAACTGAATCACTGCCTACATCTTCTTATATGACGTGAATAGAAACAAAATGACATTTCCTTCTGTTTATCAGGCTAATCCTATATTACCTTGAGAAGTTATCGACTGGGATCCAATAGAGAATGAAAAGGGGGCCACTCGGATGCCAGTGGGACTTTGCAGACCATTAATTTACTGCTGAACTAAAACTCTATTCAGATGCATTGTCTATAGATTTATCTTAATTGTGAACCTGAGCTGCAAAAACTGTGGAAACAAATAGCAATCAGGACGTTAACAGGTTCTCTGACCTCCTTTACAAAAAGGTACAGATTACCATTGAACAGTATCACATCCACAGACCATTTTCATTATCTCAACCATTTGTGGAAGATTGTGGATTCTCAATGGGATGTGTTTGTGCCTTCACGTTAAGTGAGTAAGAGATACTTCTGAGTTTCCATCAAGGGGATAGTTGTGCCTTCAGGTAATGAGCACTTTAACAGACCCTTTACTGAAACACACTTATTTATCTCAGATCTTCTCAGTCAGATGAGAAGATTGACACCACTCTCATGTCTGAAAGTGGTAATGATGTTGTCATCTAACTCTTGGCAGTAAACCTAATTAGCATATTTCACAAAAACCTTTCTTATAAGAAAAAGTATAGTACTAAATGTAAAATTACTGTGGTGTAAAAAAGATACCTAAAAAAGACCTGTATTTAGTATACTTTTATGTGCCTAAGTTGAGTTACTTTTTCAAAATACACTCAATACTTTCTGAGTGTGAAATGCACTTTTTGTAAGCACACTTAAATACACTTCTAATTAAGTGAAATTAAAGTACACTTTGTGTATTACAAAGGACTTTAAATAAATGGTTATACCCATAAAAGTACCACTAATGTACAATTTACAATACACTTATAGTGAAGTATAGTTCTTCTAGGTACAGTAGTAGAGTTACTATATTCATTTTTAGTACACTGAAGTTGAACTTAATGGCATCTTAATGTACTTAATGTTCTTAAAGTATCAAAAGTACTTAATGTACTTAAAGTATCAAACGTAAAGTATCCATTGTGCCGAATGATCCTGTTAATCTTTATGTCTTTATTAGGTTCCCCATTAGCACCAGCATAAGCACTGGTTATTCTTCCTGGGGTGCACACACATACACTCATGCACATTATACACACTACAACTGCATAAGCACAAAAATGACATGACAACTCATCGTTGTTAAATTAACAATTTAATGAGGTAGAGAGACAAATGGTCATTCCATACAACAGACATTAAATCATGCACAGAATTATAAATCAATCACAATTCCTCCAGAAATCACAGTAATTTGAGCCTTTCATATTGGTACATATATGTATAATCCTTCATAATGAACATAAATCATAATCAGAATGACCCTCAGTAATATATTTATCCATGCTGTGCTCTCACACATTAAATTCCAAGACACAAGGCACAAAAACACATTTTGCATGCACTGCTCTCACCAGGTTTGTATTCTATTTCTAAGACATTTACCTCGTTTATGCTTCCTTAAATAATTGTAAATACCATTTTAACAAAAAATTTGAACTGGTCTTTAGCATCCACTTTGACAAAATGCAACAGCAATGAATTCCTCCTGAGCATGGCTCTGTACATGACTGTTTCTTGCATCATACTTGTTTTTGCTTTAGGTATATTTTGGAGTACACTTTTAAAAGTACACTTTGAATATACTTTAAATTAAGCAAAAATTCAACTATACTTGTAATGACTTTTGTATTCTTAAATTTTATTTCTAATACACTAAAGTATACTACTGTCTTTACCTGGGCAGTATCAGCAAAATGTACTTAAAGTATCAAAAGTAAAGTATCCATTGTGCAGAATGATCCTGTTAGCTTGTCAGGGTTAAATTCTTTAAAATCAACAGTGCATTATAAGTTCATCATACTGTAGCAAAAATATATAGAATAACTACTGACTATAGCAGTCAGGAAAATGTAGTGGAGTGAAGGGTATGATATATATTTCTCTCTAGAATGTAGTGGCGAGTATAAAGTTGCACAAAATGTAAAGTAAAGAACAAGAGCATCAAAATAGTTCTTTCAGTACTTCAGTAAATACTCTTAGTTACTTTCCATTACTTATTCTTGCAGCACACAAGGAAAATAAAGAGACAGTATTATTGTAGAAAAAAGTAATGGATTGAAAATAGACTCAGGTCCCTGGAAGTAATGGAGTTCATGGAATGTTTTCATGCTTTCCTGCACTTGGAAATGAAATTCTGCACTCATCAATGAGGGGGAATGAAAGCAAAGATAAAAATATACTGTAAAGTGCACTGTAGGAGAATCTGCAAGAGAAGTAAACAACACAACACAACAACACAACAATAACAATAAATGGTTGTGATTGTGTGAAAGTGAGAGACAAATAAAATAACAGGAACATTCTGCTGACCCTGGAAGAAAAGCCACCTGAGAACTGAATAGAAAAGGTGGATTAAATAAAGCACAGAGCCTCTGAATGAAGGAGAGCCATCAAAACAATGCACTGAGGAAAAGTGGACAAACCCAGGGGAGAGACTGTTGGCTGATTGTTCTTTACTTCAGTGGGATCTGCTCGAAAGCTGCTCTCATAGGGACAGACAACACAGCGCATACGTCCTGACTCACACACAGATGCACACACACACACAGTTTGTATTGTCACTGAGGACATGGATAACGGAGGTAAAGAGTAATTTCCCGTCTTGCCCTGTCAGGAGGGAGATGGCAGATCACATCAGTGGCCTAGCCCAACGTGATTTCTTCTAAGACGCAGATAACAATCCCCACCTCCCCGCCTCGCACTATATTCATTTGCAAGCACATCTCCACAGAGCACCACATTTTGTTCTCTGTTATTATTGCAGATATTACGTGCACTTCAACAAACATGTTTTTCTCGCTTTTATTATGGTTACAAACTCTGTTCCAAGCACAAAGCGATAATAACTTTTTATTCATCAAAAGAGAATATATCTAATAATGCAAATGCATGCATGTTTACCTGCCTTTTACAGTAAATAATCTGTTTTGTTTTCCAGGCATATCAGTCAGCATCTCCACATTTAGCCTGGTTGCCATAGCAATTGAGCGCTATAGCGCCATCTGCAACCCCCTGAAGTCACGGGTGTGGCAGACCCGGTCCCATGCCTATCGGGTGATTGCTGCTACATGGGTGCTGGCCTTCATCATCATGATCCCCTATCCAATCATCAGTCACTTGGAGTCTTTTCAGCGTCCTGACAACACCACCGCTCACCAGTGTCGCCACAAGTGGCCCCTCGCAACAGCTGAGCAGACCTGGTGAGTGTAATTAAGTAGTTTTTTGGGGTACTAGTACTCTTATGAGTAGATTTTTAAGTCTCTACCTTTACTTGTACTTAAGCATTTGTTACACTATGTAATCTACTTAGTTACTTTTAAAATCATAGTTGAGTACTGAGTACAATTTGAATTAATATGCTAACCCTTAACATAGCCAATAAGGCTATCTGCCAACAAACAGGCCAATGAAAACCATGAGATACAAACAAAAAACAATACGCTGCAGCAGCACAGGTTTGGAGTGAGGATGTTAATGATTAATCATTAATGAATTAATCACAGTTAAGAAATAAAAATATATAGGACATTTCATCAATAGTCATGACAGTAATGAAGAAATTTAAAATGAGAAAAAGTGACAACCCCCTCCCCCTGAAAACATGAGAAAAAAGTGTCCTGTAGCATATAAATTAGCAATAATTAATGAATTGTTTGCGTTTTCAAATATCATCTTATGGAAAACACACAATGTTTGTAACCCTAGTTTGGAGAGGTGACTGTGACCACTGAGCAGAACAGAGAAGAAGTTGCAGGTAATTTAGACTGAACATCTGGAGGAACAAAAACCCCCACTTGTAATGCATTACAGATCAACAGTTTAAAAAGTAACTAGTACTCTGAGTATTTTTTTTAAGATGAATACTTTGTACTTTTACTGAAGTATTTTTGTAACACCAGTACTTTTACTTGTAATTGAATAATATTTTAGCAATTTAACAGTACTTGTACTTAAGTACACATTGTCAGTGCTCTTTCCACCACTGCACACTGGTCCTTTAAATCAATTCGTCCAGACTGACAGTGTAACCATGAAATGAAAATCCTTTTTTTTTTTTTTTTTTACTGAACAGCAGCCACTGTGGCTGCAAATGGTAATTACAGGAAAATCCACAGTGAATTTCCATTCATTACCCAGAATCTTCTTGAGTCAGTTGTTTTAAAGATATTTTCATGTTTATCTGTGATATATAGTATAACAGGAGCACAAGTACAGAAGAGGCAAAAAATCTGTAAACATATTCATCAATGTCAGTTACATAGCATCTGTCTAAGGTTTGCTAACATTAGCCACCATCAGCTACAAGTCATACCAAACCAAATAAGGCTTTAAATAAAGCAGCAAAGATTTTCAATGCACTAAACAGAGTAACAGTATATTTTATCATTTATTAATTAAACTCTTTGTAAGCTTTTTTTTCTGATTTGTTTAAAGTTACATTGTCACTCACTTGTATAATGTAAAAAATACTTTAGATGAGGAGCAAAATATGCATGGAGAAAACACAAAATGTGTATTTGAGAGACTGAATATGACTCATTTCAATAATTTAATTTAGTTTTATATCAGGCTTTAGAGTGATATATGGTGAGATTTTGCAATAGAGTATCTTAAGTATGAATGTTATGTTTAATATTAAAATGTACTGGGCTATAGAGAAAAAAACTGTCTGAGCTGTTGGATCATCTGTCATTGATCCACTGGAAGGTCACAGTAAGCTGCATGAGAGAAAGTCCTACTGCCGGATTAAGGTACGCTGTCAGTGGGTGTTGCTTACAGGGAGATCAGGGAAACTGCAGGTTTATCTGAGCAAAATTCAAGGTCATCATGTATGAAGTATTAAGTATTCAAGTATTTTTAGTTAATGACAACAACAAAATACTGAACAGTCATCACACGGGGCACTATAATGTGCATCCCACCATGATCCAATAAAACTATTCACTGCTCAGTACATCCTAATGATGGATTAAAAAGCACAAAATCAATAGAACAAACAGATTAGTGAGCGCCTTCAACTACACACACACACGCACAGTGTCTTTAGTGTCCGAACACCACAATGTCCGCTCTTTGGGCTTTAAACTCGAACCATTATTGTTGTAACAGTTTCCTGTTATAATCATTTTAAAATGTTTATTGTCACATTAACTGTAACCTACTGGTAACAATTAGCAGTAGTTGATGTTTTTCATAGCGAGGTAAAATTACTGTAAAACTAACAACAGTAGTTTTCAGCCTACTGTAAAATTAAGTACAGTATTACGCTGTTATGAAAGTGTTGCTGTAGTTTATTTTACAGGGCTACTGTATAACCCACTGTATTTATTACAACAAAATATTTGATATTTAGCTGTTGATGTAAAATTAGAAAAAGGACAGAAGACTTAACTGCACAAAAAGCTGAAAATGTATTGTGCAATTTGAACTATTTAATGTTATGAATCAAATCTGCAAAACAAGTGTTTTTGTTTGAGCTATTGACGTTAATTCTCCCCGAATGCACACTGCAGGTAAGTCTGCTATTGGTTGCTTGGTTTCGGCTGGCATTTGCTATCTTTGTTTTCAGAGCCACTGGGAAACAACAACATCAGCCTCTGAGAAAGCAATCTTCACTCTGAAAATGGCAAATTAGGGTTGCAAATGGTACAAATGTAAACAAGCTTGCAGCTATTACCTTTACTTTTGTGGGGATTTAGACACTTTAGAGACTCGCCTCCCTACATGCAAAAGTTCCACCAAAACAAGTTCCCTCTGACGTCATTTTGCAGGGAAACTGGTTGCTGCATCCTGGGCTTAGCTCTGCCCAAGACGATTGTGGTTGATTTAGAAAAAATGCAAAAAGGACAGAGCATTTTTTTCCCTCTATAGCATAATGTGTGTGTGGAGCCATACTTGGAGGGAGAGAGGTCAGCCTATGCAAGACTAACATTAATTTAAGTAACATTATTTATTGGTAGGCTAAAGTTACAGAACATCAAAGTCAGTGGCAATTCTTCTACATTAACATTATGTTAGAACAATTTTTGTTTGCAAAAAAAAAAAAAAAAAAGAAAAAAAAAAAAAGAAAAAAGATTAACCACTCACCAGATCATGAATCAGGTAGCAGGTCAGCAGACAGACACGACAACACGACAGAAAGCATGCCTTCTCGAGTCCTAAGTAAAAGTTGTAATGTTGTTTTCCTATAGTGTGATGTTAAAACTTACAATAAAACAAAATATTGAACTCAAATCAACAACAGTTTTTCATTTCATGATGGAAGTTGGTGGTTTTCCTTATTCAGTTAGAGAATACAGTAATCATACTGTGAAAAACAACAGTGATGGCATATAAATTCATCTTTTTATAATGGGAATAGTTTTTTTCCTCTTGATAATCAATTCAAAAAGAAAATAAAACACTTTGGTAGTGTTGTAAATTTAACTGGATAAATACACCAGCTGTTTTCTTTTCTTTATCTAAGCATCATCAGTTTAATTTCCAGAGTAACCGAGGACAAAGCGGCACATAAAACGCAACTTAACATAAAACTTGCAGTTAGACAAGCCATTTTTCCTTTCTCTCTCAGTGCTTGCCTCCTGGACAATACGTTGTTTTGTATCAAATAAACTTTAGGTGAACTGTTTCTGAGGTGTGTGTGCTTTCAACAAAGTGTGCTGCACTGAAAAAATCTCATTTAATTCCATGTTTGGACCTGGAGCCTGTTTTTAGCAGCTCTTACTTTCTGTCTATTGGCTGTTTTCATGGAAACATTTGGTCAGAGAAAACGAGCAGACGGATGTTTCAGTGTGTGACTTTAGATGGAACGGGCTGTGGGGTAATTTCACTTATCTGTGTGTATGGATGCACAGTTGAAACTAATGTTTTGGTATGTGTGTGCACAGCATGTTATGGCTTTTGTGTTTAATTCTATCTCTTTATCAGATTTGGGCTTCCCTATAGGTGTATTAATATGAAATGTGCACGGGTACTAGACTCAGTTTGTGTCTAGTATTTTACCTCAAGATTTTGACTCACAGAGCAAAGCATTGTTTTTTCCTGAAAAATACATACCCAGCAATCTTTGGAAAAAAAAACAATTTTCAATATTTACGGCTGTTCTGAAGGTATTTCAAGAATCCCCCTTTGAAATTATTTGAAGAGCATTTTATGTGTTTATTGAAATGCAAAATTAGCGGGTGAGAGAGAAAACAAAGGTCTCTGTTCAGGTCAGGGAGCTGTAGTTCATTTTTGGCATCGTAAAGGGATAGTTTGGATTATTTAATGCAGGGTTGTATGAGGTATTTATTGATAGTTGGTTTATTACCTACGGTAGTTGGTGGTCGGCATGCCCCCAGTATGGAGAAGCAGAGAGGATTACCAGCAATGTACTGCTTTGGACAGGGACAGCAACTAAACATATTCTAGCCACTTAAAAAAAGGTACACCTTAAAAAAATCAGTATCAGTTTAAACGTATGCTATATTTGGAATATTTTCACAACTTTACCTTTATGTCAGACAGCTTTTTCCAATAGGAAACTGAGCCAAATATTCCTCTCTCCAAACCACCAAGCTCTATGTGTGAAATTAGTAATTACTTTATTTGTGTTGAATTTGGTGTTTAAAATGATAGTTTAGATTCATCACAATCTCTAAATAACACAAACAAACAAACAAGATCAAAGCTATGGTAGACCACCAACTCACTTGTGGTGTGACTTTGGTTGGCTTGGAGAGAGAACTCTGGAAATATCCTCAGAACAACAGTACATTTTACTGGCTGATATTCTCTGTCCTTTACCAGACTTTAAAAAAACAACATCAAAAAACCAAAAACAATGTTTAGCTTCGGTAATGGTTATACGTTAATACATCCAAGGCACAAACTGGGGCCACACGAGCATCTGCATATACCATTATCCTTATGCCAGGATATCGGGATCTTAACCTCTCCCATGTGTCTCTTTTAGGTACATTCTGCTACTGCTTGTGCTGTTTGCAGTCCCAGGGTTGGTGATGATTGTGGCCTATGGACTGATCTCCAGGGAACTTTATCGAGGCATCCACTTTGAGATGGGCCACAAAAAAGACTCTACTGGTGAGGCCATGCACATCGAAAACATAAAGAAAAATGTCGATATCAAATGTTTAAAATATTGTTTAAAAGTAGGTGTGTTTCTGTCTCCGACCACAAATTTCATATTTTCTTTTGTACATGTTTCTACCCCCAGTCTTGCAAACTCTTTGCTAGTTGGTTTGTTTACAGCACAGAGCAGAAGAGGTTGTGTGTTGTGCAGAAGAGGTTGTGGTACCTGTTATTTTCAACTGAGACACATATTCTGGATTTGCTGTTTACATGTCCAAAGAATGCTCCTAAAACCAGAATAATACCAGTGTATCTCACATGTCTAAACCAGAATATGCTTCATTCAGAATAATGCCTGATTCAGAAAATCAAACCAGAATATGCAGTTTACATAGCCTGTACTAAATATATTGCCAAATACTGAATATTAGTGGAAAAGTAGTGTGCATGTAAATGAAGCCACTGGCAGTAAGGCTGTTACCTCAGCGTACACCAGCTTAAAACAGGGCACACAGAACTCACTGCAAAGCCATTTGGCTTATTTTCAATAATGTGAACATATTATGAATATATATACATGTGTGTCTGATCAAGAAGTATTTCAGATTTGATTTTAATGATGTTTTGATTTGAATCACACTATTCAGCAGCCACCAGCCAGGCCCTAATGTCAGCATTTGCACTTCTTTCACATGATTTATCTGAGCGATAAGGAATTTCAATTTAACGACAACGATTTCATTAGCACTACAATCATTGTAATGTGTGCAGGTTAAGTGAAACATAACCTTTTGTGAGCACATGAGTGTGTGTCTGGGATGACAGCAGCATGGAGTGTGTTTGCTGGTGCTCCATTAGAGGATGGGATTGGCTGGCAGCTGCAGGCCTGGACATCACCATCTGTTTGGTCTCAGAGAGAAAGAGGCTGTTCAAAAAAAGACAAAGAGCATGTGGTAAAAAAAACAAAACAAAACAAACAATAGCAAAAAAAAAAAAAAAAAAAAAAAACAAGCCGGAAATCAGGGGGATAAGGATAATGAACTTCTAAAATAAACTCTTGGAAAATGTTTTTATTTAATAATCCAGAAGTGGTTTGGCAAATTGTGTATAAAGTCTCTACAGCACAAGTTCCTGTTTGTATTTGCTTGCCTCAGGGCTTTTATTAATGTACTCAGTGTAAGTTGTAAAGGGAAAGCTGGACTATTCGATTTTATCAATAAATTGCAATATCCCTTGATGGATGATTACTGAGGCTCAGCACAAATTGCCAGTCACTCTTCTTTCCATTAAGCTGAGCTGCTGCTCTTTAGGAGACGTGATTCACTCAGAACAAACCTCACAATGGATGCCTGTGTGTTCACAGAGCTGTGGTACTTTGGCTTGTTTGTTAAGATTTCTATGAATTAACCAGCTGAAGGACACAATTTTACTGGTTAGATATATATTCTTTAAACCAGTGGTACCAATATTAGTCAAATGTATGACAAATTGTCCAGGAGGGGACAGAAGAGTCATTCAGTCAGGCAGGCACGAAGTAAAACATAAAAAACCCACAATTCTTTCCAGAAATAATAATCCAAGGGAGCTCACTTTTATTGACAGCTATTTTCTATTTAGATTTGACTGCCATAGTCGTAGTTTTCAGTACTTGTACTTGTTGGATTTAGTAGTACATAAGTAGTAGCTGCTAGTAGTAGTACTAGTATATACTTATTTAGTACAAATAGTATCAGTTGATGAATGGTTCTGGGTTTAACCCTCATTCTACCAAGGTATTTAAAGAAACAGTTCACTCCCAAATCAAAAATACATCTTACCCGAAGTGCTATTTATCCATCAAGTTTGTTTTGGTGTAAGTTGCAGAGTTTTTGAGATATCAGTTGTAGAGATGTCTGCCTTCTCTTCTTGAATATAATGGGACTAGAGCTCAAAGTGCCAAAGACATTTTGAAAATTCAACACCAGTGTCTCTTTCCAGAAATCATGATTAATCAAGATCATTCACAGACCTTGTCATAAGTAGTTTCATGTAACTACTGTCTTCCTAGTAGAGAGAAAGTAGTCCTGGTAGATTCTACTGCAGACAGAAAGTAGTTCCTACATGAAACTGCTCACAAAAAGGTCTGTGGATTATCCTGACTATCTGTTCGATTGTATCTTGAAAGGGACATTGCTGTCACATTTTTCTTTTCTTTTTTTTTTTTTTTTTTTTTTGTTTGTTTGTTTCGGGGGGCTTTGAGCACCACAAGCCAAGTGCCATCTACTGCCATTATTTTGGAGAGACAGTATACATCTCTATGGCCAATACCTCCAAAACTCACACAAACTCACAAAACAAGCCAGAGGATAAATATGTATTTTTGATTTTGGGGTGAACTGTCCCTTTATCATATAAGAACTAGGTTATAGGCTGAGGTCTGTGGGGATCCCAACAATAAACTACTGTAAGAAACAACCATCATAGCAAAATGTCAACTTATTTCTTTCAACATTATTAGTTATATAATTAATGTCTCATGAAGGAAAAAAGATGATTATTGTTTTGGGAAAGTTACAGTTAATTAGCATATTGTGTTAATTAAAACAGACAGAGCCCATGAGGAAATCTTAATCTACAGCATCTGTGTTTGTCTCCTTCAAAATGACTGACAGAGTCCCCCCTGGTGTGATACTATAAATTAGGACCGTGGCAAACATGAACTCAATCAATTAACAGTTCCATCTAATAAAACTGTGTAGGTGGAATTGGGCTCCCAGTACATTTGAATTTTTAAAAAGCACTTATTAAAACAGATATAGAAAACAATGATATTAAGTCTTTGGGAACAAATGAACTAAGTCTGAAAAATTAGAACTATAGAGGAAGCCACCTGTGAGATATGAGTAAAGGTAAGCCTGACACCAATCCTGATTTCACATTTTTATTAATAAAGCTGTAAATGTATTATTATGTGAGGGAGAACTTTGTGTTATGATGAGACAGCAATGCATCATTAATATGCCATTTCTAAATGCATTGTCATTGCTACTGAGTGTGTAGATATTAGACACTTATTTCTTTTTTTTCTATTACCTGTTAAATACAAATGCTTATTGTGTGTATTCTCACTAATGAGGTGATCACTGCGTGCATGCACACAACAGCAGCAGAGGAGCGCAGTGTGTGTGCAATAACAAATTTCATGTGTTCAGAATGTGATCTAATATGAGATGGATCAATTTTTTTTGGTATCAGTCTGATTGATGCTAGTGTTGATACTCAAAACAAGACTTAGTATCAACAGTATTTATACTTAAGATATCAAGTATGAGGAGTCTATCTGTCCCTGAAAGGGTTAGTTTGGATTATTTGAAGTGGTTTGTATGAGGTACTTATCAATAGTCAGTGTATTATCTACAGTAGATGGTAGTCGGCACACCCTCAGTTTGGAGAAGCAGAGTATCAGCATGGAAGTTAAGCAATGCACTTCTGTGGACAGGGCCAGCAGCAAACATTTTAGCCCCCTAAAAAAGGCCCACCTTGAATATTGTGTGACTACAGTCTTTTAAAGGTTTGGTAGTTAGATTTGCCAAAGTCACACAATAACGCAAACAAACCAACAGATCGAGGCAGCAGAAGACCACCAACTACAGTGTTCGGAGAGGTAAAATAACTGTCAAGAGAGAACAATATTTGACTATCTGACGGTAAGGTAAAGCAGTTAAAATATTCGAAATATAGCTTACAATTAAATCGATATTGATTTTTTCAGGTGGAACATTTTTTCAAGTGGCTAAAAGATGGTTGGCTGCTGACCCTGTCCACAGTACAGCGCATTGCTAAGCCTCCATGCTCGTACTCCTCTCTGCTGCCGACCGGCATCTAGTGTAGATAATACACTAGCTATTGATAAGTACTTTATACACCCCCATTTTACAAAATCCAAACTCTGTCTTTCACAAATCTTCAAAGTAATGTAAAATGTGTCACAAAATGGAAACATTACTCACATATTGGATGATTAGTTTACTATTTTAAATACTCTAGTAAAATATGTCCTTTTGTGTAATTTAATTCACAGCTCCTCTCTTTTACTCTGCTCTCCTGTGCAGATGTGAAGAATGGACTGACGTCCACTGTGTCTACAGGCAGTGATGATGGAGATGGCTGCTACGTTACTGTTGTCCAGCGTCCTAACTCGATGGAGATGTCCTCAATGTCTACATCCAGCAGGGCGGTCAAGGCAGAGAGACCACGCAGCAACACATCCGAGGCCAAGCTGGAGGCCAAGAAGCGAGTGATCCGCATGCTGGTGGTCATTGTCGTCCTGTTCTTTCTCTGCTGGATGCCTCTGTACTGTGCCAACACCTGGCGGGCTTTCGATGACATCTCTGCCAAACAGGCCCTGTCAGGGGCACCCATCGCTTTTATCCACTTGTTGTGTTACACGTCTGCCTGCGTCAACCCAATCATTTACTGCTTCATGAACACACGTTTCCGCAAAGCTCTGCTCGCCACGTTCTCATGCTGTGCCGCACCTTGCCATCGCCGTCGCCGTCGTGGGCTACGGGACAACGAGGAGGACGTTATGGCAACGGGAGCGTCCATGTCCAAGTTCAGCTACACTACAGTCAGCACCATGGGAACCTGCTGAGGCAGATGGATGCAGGCACAGTCCAGAAGAAACAGTTTCTACGGCAACACAGCATCCCACATCTTCTATCTTTAGGTCAAATCTGTGCACGTAGAGACAGTAATTTGGAGAAGGAAGACAGGCCGTATAGTGTAACAGTATAGAAGCTTTACCCATGACTGTGAGTACATTTATGTAGGGATTATTTAATGAAATCCAGTAGTAAATACCGCCATAATTTTACATAAAAAGCACAAAAAAACGAGGATACAGTAATTTCTTGTCATACTGGACAAAGACAAATTGTTTTCATAAATGGCGGGGCATCATATGCACGTTAGCGTGAGTAGTGCAGAGACCGTGAGGTGTGGTGGGCTGTTTGATAAGTAAGGGAAGCAGTTTGATAAATTAGTAATCATTGTGTAGCTATAAAAAAAATAGGACGGACCATTTGCTATGTAATTTTGAAATTGTTTTATATGTTGCTGTCAGTCGTTAATGTTTATCTGTGTTAATAATGGTGATGCAGTTGCCTTGTGGACTAAGTGCCTGGTTCTAAGTACTATGTTACATTTGTCTACTGTTGATTTGCTCCATTCATCATGGGCACCATAATATACAGGCAAACTGCAACCTGGGGGGTTTGGAAGTGCAGTTTTAACACTGGAAATAATCTTCTAAACAAACTGAAAATCGTCCTTAGAAGACAGGAATTTCCTCCAGATGGGAACTGACAAATGAGTGGGTAGTCAGTTGCACATGGCTCCACGGTTCGCAGAAAACACTTCAGTGGTATAAACAGCTTAGATCTGAGCAGTGGTGAAGCCTTGTGTTGTGGTTGTAAACTGTGATGCTAGTCATCTTTGTGTTTTTAGGTTTGCAGAGATGGAATTTTCTGTGTGTGCTGCAATGTTTGTATTGTGTCCTCGCAGGTGAACAGAGTAGCAAATGTGATAACAGTGACTTGACACTTTGAATTGTGTTTGTGTCTCATATTAGGGACTCTAGTTTGAGGGCAGCACAAAATTGGCTGAAAAGTACTGAACACTTTGTGGAGCGCATATAGATAGGAATCTGTGACTATTTAACAGTCCCTACACAGCATAGAGATAATATCACCAGTACTAATAACAGTGCCCTTAGAGTGGTAGTACCAATAGATTTGAGTTTTGATTTAATACCCATTATGTAAATGGAAGCATTCCAGAAATAATCCTTCAGCAGTGTATGAATTGATTTTTATGGAGTGTCTATCTGTAGGTGTCTATCTGTATGAATAAGCACATGGCAGCAATTACTATTAACACCTGACCCCCTGTTGATAAGGGGCTGCACTGGATGAATGGGTTATGTGCAGGACTATGCTGGGGGAGGGTGGGGTGTGAGTTTTGCCCTGGACAACCATTATTTGACATGTGTATGACATTAATGTGACATTACATTGGTGGTACCTGTTATTTTCGGTTTTCAGTTGCAGTTTGGTTAGGTCTGGGCAACAAAACTACCTGGTTAGGTTTAGGGAAAGATCATGTCATCGTATTTACACCCAGGGTGCAAATAGTGTTGTTGGCTGGGGACACCTGGGTGCTTGTTTCTGCCATGCTTGGCCATATACTGTATATACCAAGGCGTAAATAACCACATTCGCTATTCCACCCCGGGTGCAAATACACATGTTGGCTATTCCAATCTGGGTACAAATAGCATCTGCCTTATTTTTTTCAGACACCACAGATGTGTAGTATTGCCACACTTTGGAATGTTTTGTTGGCATCTTGGCACGCTGAACTCTCAACTCTGCCAAATGCATTGCATGTGACTTCAACACACCACAGACTGTATGTGTTATAGCTGCTGTGGTAATGAGTAGATCACATGTCAATGACTTTACAAACAAATACATACATAAAGGATTGAACGCAGATATTGTTTGGCGAAGTTTCCTTCCTAATTGGCACTGGGTTATTTCAGTTGCTCCCTTTGGAGTCCCGATACTGTAGTACTGAATATTGCTATACATACAAGGGCAAAACATTCAATTTTGACAGAGAAACATAATGCACAATTAAAGAAATACTGTATATTCCCATGGTATATATCACACTGACACTTAGAACATATAAGTTGGTTTATTTTACTGATATTAATATACAGAGTGTTTGAAATAACACAATAAGAGACCATAGTTTGGTAAACTAATATAATGCTGTGATAAATGTTCATATTACAATATCAGTAGGTCGTAGCTCAACGCACAACGCACAGACAACCGACCGCAGCTCGGAAGTCCATCAGCACCCTTTGCTACGTCAAATCAATCAAGTCAAGTTTACCACAAGTGAAAGTCAGGTTTACCACTCTACAACTAGTGGCCTTACAAGCTAACTTATGACACTGTACTACACTCAAGACCACTTGCATTGTGTAAGTAAACAACAGGACAAGAGCAAGTTTAGTGTTTGTCAAGAATACAGCATTTAACTAACGATATAAACCAAATCATTTACTGTATGTGGTTTACCTTAGTCATGCCAATATGGCTGAATAATAGTCTTCGATAGGTAATTGTTAATCTGTTGCATTTCAGTGACTGAAACTATTGTGATGTAGTGTTTGTGTTAAATATAGTGTTTGGTGATTTTAATATAACCAGCAAAACATTTTACCTACAGTGATATCAAACATGAGTGTGGCTTACCTTTGTTCACCATATACGTACTGTAAGACACTATGGAAGTTCACTGCAGCCTTACAATATGTACTGAAGGAGGTAACAGGAGGATCAAGTTTAGTTCAATTCAGTGAGTCCCTGTTGAGCTCACCTGCAGGCTTCAAAATGGCAGCCATGTTTTTGGAGGTGTCTGTTTGTCTGGTCCTGTCTAGCGTGCCTGACTCTGGCTCCCCTGCTCACCTCACACTAATTGTGTTACAGCCTCAACCCTGCCAGGCTGAACGGATGAGCATATTTCACTGAGTGCACCAAACCACAATGCTGTCAGTTTCACAACTAATAGATGTATAGCCTGCTGTCCTTTGTGAACATTTTTTGGAAGATTCTGGATCGGCCTGCAGCTTTTGTGGCTTATTGTGTGCACTCTTCCCTTTGTGTTCACAATGTAAATCATAGTGACGCATTACTGCAGAAGAATAAACTACAGTAAGAGAATTTTCTCAGCTGAAACCTCAGTGCGTTAAAGCTACTACAAGAGTTTTTAACTGGTTACGAAACAGTCTTAATTTATTACTGTTGCCTCTATTTGACCTACGTAAATTAACAAGACCATCTGCGTGAAGATTAGCTGTTTCTGTGTAGTTATTATTAATGGCTGCCACCGAGTCAGATTCTCCTTGAAATCAAATGAAGCAAGCCTTTGTTACATTTTCCCAGGCAAAGTTAAAGTGAGTAGTAGAATACCCAGTTAAAAAGATGCAGGAGAAGATTTTTCTTTAGAAAATTTTATTTTTGACATTATATTTTGTGGTTATTATAGTGGAAACACTCCCGCTTTTGTCCACAGGGGCTTCCAAAATCAACAAAATATTAAAGTTCCTTTCAAAAATCAAATAACATTGTAAACAGAATGTGAGGAAAAACCATTTTTGACTTTATGTCAAAGACATCTGTATGAGTTATCTGTTGAAGTCAGGATGCTAACCAGCTGGCTCCAGCCCATCCTATCTTGAAATACCACTTCGTACTTAAAGTGAAAGTCCAGTAGTATGTGATAGTATACTATGTGCCGCTTCCCCAGCTAAAAACCTCATCCTTTTGTGGAGGCTAGTGGGGTACACCAACACTCCCCCTGTGCTGCAACCTCTCTGTCCAGGCAGACTTGAGTCAGCCAATAGGACCACTATTTAGCTGCACAGCCAACTGACCCAACTAGCTAATGACAACTACAGTTAGCAGTTACTCTGGTGATATGCTGCCCCCTATTTGTTTGGAATATTAATTCAACAGGTGGCCAATTCCCACATATTGCATCTTTAATGTGCTAATCAGTTATCATCTGCTGCTCCTAAAACAATTTATCTTCACTGAGACAACCTTAACTTCATGAATCCAGTGTAGAGAGGAGGACAAAGTGACAGAATGTTACTTTGACCTTTCCCTTATCTCACTTGTTGCAGGAGCATGAGGCGTCTGTATGTATGGCTCTGATCTTAAATATGCACATGCAGGAGATCAAAGTGAAATTATGGTAGAACACACCTGTCTATCTAACAGTCCTCTTGTTTAACCTTGGAAATGCAGGCATTTTTTAATGTCAATGAATTTGTCCTGCAGTAAACGATAGACAGGAGGTATTTATGTGTCTGCTAACATTTTTCACATAGTAAAATACTGCAATATCCGTCTGTGTTGTTGTTTATGAGAGGCAAAGTGTTTTTTTTATGGAGAGCTGTGAGAGGCTGATTTCCCTGCGGTGTCGCAGAGGCCGTTTTGACGTTATGACTTTCTCCCCAGCACACCACCACCTCAGCCAGTCGCCACAAACAAACACATACTCTAGCTTAAACAGGTTATTATGCACTTGCTCACAACCAAAGATGCTAATAATAAGTTCTGGCATGAAAACTACAGCTCAGTTTAAAAATAACAGTCATGATAGATGTGGAGAAAGTAGTGGTTGGATATTCTAATTATTTTACTCATGTATAGATAAATGTCATTATAAACAGAAGTAATAAAGGTTACTGTAAATTTCATCATATTGCATGTAGCATGTAATCAGAAAATGTGATCGAAATACCCCTCTTTAAAATGACACATACGGGAAAGTCATAAATCAAGAAATGTCATCAAGGGCATAACATGTGAATAATAATAACTGTTATATTAATAATGGATCAAACTACTATGGTCAGTATGAAAATGTTCAGTTGTAGTGACAAACCCACAGAATTATCACACATTTCTGCAGTTCCCCCTCAGATCCACAGAGAGTTTTTGCCTATTTTGGATCATAGTTTTGGTTTTCCAGCCAACAACTTTGGTCTCATCAATAAGCTGCAGTAGGCAGGTGTCTTCAGCAAATAAACCATCTGCACACTTATTGCTGAGTGCCAAAGAGCAGACAAAGTTAATGACTAGCAGGTAAAAATAGAGGAATTTCTAGCTGCGTAAGACCAAGAGATCTCCCTCAGTGGCTGGTGGATACCAAAACAGAGCTGGCTTCTTTGACTCTTTGTCATGAATACACAACATGAAATTGCTTCCAGAAAAGCACACTAATTCAGACTTTTTCAAAGGTAAATATCAGTGATTTAGCATCACAAGAGGAATTCAATTGGCCTCCACTGTACTGCAATGGTAGCAGAAATCTCAGAGACAGAAATGTCACAGACAGCTGAGATACCTCAAAAACTGAACAAATGAAACTTAAACTATTGGCATGGCTAGAGAAGACCAAATGTAATGGAGAAAATAAGTTTTTTAAATATTCAGTTAATCTGAATTAGAAACACTGTCCATAGACACTGAGCATGTCAATTTTGCAGAAGGTTTAGTGAGACTTAAGTTCAGGTAAGAGAACAAACATGCTGATGTAAATGTTGTAATTAACCCTGTGGTGTGTAAATATACAACACAGTGTTGGAGAAGTCTCTGCTATGACTTGTGCAACCAGTTGACTGATTACTATCAGAGTCTCCTCTCACATTCACACAAGTAATCAATCATTCAAGACAATGAGGTGGCCTTTGCAGAGTGACAAGCCCTCACTCATTCTTGTGATTATTGTGCTCCTGCTGCTGGTTAAATTACCCACTGCTCTCCACAAAGACGACACCAAGCTGTTACAGGTTGTGTTGATTGATTTCTCCCTCCACCACCTTGGTCTCCCCCAGTTCTAGCACCTTATTACCATGATGATGGCATCTCTTACCTTTGGCATCATGTGCGCCCATATCTCAGTGATCTGTCTGTTGGGCTCTTGGGTGCTTTATTGGCTCCTCTACTTAAACTCTCACAGTTGCAGAGCACCCTCATGAGCAGAGCCTGTTCATTCAAATGAACCAAACCCATTTGTTACAGTAAGTGATCCTTTATTCTTTGACACAAGTGTCACTGACAAATTGTGCAGCTGTGCTCAGGGGGAACACTGCTCATGAATGATAAGGACATTGTCAACAGGTGCAGAGGGGGTCTCTGGGGGCACAGGGGTTGGCAGTTTGGCCAAGGTCATAATTGTCTGATGTGAGCAAAGCCAGTATTTGAGGAGTAAATTTGCAGGGCAGGGCTGCACAGGTGGATACATGACAAATCCGCTCAGCAGTGTCAAGAAGAAAAAGTTGAATATTAAATACAACTCCTCACGTGAGTGGGTGGGTGTTGGCGGCAATGTAAAATACGGATTCCCTACTGAGCTGTAGCTTTTGTAACTAGTGTAACTGAAATGGTTGGTTGCAATGGGTAGTTTTAGTTTCAGATTTCCATTTGGGAGAAGGTATTTGATAATTAAGTTATTTTTAAAGTAGGAGATCTGTTATCATTTTTGCTGTAGAGATATAAATTCTAATCTTACTCTGTCCCTTTTATTTTTTAATTAACCTATTAGGAGGCCTCCAACAAATACTCCAAATTAAAAGACAAAATATGTTGGTCATGGAAGACATCATGTGTCTGCGCCTTCCAAAACTGTTACAAATCAGTTTTATGATATGACAAGGCTATGGATAAGGTTTGGTTAGGCTTAGGCACAAAAACAACTTGGGTTTAGAAAAAGATCATGGTGTGGCTTAGAATAAAGCTGAATAGTGAGGTTCTGGAAGCAAAAATCCCATTCATCTGAATTTAGGACTGTGAGTAAGAGCCATAATGCTGTAACCACCAAGGTAGACTTACCATAAACTATGAGATTGTGAAACAGTTGCATATGCTCCTGTAGAAGCCACAAGTCAGCATTATATCAACCTTGCTTTTTATTCACATATCATCTTTAAGCTCCACACTACCCACACTCCCAAAGGTTAACAGCAACATCCTGAGTGGTGGAGCTCACTGTTACCATGGAAATGTTTACCATACCAAATGTTTAGTGAATTTCTACCTATGTAACAATCATTTATGTTACATTTACCACACAACAGAGATGCGAAAATTACTGCAAGTCAGGCATGTACTGGAGTGTAGTGTTTGCGAGGCTCAGCCTGAGACTTCTGTCAGGGCCGGTACGGAAGACAAGACATACAGGTTTGTGGTGAACTGTTAGTTTGAAACGGGAAACCAACAGCAGTCTCCCTTGTTAAAGTCTGACATTTTCTTGACCCATGCATCCACCACAATGTCCATAATGCAAATATCCACATGAAATTTCTGCAGCTGCTACAGGGCTTAGTCACTTGAGTGTAAACATATGTTGCATTGGGCCACTCACTGAAATGACTGATGCCATCGGTTTTCTTGGGAGGACAGTATCGAGGCCTCAGGGCGAAGAAGAAGAATTTGCTGTTGGGTCCCCTCTGACCACTAACTAAAACTAGATTTTGATTTTGACTTTACAAAATGGCCACAACATAAGGTAATACTGCATGGTGTTGATATTGTACTTCAGTGGTGCCAGTTAATTTACATATTTGCAATTAATTAAATTACCAAAGCAAAACAGTGAATTTGGGGCTTTTGGGTCCCCTGGAGGTCTGGAGCCCTGGGATAGCTGCCAGCTTTGCTAGGTTGTTAATCCGGGCTTGCTCTTTTTAATTACTTGTACATATTTACTTCTTAAATGAGAATCTCATTTCTGGCACAACAAAGGTTTCGTTGTCCCTGGAAGGAAATAGAAAAAAACAAAATGTAGCCTCTTTATGAAGGCTGTCTCAAGCATCTTAGTTGAGTATTCGGGATTAGCAGATTTGACAGCTCTCGTGCACACGTGCAGCAAGTTGCAACGTTAGCTATGTTTTAATAGTCTTCAGGGTTGTGGTATAATGAAGATATATTAGTCATTTCAGCCATCACATCAATATGATCCATGTGGAGTGAGCGTAGAAATAATATTGTTGACCATAATTATGAGGATTAAAGACAGTGTCATCTGAGAGTTATAGCAAGCATCTGGGTATTGTTTCATTAGTGTTGATGTTTACTGTCTCTGGGGCGGATTTTGGATTAGTGCAGCCATCTTGCTGTGAATGTCAGCAACATTGCGGAGACACAAGCCTTCTTTAATGACATGCAAACATGAAGTGCATCTGCTCCATATCTGTGCCCATACCTGCTCCTCTGTATACTTATTAATATACACATATTATTCTGAATTGTACTGAAACCTGCTATTGAAAATATGAAACTACTCTTGTAAATTTGCTTAGTGATGTTCTGTGAAGGAAAGAGCTGATCTTGTGATGTATACTGTAGTAGCGTGCCATGTTTCTAAGCAGCTTGTTCAGGCCGTAGGCTCAGATGGGATGAACAGGGATGAAGAGTTAGAGAAGCATACAAGGGCACATTTAGATCTACTCCAACGGTCACAGTTGCCAGGCCACCATTGCCTTAAGTGTGTTTTGAGTGTACAGTATGTGTATGTCTGTGTGTGCATGTGTGCGTACGTATGTGTCCTTCATGCATTTACTGTGTCTATACGTGAGTCACTGTTGTTTGAGGCAAAACGAGAGCTGTGGATGAACGCATCTGGCAGGGTTGTTTCCCCATCCATGGAAAAGTACATGGGTAAACTCAACCACACTGGATTCTGACATGTTTGGGCTTGACATCATCAGCTGTCTGTGGGTATTTTGGCAGCAGTGAGGGACTCGAGTCCCATGACTTTACTCAGACTTAGGTTAGGAATTTGAGGACTTGAGACACTGGCTTGGTATACATGGCTTGAGACTTAGCGTAGACTTGAGACAGATGACTCGAAAGGACCTGACTTTTTAAATTAAACATGAATCTTTTTAGATACTGAGAAGGTACATTTTGGTTTTGAAACATGATGGGGTGATTTCTAGTGCGATGTGGGCAAATCTGGTAAGCTATCATGGACAGGGCTAGTCCAAAAATACTAACATTTGGATTCAAAGATAACGATGGCAGGAAAAAAAAAAAGAAAAAAGAACAGTGTTATACAATGTCAGCAGGTCAAAAATCAGTGACACAACCACCACAACATCCAACTTGATTCATTACTATGAAACCCACAAAGAAAAGTACATAAATATGTCTCTTTAGTGAACTTATTGGCTGGTGAAACATTAGCTAGAAAGACTTATTTACCCCCTGTCTCAACCGCAGTCAAGTCAGACCCGTCTTTTACTTGCACGTCTCACACAAAAGATGCTTTCATTTTTATCAGTGCAGCTGTCTGCACCAGCTCTGTGAATCTCGCGCCCCAGCTCCATCAAATGGGTGTAAATGTGAGCTGAAATGTTTATTAAGACTTCAAGTTTATTTTTTCAACAAGCGCATACACATGATGCTGATGCCCAATAAAAAAGCACTGAGAGCATCATTCATCCACATTTTGTAACCCGAGCAGAGTGTGCTCCAGAGCCAGAGAGCAGTTCATCCTGCTCTGGTTTAATACCACTGACTCTCCCTTCACTTTATCCAGCATGTGGTAAGCAAGGTACTTTTTGGACTTTCTCTGCACTCATTTCTGGACAAACAGCTCATTTACTGCCACTAGACAACTGAACTGCTAAACTGTAATCCCTCAGCTAACACTTGTCTGCTCTGAGCACACCAGCACTTTAATTCACATCCTCATCCACACCCACCTCATGCACACACACACTGCAGTGCTTATTCACTGTGTCGATTGAAAACCAGACCAGGAATATTTACATATATTGAAGGAAAACTGCAGTTTGCACAGAGAGTGTGGCTGCCCGTTTGTTGCTAGACACTTTGAAATGTGTGGACCATACAGCCCATTTAGACAGACACTTCAGTGTGGCATGAAAGCTGACATCACACGAGTTGATGCTGAGCTGATGTTTGCAGTCTAGACAAAAGGTTAGAGCTATATAACTGTATTATAATTTGAAAGCCCCCCTCTCCATTGTTGTTTATTTAGGAAGCTTGTTACTGATTGCCACAAAATGTCAAATATCAATACGATTTCTAAGGTGTAAGCAGGCTGCAACAGTTTTTTGTTAATACTGACAATAAAACTTACCTGTTCATGACCACTCTTTTTGAACTGATTTGAATGTGGAAACTTGGATCATCAGAATTTTGGATGACTTGGCTTGTGACTTTCTTGACCCGAGAAATGAACTGACTTGTTTTACCTGACTTATAGCAGGGACTCGATTTGACTTGCTTGTGACTTGCACGTGTGTGACTTACTCCCACAACAGAGCTTACTGTGACTACTGTCCCTTCTGAAACAGTGACAACTTTGAGAAAACAATCTGTGAAAAATAGTCAATGTGGTTTTCTTGGCTGCTGTCCATGCTGTAATCTTGACAAGTATGTTTGTGCTGCTATGACGCTATAAGGCCTTAGGTGTTTACTTGTGGTTTGGAATGTGTAGTTTTTCCGTTCTGGTTTATGCTCTAGATGGAGGAGGTTCAACAGATCTACCTCCTTTACGACAGCGCAGATTCATTGCTATTATGATTGTCATTACAGCCAGTATCCGTTGTTTCTGACTTGGCAGACGGGAGAAATGTGCTATCTCTCAGCACGAGGATCATCTGGATAGTATTTGTATATTCTTAGTATGGAAAGTGTGAGTGTGTGTGTATATGTAAGTGTGTCAGAGAAGGAGCCAGGATAACAAAGTAGAGGCAGATTCTGTGCCATTTGTTACATGTGATCTCTGAGATTTTATGCTGGTTTACTGAACTGGTGATCCTCCTGTTTGACAGATGCTCATTTTGTCCCTGTCTGTTTCTGTGTCTCTGTCTCTTTCTCTCAGACATACACACATAAGTGTGTATGTACAACTGGCTGACTATCCAGCTGGTAGGACTTTGCTTTTGCTTTTTCGTGTAATGTTATTTCATTCTAATAAAGTCTCTATGTTAAATTATACCAAATGTCCTCATGTATTCATTGACATTTTGCTTTAATTATAAGTGTTTTTTGTGTGCTTTGGGTGTTTTTCATGAATTCAAAACCACACTTAACAAAAATATAACCGAGACATTTGTTTTTGCTCCCATTTATCATGAGTTGAAGTAAAAGAACTAAGACTTCTTCTGTGCACACAAAAAGGTTTGTTAGCTGTGACCAGCTGATCTATAGTTCGCACCACAGGACGGACGATGCACAAAATTTTCCCACCCTTCAGTGGCCATGGTTTTTGCCCTAGGAGGCTTAAATTTGGCATGGAGGTCAAGTGTGTGTGTGAAGGTCTATATTTGTATTTGTACCTATTGGCAAAAAGGGTATGTGAAAATGGGCATGGCCTATCACAAAAAGGCGCATAATTTCTGAATGGATTCAAAGATTTACTAGAAAGGTTGGTCATGAGCCAAAAAAAGGATTATGGCAAAAAGGCAGCATGGCAGCAGGAGTGGCCTGCTACAAAAGGGTGCACAACTTCTAGAGGGATTCATCTTAAAATGACCAAACTTATGCATTGTTTGACATACATTACTGTCATGGGAGGCATAATTGGTCACAGCAGACAATTCCTATTTTAATGGTGCCAGTTAGACACGCTGCTATTCTGTAGACATGCCCTTTTCATCACCTGTTTGTTTTAGACAGTTGTGGGGGTCACTTTGGACTCAGTAGAGTTAATTTTTTTTATTAGTAACAGTTTGCTTCACCCCCTATACTTTAGCCATGCCCCCTTTCATAACTCATGAACTGCTTATATTACTATATATAAGCAGTGCACTCCTCTAGGAGTTAACGACCACACAGAGGTTTAATACCTGAACGCCTAAACCAATCAGAACTGAAGAAGCCTCTTGGATGAGAGGCGAAACGTCGTCAAGAACTCTATCAAGTCCAGTTGCCTACGACAAACCTTGCTACGAATACCATGACCTGGATGACTGAGAACCTTCACAGACATATACTATATAGTATATATATACTATATGCTGTACATATATTTACTGGTCACAATCAAAGTGTTATATCTAAAGAAGAACATTTAATAGGCAGTGCATTGTAGCTATTTCACATAGCTATTTTTTTTCCCCAGGAGGGCAAAGTCATGACCCGCCTTTCTCTGTCTCTGATTGGCTTACCCTGATATTCTCACCCTAACCCTAACCAATCACTCCTCATGCCTAAACCTAACTGATCAAAGCAAGCCAAGTACCAGCCAATCAGAGCCAGAGCAGGACGGGTCATGACTTCACCCTTCTGGCAAAAAAGCTGTTACTGTAGCCCTATGTGAAATAGATTGTAATGTGACCAGTCCAAGGCACACCTGTGAAATAATCATGCTGTGTTATCAGCACCTATATGCCACACCTGTCAGATGGATGGATTATCTTGGAAAAAGAGAAATGCTCATTAACACAGATTTGATCAAATTTGCTTGTGACATTTGAGAGAAATAAACCTTGTGCACACATAATGTCTTAGACGTTTCACGTCATCTGAAACAGTGGAGCAAAAACAAAGGTGTTTCCTTTATATTTTTGCTGAGTGTTCTTCACTGACCATTTAACTGGCAGCACAAGAAGAACAAACTCATGCAGCCTCATCTGACTCCAGCTCCTGTGAGCACTTTAAGTGAAGTACAAGGCCACGCTGAAACTTGAGAAGATAAAGTGCACAGGCATTGCCACTGACTCATTGTCTTGCTTACTTGGTAGTTCTGCTCAGAGTGGTCTTAATGGAATCAAAAGGAAACTTAATGGTGGCTTATAGCTACTCTTTACACAGCTCCTGTACAGGCAGTGAAAACACCAGCAGCACATAAAATGTAAATAAATCTATATCGTGTACTTTGAAACAACCACTTGGCCTTAATGGACAGTAAAACATACAAATACTATGACAAATGCATTCCATCACACACAGCAATGAAAGAGCTCAAGCATGAGAGCTAAGCAGAGATTTACTGATTTAACAACTTTAGCCTGACCTGACTGTCCCCTCCATTCAGAATTTATTGACAGCGTTTTACTGTAATTGTAATAGATACTGTAAAGGTATTTTCCACTTTTAGGCTAAAAGTAGTACAACAAGGTCAAGTTTGGGGTCAGTTACAAATCCTAAAAGCATATTTCAACTACCTCTGCCTCCTCTATGTCTGTGCGCCATCCAACGCAGCTGTTCTGTCTCCCGTCTCCCAGAGAGACAAAAGCTGTAGGAGGATATATTTGTGCTTTACCATAGACCAAGGGTCCTCAACATTTTTCAGGCCATGGACCCCTTGGTTGATTGAGAGATGGAGCAGCATTTAATATTTAGCAAGGAAAGAGGACCAAATCACCAAAATCTGAACAAGTATACATAATCAGCAGCCATATTTTTTTGTTTGTTTGTTTTTTGTCAGTATGTCATGGTTTTCATTGGTATGTTTGCAATCAGACAGCTTTAATGGCTACAGAAATGCAGATGAAATGTTTGGATATTAATTCAAATTGTAGCCCTACTCAGTAACTAATTATGATTTTAAAATTAGTGAAGTAGATTAAATAGTGTAATGCGTACTTAAGTCCTCCTATCCTTTGCATTACAGTTTACAGACCACCCCACCACTCCACTTCTTTTATCAATGAATTTTCTGAGCTTTTATCAATCTTACACGCCACCTATAACAGAATTTTAATAACTGGTGATTTTAATCTGCACATTGATAACATCTCGACCCATTGTCGAGAGACTTTTTAAACCTTTTAAACTGCATGAATTTCAACCAACATGTAACACAGCCGACTCACAACAGAGGACACACCCTGGACCTGGACATAACCTATGGCCTGTCCACTGGTGTGTCCTCTGTTGTTGACCTGGCTGTGTCTGATCACTACTGTGTGTATTTTAACATCACCAGTTTTAGTCATCAGGAGGCCCCAGTGAGAACGTTGAGGAAACGCCACCTTACTTCCGAAGTGGTTGCAAATTTTATTGAGATTTTACAGAGCACTCCTGCTGAAATTTTACCCGCACCTTGTGATTTTATTGTCGACAATTTTAACAGTAAATTGAAATCAACATTGGATTTGTGGCTCCACTTTTAACTAAAACCATAAAAAGTAAACCTAAATCGCCGTGGAGGAATAATGAAAAGGAAAATGCAGGAGTGCGGAGAGAAGGTGGAGAAAAAGTAAACTTACAGTTCATTATGAAATATTACGTGAACAACTCAAATCCTACAATAAAACCGTCAAACAGGCAAGAATATCCCATTTTTCAAAACTCATCACAGATAATAAAAACAACCCTAAAATTCTTTTCTCCACCTTCGATCTTTTAACCAACACCAATTTTAAAAAACCCTCAGAGGGACCAACAGACACTCTCTGCGAGGACTTTGCAAACCACTTTGGAAGTAAAATCGATGACATTAGTCTTTTAACACATTGAAATGTAATTTTTAGCACACCTGGACAGCTGCTTTTTTCCGAGGAAGCTCTGGAGAGTTTTGCCCTGGTTGATGCAAGGACACTTGGTCGAGTTTTCTCCCAAGTAAAGCCCACAACCTGCCTTTTAGATCAATTCCCACATCACTTTTAAAGACGTTTTATGGTTTCTTTGAGGAACAGATTTTAAATATAGTAAACTGCTCTCTTCAGATGGGTGTTTTCCCCACCTCCTTTAAAACGGCGGTGGTGAGGCCCCTTCTGAAGAAGAGCAATTTAGACCTCAACATTTTTAGTAACTACCAACCTGTATCCAACTTACCATTTTTAAGTAAGATTTTAGAAAAACTGGTTTTTAACCAATTAATTGATTTTTTAAATACAAACAATATTTTAGAGAAATATCAATCTGGTTTTAGAATGAACCACAGTACCGAGACAGCCCTTTTAAAGATTTTAAATGACTTCAGGTGTAATGCAGACGCACAAAAACTCACAGTCTTGGTACTACTGGACTTAAGCGCTGCTTTTGATACAGTAGATCACCACATTTTATTGAATAGACTGAGAAACCTGGTGGGCCTCTCTGGTGCTGTTTTTAACTGGTTTCGCTCTTATCTCACAGATCGATATTTCTTTGTAAGTATGGATACATGTTCCTCCAGAACACATGAAATTAGGTGTGTTTTAGGTCCAATTCTTTTTAATCTTTACATGCTTCCCTTGGGGGATGTCATCAGGAGACATGGCATCAGCTTCCATAGCTATGCTGACGATACACAGCTGTACATCGCTGTGTCTCCTGATGACTCAGGGCCAATTGATGCCCTTTTTAACTGTATTTTAGACATTAAGTCATGGATGGCAGAGAATTTCCTTCAGCTCAACCAGGACAAAACAGAGGTTTTAGTCATTGGTTCTGAAGGCCAGAGAGAGAAACTTTTTCCAAAACTACTAGATTTTAAACCCTCACAATACTTAAAGAACCTGGGCGTTATTTTCGAGTCTGAGCTTACTTTTATTCCACACATGAAAAATATTACAAAGATAGGTTTTTACCATCTTAAGAATATAGCCAGAATCCGCCCGTTTCTCTCTCAGGCCAGCACGGAGGTGCTGATGCATGCTTTTATTTCCTGTAGACTAGATTATTGTAATGCCCTGCTCTCTGGTCTTCCCAAAAAGAGTATTAATAATCTACAAATTTTACAAAACTCAGCCGCATGCGTGCTGACGAGGACCAGAGGGCGGGAGCACATTACACCAGTTTTAAAATCGCTGCATTGGCTCCCCGTCCGCTTCAGGATCGATTTTAAGGTTCTCTTATTAGTTTTTAAATGTCTTAACGGTCTTGGACCATCTTATCTATCTGACCTGCTTTTATCATATCAACCCTCGCGGACCCTGAGGTCCTCTGGCGCTGGCCTTTTAACCATACCACGAGTTAGAACAAAAACCCACGGTGAGGCTGCATTCTGTGGAACAGCCTCCCAGAGAACCTCAGGGCTGCAGAGACTGTTGATATTTTTAAAAGGAAGCTCAAGACTCACCTTTTTAATTTGGCTTTTAATTGATTTCTTATTTCGCTTATTTTACTATTCTTATGCCTTTAATCATTTTTATTTTATTTATTCTTATTGATTTTATTTTAAGTTTTGTGCATTTTTTTACTTTTAAATTTTCTAAATCCTCAATTTATTTATTTTTTGACATTATATCATTATTGCCTGTTTCTATTCCCTGTCTTAATCTTTTAGTTAGTTTTTAGCTCCAGCGTTTCCTCATGGTGGCCCTCCACACTGGGAGTTGTGTCTGGTCTGCATGCCCACAGGGACGCCGTCCTTGAGATCCCTCAGACCCGGGTGACTGGAGAGTGCTCTGCAGTGGTGTGGAGTCTGCTCTGGTCTGTCCGGGCTGAGGGGGCGGTCTCTGTGGCGGGTTCGATATGTGGGGATGGGAGGGACGGGATTTCACTTTTTATTGTTGTATGTTTTGTCATTTCATTTTTCTTTCTGTTTTTTCTTGTGAAGCACTTTGGGTTGCATTTTAAGATGTATGAAAAGTGCTATATAAATAAAGTTTGAGTTTGAGTTTGAGTAAGTAAGAATAAAATTACATACTTGAAAAAAAAAAAATGAATAATACTGAATGAAATGAATAATAAAATAAAAAAGTAATACTTATTAAAGCACAAGTACCCCCGAAAACTCAAAAATACTTAATTACAGTCATCTGAGTTGTTGTTATTTGTTATTTCCATCCCTGGATAGCAGTATGTGTATGAGGAGGTAATCACTGCAAGCTGAATATCATTTAGATGCCAAGGTTCTGTGTGATGGATGAGTATTGATGAAAGTAGTGCTTGTTATTAAAACAGTGTCTCTGATGAGGATTAGCACTGCCTGGCTAATTCATTAATGGACGAGCTTTCAGCACAGAAATCAATGTGGAGTTAGAGGGATTTCATCACCTGTGAATAATGACACAAATCCTTTTAGCTCCAAGTCAATCGAATTACAGTGTTCTTGTCTGCTGCAGTCGTTCAGACAGCTTGACTTGCATAAAAACAAATGTATGGCAGTATTTGCAGGTTCCTAAGCAGCAGCTACTTTCTTCATCTCAAAGGATATTAAAAAAAAAATCTCTGCTTGGATCATTAAATACAGATATTACCAGACTTGTGGAAGTTCATTTTGTGGCTTAAAAGCAGTACATTTTAAAAGAGCAGTTACCAAGAATGGCTCTAACCTCCTGCTGTGCATCCTCCATTCACCATCTCTTTGCAGTCAAAGGTCAGGGAGGACGCACGCTGTCTGAACGTCATGCAACAACATGCCACTCCTCTGAAGAACTGGGGTTGCTGTCAATACACAGAGAGAATATAATAACAATATATTGTATTCTTTGTATTGCAGGGAAAAATGAAAACAAAACAAAACATGTACACAGTGAGATCAGTAAACCATAATTTAGATGTTACAGGTGATTCTACATATATATATGACATACAACAAAAATGACCTATATTAAATAAAATGTTAAAAATAGGCTCAAACATGTTCTCAGAGGTGACTTAAAAGATTTTTCTAATCTGATTTCATTGAGCAACATACACCAGTCAAGCATTATTATGACTACCTCCCTAATATTGTGTAGGTCCCCCTTTTGCTGCCGAAACAGCCCTGACCCGTCGAGGCATGGACTCCACTAGACCTCTGAAGGTGTGCTGTGGTATCTGGCACCAAGACGTTAGCAGCAGATCCTTTAAGTCCTGTAAGTTGCAAGGTGGGGCCTCCATGGATCGGACTTGTTTGTCCAGCACATCCCACAGATGCCAATTGTATTGAGATCTGGGGAATCTGGAGGCCAAGGCAACACCTCAAACTCGTTGTGTTTCCTCAAACCATTCCTGAACCATTTTTGCTTTGTGGCAGGGTGCATTATCCTGCTGAAAGAGGCCACTGCCATCAGGGAATATCATTTCCATGAAAGGGTGTACATGGTCTGCAACAATACTTAGGTAGGTGGTACGTGTCAAAGTAACATCCACATGGATGGCAGGACCCAGGGTTTCCTAGCAGAACATTGCCCAAAGCATCACACTGCCTCCACCGGCTTGCCTTCTTCCCATAGTGCATCCTGGTGCCATGTGTCCCCCAGGTAAGCGACCACACGCACCCAGCCATCCACGTGATATAAAAGAAAACGTGATTCATCAGCCCAGGCCACCTTCTTCCATTGCTCCGTGGTCCAGTTCTGATGCTCACGTGCCCATTGTTGGCGCTTTTGGCAGTGGACAGGGGTCAGCATGGGCACCTGGTCTACGGCTATGCAGCCCCATTAATATTAATTTATATATATACATACATACAATTTTTTTATTTTTTTTTTTTTTTTTTCACATTTTTTGTTGTTTTTTTTCCGTATTTGAAAATTGGTCACCATTCAGTTCAATTGTTCAGGAGATTTCACTTTTTTCCTGTGAAACAGTTTTTTGTGGACTACAAAACAAAAAAATCAGCATGACGGATTAGAAGATAGATAATGACTGAATTTTCATTTTAGGATGAACTGTCCCTTTAATGCCTAGCAAGTCTGTCGCTGCTGATACTCTCCACTGGATGTGTTGGTACAGGGGGCTGGATTTTTGACATCTTTGTAGCATGCAGCTTGTAGCTTTGTGCTTATTTGACTGAAAACCTGACAAGAATCCAGAGAAAACAGTGATGCCCTGATCATTTTCCAGATTTGTACAATCCTTCCTCAAAGGAGTATAAACGCAGTGTCCTTGACTCTTATAAGCCTTTAACTTCCTAGTTTGCATCTTATTCTGTATCCTGTGGCAACACGTCCACACCAACACACCCTTGCAGTGACTTTGTCAAGGGCTACACAATGTCAGTTTAGTTATTTAAATAAAAAAGAGCAGAATGTCCATTATTCTGTGTGAAAAAGGGCTGATGAGCAATCATGTTCCTTTTATGACCCTGTGTGTCCCATGGGGCATGTCATGGGACAGAAATAAATCTTCCCGCTAGCCCTCCTTGTACTCTGGACATATTGCATACTGTGAATTTGAGGGGAATTCAGCCTTTGCCTCACTGGAAAGAAGAAAATCTGCACAATTACAGGACAAACTCAACACCTCAGCTGTAAATGAGGGCTGCAGACACATCCTTGGAAAACAGGGTGTGAACTCCATATAAGCAGGATGTATTGAGGGATGCTATAAAATGCTAACCTAGAGAGGAAAAAAAACATACATATAACACATCAGAAACACACCATTGACATCTAATGAGCATAGAAATAGGGTTCTCGTAAGATGTGTGATATTGTGTTTGCTGTGAAGCCCATAAGACCTTGAGCGTACATATCCGAAAAAATACAATAACTGTTGGATCTTTCCTATATGAAGCCTGCTTAAAAGGATATGTTTGATTTTTTTTTTTTTTTTCAAAACCATCTTACGTGCACATTGAGAGCCTTACTATGTACTTGCATTTTGTGATCAAGGTCATTTGCAATAAACCTACACATGACTACCTGGACAAAGATATACAGTACTGAGTTGATTTGGTGAACTCAGTCTGCTGGAGCTTCATAGTCGCCGGACTTAAAAATGGACATCTACACAAAACAAGAGCCTTATTTCATACAGTGTAGTGACAAAAGGATGGATCTCTTCTTCACGGCTAGTATGAATGGTTAGACAGAAGGGGAGACAAGAACATCAACCCTTGTCTTTTCATTCTCCCCTGTTTTGTATTATTAGCTGCAGTATTTGGTTAACCCTATGTTATATGTGGGGCCCACAGTAATGCCAACGTATTTATGGACACTAGACACCCCCCCCACCTTGTATATTATTTTTATTGTTGTGGTTTATTGTTTTGTTCACTCGTAGGCTGATGTATATTTTCTATGGTAGTGACAACTTTGATGCTTTGGTGGATTAACTTGTGGTTAGAGTAAGTGAAGCTCACACAGGCACTTGGGGCAGCCTGGAGGTCCTTTATGTAGGATACAAGGAGATACCTGTGTTATTCAGTATCCCTAGCCTGCAGCATGCCGCCACGTTTCTCAGATGTGCTTGTGTTTCTGTATTTCCAGGTGAGCAAAAGTGATAAAAAAGACGTGTAAAGTAGCAGAACAGATGTATTATAATGTGTGTGAGATTTATATCGGAGTTTTGCGAGTGAAAGTCAAAGTGAAACTAACTACTATTATTCACTGAGTAATACACTACTGTGGGAAGCCGCAAAATAAGCACCTGTAACCTGCTAAAGTATTGTTGTTGTATGTACGTGGAGAATATAATTGGTGTATTTTTGAGCTTGTATTGTTTTAGAGCTTGTATTTTTAAGTGTTAAGTGCTGTTTTGTGTCAGGGAAGCTCGATAGTGAGTGTGGATGCTTACAAGGAGATACCTGTGCTATTCAGTATCCCTAGCCTGCAGCATGCCGCCACATTTCTCAGATGTGCTTGTGTTTCTGTATTTCCAGTGACAGAGGAAGAATAAAAGGCATTCTTTTAAACTTATGCACGCCTGGAAGTCCGCTCTGTGTCCAAATGTGCAACATATACAGGGATGGTACTTTGTGTGTTTGATTTATTTATTAGGGTCTCAAAGGTTCTCTTAAATATATTACATTAAATGAGTTCATCTCATGTTCTCATCTGGTTGCTATTGCAAGCCATTTTAACATTTAATAGCGAGGCTGGATATGTATTGCAGATATCCGTAATTCAATTCTTCCTATTCAAAAATCAGATATCCACAACGTCATTCGTACTAGGACAAATGACGTCACTTTCCCCATTCATGTGTATGGGGTTTGTCATTACAGATAGTCAAAATTAAGTTGCGGATATCCACAACTCACATTGCAGATATCTACATCTGAATTCTGACTATCCCTAATTCCAGTTCAAGATATCTTGAACTGGAATTACAACTAGTCAGAACTATGTTGTAGATATCTTTAACTGGAATTAGGGATAGTCGTAATTCAAATGTAGATATCTGCAATGTGAGTTGTGGATATCCGCAACTTTTTTTTGAATATCTGTAATGACAAACCCCATACACATGAATGGGAAAAGTGACGTCATTTGTCCTAGTACGAATGACGTGGATATCTGAAATGACAATTGTGTATAGGAAGAATGTTAAAACGGCTTGCCATAGGGAGTTGCAATATCAAGGTCCTGCCAATACCCCCAGCTGACCCTAAAATGACAGAAAACATGCTTGAGAAAGATCTATTTGACATGTACTTTGATGATTTAGTCCTATCTGCTAAAATGGAGGGGGCGGCAGTTCATGACGACAGTTCCTGCAGCCAGCCATCAGGGGGCAATCAAAATGTTTTGGCTTCATTTTTGGGGAGATACCATGTTGTCCATATGTTAACAGGCTTTTGCCACTTTTGTCACAGCACAGGGTGGCATCTTCTTTCAAGACTCTGCCAGTCAACCCATAAGTAGTTACATGTAACTAGTTACTCCCCAACACTGCTCGTAGGTTAGTGAGGAGTCTGTGGTTGGTATAGGTTGTATAAAAGTTTTATACAGATTTTTCAAGGTTTTCAAAAATTGTGATCACTGCAACCACAAGACGTCCTTGAGCATTCAGTCATACTTGTGCAGAAAAACTTTTAGACCCGTACACAACAACAGTGACAAGACAACAACAACATTTCACAAAACATAATAACACACTGTACTGATGAGTTGATGTGAAATTAGCTGCATACAAGCTCCAGCCCTGTTGGGCACGCACAGGCACAAACACACACAACACACACACACACACACACACACACACACACACACCACACACACACAACACCAACCCAAGACACACATTGCTTATGTCTAGCAGAGATAATAATGAATGAATAATTGTGCCCTGTACTGATTCAGAAAGCTGAAAGAACACTACAGAATGAGGTTAAGAATTTGTATTCTTAGAAACATGTCAAGACTCTTGTGTACAGAACCAAAGGCAGTAATCCAACTAAAAGGCTACAGTCCCACTTGTTCTGGTTGTGAAGTGACTTGAGATCCTTTGAGAATATTTTGACAAATTGTAGAGATTTTGTGTCTCCGGGCACCTCTGAGTAACTGTGATCTTAATCATCTCATCTACCTGACTGATTCTCAGTTGACAAAATGTTGTTCAGCACATTTATGATGTAAATACAAAAAGTTTCTTAAGAGAATGAATGGAAAAAGTTCGATAATGAAAGAATATAAAATAATAGTGTACTCCCGTAAAGTTAAACATTAATGACGTTCACTTAAAAATACATTAACTTTTGAATGTTTTTCGTCGACTAAAGGAGCCAGTTTTAGAACAACTGGTAGTTTTGATATTGGCCAGCAGTTTTAACGACTAGCTCCCACAGCCACAGGATATGTGTGTACAAAAATGCAGGCAGGTAGTCATGCTGATGGACACAGAGTAGACACTAAATGGCAGGCAAGCTGAAAGACACACATACAAAGCAACACATTGATTCACATCACTGTGACATAGCAGGCTGCAGTTTACAGGGTGAGGACAACAAGACCGCCCAGAGAACAAAAAGGGGCAAAACACAAAGCATTTTGTCAAGTCTTTCTTTCAGCAGACATGTTTTTGAATGGAACATTTCATTGTTCGATTTCAGTAACTTAGCAACTAACCCTGTGATAAAAAGAGGGAAATGACATCTTTTGTTTGTGTCATTGTGGTGGGATGCAAGCTTCTTACCAGGCATAGAGGATTATTTGGCAGCTTGGATAAATAATAGAACATGTGTATTATGTCTGCCATTCATTAAAAAAGCCTACTGTAAGAGATACATCATTGTTAGTTTTACCACTTTCCCAAAATCATTAACTAATAAATGACTTTGGACAGACCTTTTTTATGTATTTGGTGTAGTTTGAAGATTATGTCCAACAGCAATATGAGGCTATGTTGTGTCAATTGTTGAGTGTCTATGGGATCAAATAACATACGTAATCATGGTCCTATCCAGGAACTGAGTGAAACTAAGCAAGTAAACTATGGAAAGGGGGACTTTTTTCCAAGCTTTGTCTGTGGGGGAGCCCATATTCTCAGGGCCCTATCTAAAGCACAAGTTGAAAGTGCAAGGCACAATGGATTTAATTTATTAAAGGTGTGTCCAAATTCACTTTTGCTTGTGCCAGGGGCAGAGGGGTATCCTTCCCTGTCCCGCCCCTTGCACCAGCAGTGCACAGCTAGATAGTCCTATAAGTTCCTTGTGTAATTCATGGATTTATTTTAGGTTGACATGCAATAAAACAATCAGAAAGTCAGCTCTCATCACCTTTAAGAAGCAGGTACACCACAAGGGCAAGCATTGGCAGCATGACAGGGGATTTACCAGGAAGAAACAAAGAGAAAAGTTTTTCAAGCAAGGAGACAGATCTCCTGGTTCAAGAAGTGAAAATGTGAAAGTGCACAATATAGGGCATCAAGGAGGCTTCATGTGTAAATAGTTTATTTTAGATTAATGCCTGTAAAAAGTAATACAATAGATGAACCATAAAAGTAATACAGATATGTAACTGGTTATGTGTTACACTGAAGCACCTTGAAATTATGTTGTATTTTATTATTCATAATAATCATCGTCACTATTATGCAGCTCCACTGGCTGAGGGGTGGGGGAGAAAGTGTGGTCTAGAGGGAAGGCAAGCTGACCGAGACTGCCCGTGAATCCGGCTGAACGCCTACCTGAGCCGGATTTAGGCGCAGATTTGCTGCCACCCATTCTCCTCATCTTCATCTCTTCCTCACATCCTTGCTCCTCTGTCCCGCTAACACTGCTGTGGGTGGAAGAAACAGAATCAGAAAGTGTTTCTGAAGTTTGATAACCTGTGTGCAAAATTATACACAGATTAATTACACGCAGACAGACCTATTGCATCACAGACTTTGTGCTTTGACTGGGTTTTTGCCAGTCTGCACCGTGTGTAAGATAGGGTCCTTAGACTTTTAAAACCCCTGCATTAGATTACTGTTAACTGCCTCTATTTCTCACTGGAATTCCCTGTGTTATCTAAACTGTCACTTTTCCTCCTAAATTGTACAGCACTGAGTCAAAACCACTTGCGCCTTAGACCTGCTAAATCCTGGTCAAAGCGCAAAGTCTGTGGTGCAATAGGACAGTCTGCACAAGAGGGCAACCGTTTCGTTTGGCTGAAGCACACATACACGTCTCCACCACTAGCGAAGCCAGAAAAACGTCTCTGGATGTGCATAAGAATAACTGAGTACTGACTTATATTATGAAGCCAGATTTACACAATAAATGATGATGATAAAACAGCGACCACAGACATAGTCGGGATGAGGCAAAGCAAGGTAATCGGATCATTAGATATACTGTAATGCATGGCGGCAGTGCAAAAGTTATCTTACCTTATAATGATACTCAAAAAGTGTCCTTGTGTTTGGGGTTCACCCTGATGAAACTTTTCATCATGTCCTGAATATCCTCCTCTCCACATTTTCAAAGAGGTAAAGGAATTGTAAAATGATTTTTTTATTTGAACAAAACTTGTTTAAAACCTAAAGGTATGAAAATGTACATTGCAAGACAATATGACTTAAATTTGACTTTGATGCTTGTACATTATTGTCTCTAATTAAAATTTTTCAGATTTTTTCTTCCATTTATACTGAGACATATGACAAGAGACTAACACAGCCATCATACTTGGAGATTCAACTGGGGAGGAACAGAAAAGGAAAAAAGGGACACAGAAAGCTGGAACCTATGATAAATGGACAGCAAAGCTGTAAAAAAGGAAAGGGGGCATATGGGGTGATTAGTCTGTAACTCTCCACTGATATCTTCTATTACCTAATTGGCACATTAAAAGACAGGGTGGAAAAATGGACAGACCACTCAAGAGTGCCACAGAAATAGAGAGAAGAGTGAGTTTTAATGCAGAGCACAGCGATTTTACAGACCGGATATAGCTCCATGTAGATATTACCACATGGCTAAAAGCCTGCCTCACAGAGCACTGAGCTCTCTTATTTTCACACCTACTACTTAAAAATCCATTATGGAACCTTGCATTTCCTGCCTCGAATGTAGATAATAACTATAGCTTATGTACAAAATTACATTATTTGAGGAACTGACAAATTTTCTTTTAAAGTATGTGCTGGGAAAAATGCAAAGTGACTCTGAGGCTTCACTGACTCAATACAGAAAGTTGATTCCACAGTTTTTACAAGCAACTAAGGCACATCCTTTACCTCTGAGAAACCATCTGTGACAAAGAATATCAGAACAGAGGAAAGTAGAACAGCTTGGATACTTAGTATGGACTGTGTTGTGTTACATTATTAGGTTAATCTAGTTGACCAAGTAGTCACTTAAGAGATAAAGGAACACCCCAGAGCTCTTGGTGGTTTGATATGGGAAGAATAGGGAAGCCTGAAATGTCAGATACATTGTATAAGCTTTATAGAACTTTATTAAGAGTGCACATCCAGGAGGTACACAGTTGATCCCAGATCTGCCTCATATAGGTCACAACAGAGCACTTCCTGCTCCTACTCTACGCCAGTGTCATTTAAAAAACAGTATTGAGAGTAGTACATCCAAAACATTAGTGTGAAATCAATAGTATGCATCAGTATATTATAACACTGACACTACGCCAGCCTAAATATCCCACAAAGCATTGCAGTAGTGACGACAACAACATAACAGACAAAGGCGGACAGTGACCAAGGCAACTGTAATGTTAATAACACTTCAGTTTGAATGAATGTAACATTTCACTTTGCTAGGTGCAAGATATTTTTAAAATTAGTTCATTGTTGGCACAGGTTACCATGGTTATGCATCTCCAACTGGCAAGGAGGCTCTCAGGAAGTGATGTGATATGTGCTGAGTAGTGTGTCCAAAAAAATACATACAACTGTGACGGACAACCCATCTGGTTTCCTGCTTCAGTGCACCTCGCAGGGGCCAGAAGCCACAGAAGAGCTCTCCCTGACTGCTCTCTCTGGGATACAAAAGTATGTTGAACAATAGTATGTAAATGTGTTTTACTAGCAAGACTTTTGATTTCATGCATTTCTTTGTCATATGTGATATGAAAACATCAGATTTTCACATAGTCAGAGGAAGTAAAAGTGTGTGGTGCTTAGCTCCTTCCTGAGAGTCATTCAAATAAACGGCTTTAGATTGTTTCTTCATTTATTTTAGGGGGTTAATAGGTTTATCTGCAGAACAACCACTACTACTGACAATGGGATAAGATTTTGATCAGATTTAAACTTTAACATCCCTCCAATCAACTTCAATTCTCAGGTGCTGACTAGGTTTAGCAGCACTAAATTAATTCACTTGGATTGCCAGACTAATGTCAGTGATCTGAATTGTAAACATTACACAAGGTGAAGCCACATCCCTTTGCTGTGTCAGTGGATTAGTTTGAATTACCATCTGTATAAATTGTTGTAAACACAGACTCTAATCAGTATTTCAGCCAGTAGCTGGTCAGTCTTGATGGCTCAGATCAAGTTGGCACACACTGACTGTCATAGGTTGATCAAAAAGTTTGCATTCTGTGGGATCTGGGAAATAAAACAAGCACATATGTATTTTAAAATCAAACAGGTGGAATTTTACGAATTGCCAGATTAAAAGGGCAATGAAAATGTGTCTGCAAACAAATCTAGACCTGTAAAGTGTTTTGACAACGGCACAGTCAACATGTTGTTGTAAAAATACAATTGTGTGATCTCCCAAGTTGCTTATACACCTGTTAAATTTGATCAATAAAAAGGAGCAGCTTGCAGCACCTCCATGTAAATTGTGGTAATAAATTGTTTGCAGCTGACCCTCTCTCATCTACTTCTCTCATCTACTCAAGGATGAAGGCAAAGCAAACCCCCAAACAAAATAAATTTACTTATCTAAGCTTGATCAATAGCTGTAAGTAAGATGGATGGCAGGGTGATTGAGTGGCTTAACACACAGGAATTCTACGGCTGACACAAACATATTGTAGCAGCCTGGTCAGCTGTGTCCAATGATATTCATCATGTTACCTCAGTCCTCTACAGCAACAAAGTCCTACAAACAGGGGGACTAAATGTACTTGGCACATTTGTGTGCTTACTGTATCTCTTGTCATTAAATTCAAATATAGCCTGAGATATTTGGTGGTGGCAATTGCATCTCCTAATTCAATTTCTATAAATATAACAGTATTTGCTTGCTCAGGAAAACTGGACACATTGATTGTGCTTGAACTCCTCTGTTAGGTGATAGATTCTGACACCCACTGCTGACCTCATGGGAGATGTAGTTGTTGAATGCTAACAAATGTATTATTGTTATATTTTTGTTGAAAAGACCAAGTGGGTGTTTCAGATTTCAGTAGCAAGCTGTTGATCTGTATGCCAAAGAAGTTCAAAATATTCACAGTTCTATCAGTAAATCCCTTAATATAATTTGATCATTAACAACATTAAGAAGGTGTGCTACATAGAAACAGAGTTGTTTTTTTTAGCTATGTTGAACTATGAGTATTTGGACCTACTGAACATATGAAAAACTGGTGGTGTACAGCATGAAAAATTTTAATTTTCTGTCAACATTTTGATATGGTTTGATTGCATTAGAATTCATTAGACCTCATGTCCACATAGCGTTTTTTGTTCTGGCAGGGTGCCGGATGAAGTGTGCAGTAAAAAAAAAAAAAGTGCATGTGTTTCTATGTCAACAATATAGCCCCATTCACACTTGACAAAAAGCCCCAGAATCAAATGACTCTGCAGTAGTGTGGGGTATTTATCGGCTCCAGCTTCAGTCTGCAGTGATGGAAATTTTTGCTCCTTTTCTGGTGGAAGCAATGAAGTCTTCTCACCTCTGTCTGTAACTTTTCGGACCTTTTGGCTCTTTTCCATACACATTTTCTGCTTGGCTTGAATCAGTTTGACTCAGTGTGTGAGCGTTGCAGGCGGAGTTTGCACCTGCTAGAAGGTGTACATTTAACTACCTCTATATTTAACTGGTAAAGTGCTTGTCTTGAGTTAAGTGGCTGCATCACACGATCAATTTTTTTACAATAAAAGTCACCTGATATTTTGTTATCTAAATGCTTTTATTATGACGCCTAAGAGCACTTGGAGTGGCCACAGCAAAAATGGGACCTTCAGGAAAAAACCACTGGGCACAATGCCTTTTCTCTAGGTGGTCACATACTGCCACAGATGCTCTCTTCTCATTAGGAACAATTGCAAAATGATGCTGGTGCTCAAAAAGGTACTTATAACATCCACGACAAGTTTCCACCTTTCAAGAGGGTGATTATTTGATACTTAGTGGATAATATTTATTTAATTTATGAGTCAATTTAAATGTTTGAATGCCAGGTTTCCAGATAATTTGTGATGTCACTCTAAAGGAAAGAGTGGCGCTCGTGGCATGTTCTAACATTGCCTTATTAAGCAGTGGCAGCTGTCTCATTGGGGGGTGGCAGGTGGGTCGGGGGAGTTGTAAGGAGGTCTCAGGGATAGGAGGGCTTTACGCAGAGCTGCCAATGAGACAGACAGGTGACCTTTAGGTTGTTTCATCATGCTAATAGGATATCTCCACAGGGAGAAAGGCAAAGTGCATTAGACTCATGGCTGCCATCATCAGGAATGTAATGTGATGGAAGGGCTCATTATTGAGACAATAAATAGGACAATTAAGAGTTTTGAAGTACAGGTGACACCAGGATAAAATCTGTATCTTTGCACTGATTTGCAGCATTAATTTAATTTTGCATGCTGCATGTATTGTCACTATAAGGTAGACACAAGAGAAATATATCCCCATTTACCACAAACAGTTTCATAGAATTGGGAAATTCTTGTGTCAGTTATGCTGTTTCCTTGTTCCAACCTTTTTTCTTTCTTTTGGATGTTTTACTCTCAGTAATGTGTTGTGGGGTCAGGGTTAGTGATGAGGATGTTTTGTCTATTTGCATATGCTCATTGCATTATAAACTTGTTGCAACAGCTGTTACTAGATTTTTTGTGAATTTTGTCTATAATTAGATGAGAAGTGCCTTCATACTCCCAAGAGTTTTATTTCATTTTAATTATCTCCTCCATGCGTAAGCTCAAGGACCTCTCGTGGTGGCAGTGACTCACACTTCTTGAAAAACCTATTTTATTGACCATTCTTTTTTATATCAGCTGCTGATTAAGTTTATACTAATAGAGCACACTCGAATACCATTATAGTGTACTGATTTCACTGTTCTATGCATCTAAGAGAAAACAGAGACTATGCTATACAAAAACACTGATAAAAACATTGCATACATTTAGATAAGAAAATGTACACATTATACTATACAAAAAGCACTTGTATTCAAAGCTTTGCAAATCCCTTCCAGTTGCATCTGGCCGTTGGTAGCATTGCAGTCGGTGCTTCACCATCTGTTGCCTGGCTGGGATCTGCACTCTACTAAGTGCACTCTTCTAGTTTACTTTTCAGAATGGATAAACCGACAGTATGAGCTAAATAAATAATCTCCTAATGCTTCTCATTGTTTTCCTCGTAAGTTAAGCTTATTGAAAAATAAATAACAGTCCAGCTGCTGCGTACTGAACACCGTAAAATGTTTGGCGTATTGTTCAAGAAATGACAGACTACAGAAATTGTTAATACAGAAAACTGAGCTGAGAAAAATGTGTATAACTGTAAAGCAAACCAGAGTGAAGAAGGTGGTTTAGCTTCACTTGATAGAGTGAAAGAACAGTATCTAGTTCATACTCATATTCAACTATTTGATTATGCACGACTGCTTGAGCATATAGTTTGCTTTATGGTACCCATACTTCACAAACATTTACATATGAAAACACTATGTAACAGTTTTGTTGTTTAGCAAGTAAAGTCACATGGAAGACATTTCCTACTAAATGGACTGAGGAATATCAAATTCACTACAAACGCTGCAAGAGCTCAAACAACGTCAGGCTGATTTCATTTTCTATGTCTGCATTATACCATTTAAGAGGGGTCAGGTTCCTTATTAAATAAGCCAAACTTTAAGGTTAAAACATAAGAGATGATAAATGAAACTCTGACTCTTCAGTTAGATTATTTGATTATAGTGAAAACCAGCCGATTAAATTGACATTGAATTAATTAGTGTCCAGAGAGGTGCGCAAACACACACACCAAAATGGTTACATATTTGCCTGTGCTTACGTGTAGACACACAAACACACTGAAAATCCTCATCGTAGTAGGGAATTCATCTCATCAAAGTAGTTAAAATGCAATTACCGATGTCACCTGCACCTCGGTCCCTAATGATGACTGATGTAGTCGAAGAGAAGGACGGAGAGGAAGACGGAGGAACAAGCAAGTGCAGTACTCCTGGATGTGTTCAGGATCGACTCTGTCTCTGTCTCAGCCTGTGGGATTCTGATAAATGGCAACGACAGAGCTGAATTCTAACATGTTAATCAAAGTGTGAGACTGTCTCTACCAAAGGGAAATCAGTAGTTAATTTAGCACTGAGCAAAACATGCACAGGCATCATCTAATACAGGTAATACACGAGCAGACCCTCCAGACCCTCTGGAATGCATACATACAAGCACAGAACAACCAGCTCAGTCCTTACTTATGTAGCTTCTTTACATAAAGGAAATTATAGTTTTATGGTTTTTATGATTTAATTCCTCATTTCATGCATTTATATTTTATCCTACAGATTATTTAGCATGATTTCCCAAACCAATCTTATGTTATCTTGTCTTGTTTATTGTTCAGTGCAAGCGAGCATGTGTGGTGTTGCTGTTCGTCACTTTTCTGCTTGCCTGTATATCGCTTTCCACTCTTTAACTGAGCACTTTGTTTTCATACAGACCATCTGCTGATCAATGTCAGCCTACATGAGTATCACTTTTTCACAGTTTAATGCATTTCTTCTTTCATCATTTGTGGTGTCAAAACAATAGACTAGGTCTTCCCAGTGCACCACAGAGCAACTCTCCTACCTGATTCTATCACCCTTCTCCACTTTCATCACAGTTAAGTTTGAGACTTGGACTGTAATGATATCAACGCATAAACAGTCATTTCTGCAGATGAGACGTCCTCCTCCTCCTGCAAGCTCTGCAGGCACCACCTCCATATGGATTATTTCCGACATGTGAAAACACGTCTGACGTGGACAATCTCCTGTTGTGTGCTACATGCATGTGAGGGCATAGTAGGACGGTGCCCCAACCTGATTCTCAAGACGTTGTTTGGAGATCATATGTGAAAACAGTTTTAGATATATTTGTCTATTACCTGGTGACAGAAAGTGACAGAAAGTTCAGTATATGAGTCAATATATGACTCAAATACAGTATATATATGAAAAGTTTGTATTCTGATGCTTAAACATGGGGCTCATGATGCTTTATGCACTAGCAAAGACCAGACAAGTTAACTTAATCTGTTACAGTAAAGACCAGCCATGAATGTCACTGGCATGAGTGCCAGGGTATTTTGTTTTAATTAACCATTAATATGTGCTTTCTGCCTCAGGCATGAAAGAGCTCATAAACCATCAATTAACCTTGGGGCTCCTCATCTCCTCTGCCCCCTTCCTCTTGCATTTATAGGTGTGGGTGACCGGAGGCTGTTTTTACAGTCACACTGCAGGTTGACGACTCAGGTAATCAAATCTATCAGCAGCACTAATTGCTGGCTTCCCCTCAGTGCCTCTCACTTGAGGTAGAGTCAGTGCTGAAATAAAACAGAGCACTTGCGCAAAAGCAGCAAGGATGATGCCATCAGCTGGGGTGACTTCTTAGTTTTTCATCTTTCTGCCTCCTGTCTGCACCTTTGTACCTTTCGATTCAGCGCTTTCCATTTCTGACCCATCTGACCTCACTTCCTGCTTCTGTTTGATGTGATTTCACCGCTGCAAGTTTTCACTTTCTTCCACTTGGCTTTCATCCGGTTCACCTGCTCACTAGATTGTATTACAATGTGTGAGACTGCAGCTACTAAAATAAAGGATTTTTTATCATTTTAACTTAAGGTGTTGAAATGTTACTGGCAACCAGATAATAAGATTCAACATGAGCGTGACTGAAAAACAAATTAGAATGAAAGAAGTGAGGCCAGCCAGAGATTATGAAAACCCAAATCAAACACAAATTTCTACTATAGTCAGAGGAGTTTGGGTTAGTTCACATTTTTATGGTCTGAGTTCTGGTCTGGGTTTTAACATATGCTAAACAACTTATATTATTAATATTTCTATGTTAGGAAAATTGGAATAAGGGTTATTGTGGCTGTACTGAGCTTCATGTTTAAACGCAAGGTGAATCTCTTTAGGTAGTTTTATTTTTGCAGTTGAAAGTGGGCTCAGTTCAGGTGCAGACCTGCCCAGGCTGTTAGCTGACCAGTGGCCGTGCACTTAGCACAGTCTGTTTTGTTGTCGTTGTCTTATGGATTTCCTTATGTTCTTTTGAAAAGTTTGTTTATGTTTTTCACTTTTGTATATAAAATTAATTTTAAAAATTAATCTGGCCTCTATGTGCTCTCCCTTCTCAACTTGGTCAATTCTTTAATGAAAGAAAAAAGAAAAAGACACCAAAAGTGAATGAGAAAGATGCAAAGCCACAGACTCAAGCTTTAAATGTTTTTAAATATAAAATTGTACACACATCAACAGATATAAATACAGCTGGTTGAACAGATAATGTAAATAAATGAATAAATATAATAAATGTTACTTATACTGTGGCTTTTCCTTCCTTCTGCTATGATTTGATAAGGACAGAATTAGCGGGATTTGTATTTACATTTTGTTAAATGGGAGATAAGTGTATTTAGTGTTCAGCTTTTCGAGGACATGCATAAGTGGTGTCCCAGGTGATCTAGACACCTACCATGGAGACTTACTGTAACACAGCCTCCACCTTCTGTCCACTACTCAACACAATAGCCTGGCCTTGGGACCTCTCATCGACCTGTCCGATGGAAAACACTGATAGTGACACTGCAGACTTTGATAAGGACAAAATAAGTTTCCACTTTTGGATGGAAAAGTGCGTGACACAGATGACGCTCAGCCTTGAGGGGTAGGCGTCCACCCACAGCAGCTTAACTGACTGGAATCCCCTGTTGACGTACTGATCTGACAGGGCTTAACTGGTGGCTCAATACAGCAAGCAGAAGAAATAGGAACATGTCCAGGAGTGCCCTTTGCTTTATATTCACACACACACATTACATCGTGCACAAACCCTAATTTAAAAAAAGTTTGGACACTGTGTAAAACGTATATAAAAACAGAATGCAATAATTTGCAAATACTTTTCAATCTCTATTAAATTAGATACAGTACAAAAACTAGATATTTAATGTTCAAACTGATAAATTTAGTTAAATTATTGTTTTTTGTGACTGTACACTCATTCTGAATTTGATGCCTGCAACATGTTGAAAAAAAAGATGGGACAGGGTATTTTTACCACTGTGTTAAGTCACTTTTTCTTTTAATGATACTCATTAAGTGTTTGGGAACTGTGGACAGTGGTTGTTGAAGTTTTGAAAGTGGCCCAGCAGTCTTGGATCTCTGTTGTCGTATTTTGCACTTCATAACACACCACACATTTTCAGTGGGAGACATGTTTGGACTGTAGGCAGGCCAGTCAGTACCCAAACTCTTTTTATTACAAAGCCACATGGCTGTAAGACATGGAGAAAGTGGCTTGGCATAGTCATGCTTGAACAAGCAGCGATGTCTCTGAAGTCGTGCCTCAAAGAGCTCCTCTCCATTATGTTCTTAATTGTTTAAAACTACTGTCTTTCAGTCAAAGTTTGCACTAAAGCGCTTACTGTATCCTGGTTATCCATCTCTATGTGCCCTTGACCAGCAAAAAAACGCAGAAAATGCCAAAAACCAGCCAAATCCCAGCAGCTAACAGGTGCTATGGTTAGCACAGATGAGGCTGAGGAGTTGGACTCTAATGAAGAATCTGCAGGTCTAATGTGGAAAAACTTTAAATGACTTGAAAGTTGAAAACACTCACCTGCAAGCCAAAGTTAATGACCTACAAGGAAGGACAACATAAAAATTGTCGGCATCCCAGAGGGAGAGGAAAAGGGGACAGAGTTTATAAGCTTCCTGGGTGAGTCCCACTTCCAAAAACCTGTGATTATCGACCGTGCGCACTGCTCCCAGCGGCCAAAGCCAGCAGAACGAGCCAGGCCTGCACATTCATTGCCAGGATCCACTACTACCAGGAGAAGGAGACGATAATACAACTTGGATGACAATGGACCCTGAAATACAACAGACAATGAGTCCTAATCTTCCCGGATTACACATCTGAAGTGATGGAGCAACCGCACGGGTTCTGCAAGGTGATGCAAGACCTGCAGGAGCTGAAGATCAAATACAGCCTGTGTTTCCTGAACCGAGCTCCATCTCTAGCCCAAAGGTAAGCAAAGGATTTTCACATCATCTGGAGAAGCAAAGAGGTTCATGGAAAAGGACCTGAAATCCAGCAGTGAAGAAGATTAGTTGAGACTGTAACACTGGTAAATATTTTTTTGAGAGCCTTACGCAATATTTCCGAATATTCAAAGATGGTAATTTTCATATTACAGTGCATATTATCTGATAATCACAGAGGTGGTGATTAGCCTGTTACAGCCTGTTGCACTTGTTTATGGGCTAGTTAGTTAGCAGGCCTTTGGAGAAGCACTTTTACAAGCCATACGCCCAGTGGTCCTCATTTAATGAGATGGGGAAGGTGATGCTTCATTTGGAGAATGTCTGTGGGGAGGAGATTGGAGTTAACTTAAATTTATGTATGTGTTGTATGGGGGCTTGAGTATGCAGTTAAGAGGGGTAAAGTTTTTGCTCATTTGAAATCTTTAGGGGCTGACATAATGATAATGTTTATACAAAATACGCATATCAAAGCCATTGATCAGAGGCGATTGAGGGCTAACTGGATCTCTCAAGTATATCAGTCACATTTCACATCTAAAGCTAGAGGTGAGGCTATTCTTTTCTGCAAGAATATCCAATTTCAGCTTGTTTCAATGGTCACAGATCCAGGCAAAAGGTATATCATGATTACTGGAAACATACATTCGCTCCCTGTCACTCTATTATATATATACAGTCCAAACATTGATGAGCCAAATTATTATCGTATAGTGTTTGATTTAATCCCAGATCTCAGCACTAACAGTTTGATAATGGGTGGTGATTTTAACTGTTATCTTGACCCATACCTTGATAGGCTCTCCTCTCGTACTCCACCCACCATTGCATCCGTCCAAACATTGAATAATGTGATGAGATCTAGAAACATTTTTTTCCCATGTACATAAATCATATACAAGAATTGATTATTTTCTAGTGGATGCAAAATTAATATCTAATATCAATCATACTAAATATCACAACATATTGATAACAGATTATAGCTCAGTATCATAAACCCGAAACTTGCTCTCCCCAAGCAAAGCGATTGTTTGCGCTTTAACCCATTATTGCTCGCAGATCAAGAAAAAAACGGAACAGCACAAATGACTGGTGGAGATTGGAAACAGATTCTTAAACAGTCTTATAGGAACTTTCTTTCACAAGAAGTTTATAAGAGGATTTTGAATTCGAAATACAAATGTAATGTAATGTTTGTAAACTCTTTCTCAAGCTTAAACAGAAATACTTTGAGTTGGGTGACAAACCAGAGAGGCTGCTGGCCAGACAATTATAGGGAGTCCAGGCGAGCCGTGCAATCCACAAACTTAGATCCAAAACAGGGGATTTGTTAATTAAGCCTAAAGAAATAAATAATTGCTTTAAAGAATTTTATTCAGAATTATACACTACCAAGTCTTGGGCCACTAATTAGGACTCTGCTGACTTTTTTGACTCCCTTAATTTGCCAAAGCTAGATGACACATCTAGGTCAGACTCAAATTCAGGATTCAAATTTTTCAGAGATTGAGCATTTCCCTCTGGCAAAACAGCAGATCCAGATGCATTTGTTGTAAGTTTTATAAAGCATTTCATAAGACTCTTGCTCCACTCCTACATACCCCAAAATCCCAAACCTTTATTTAAACTCGACTTCGATATGATCACAAACTTAAAACTAAGCATAGAAAAGTGGAGGGTCCTGCCCCTTTCTACAATGGGGCATATCAACACTATCAAAATGGCGTCTCTTCTCAGGTTTTTGTACCTATTTCAGAAATTACCAATCTTCCTTATGGATATTAAGCCCATCAGATATTAATAGCGCACCTGCAAAAGCCAACAAATCAGTGAGGCTTCAGCCTACAAATCTGTTGTATCCAATTGATTTCTGAGCATATGGGGTCTATTCATTGACTACATAAAGATAAATAATTGTTGAATATGTTTGCCTAGTGTTTTCTAGTCTGTTGTAGTTGTTTTTGTTAATTCTGAGAGACTCAAAGGGATGACATCAAGTTGCCTCGACCACATTTCTTGGATTTATGATGTGATTTGATTAGATTCACCTGACTGGCAAATAAAAGTATTTAGTATGGTTAATACAGATGTACAGTAAGTAAGAGCCTTTGAGATTCCTTTTCAGCTCTCATTCTTTCATGTTAAAGAAGAGTGAGTTACATTTAAGGCCTTTAGGGATAGTAGGCTAAAACATTTAGGTAGGCTGACTTTTCTTTTGAATAAATTGTGTATTTTAAACAAATTGTGTGTGTGTTTTTTTTAATATAATGTATACTGAGGCCATTTTAGCAGCCAGCAGATTTTATGTATCTAAAATCTCTGAATGTTTGCTATGAATGAGGGAGAGAGTCAAACTGTGTTGCCAGAACGGATATTCAGAAGGGTTGGGATGGGGAGGACTGCACTTTGAGCACATTAGGGGTCAAAGCAAACACACTTGTCACTATTTTTACCCACCAAGCGGCTTATAAGTATTTCATAACATCAGTTCATATTTTTACACCACTGTGCAAACATCTGTTTTATTTCAGTCATCCTCCTTTCAAATTCAATTTGTTCTGAGAATGAACTACAGTTTAGGTTGAGGGGTTATGTGGTTGTCTGCCAAAATGTTTCTTTCAGTTTTTTTCCTCTTTTTCTGTAATTAATTTGAGCTGTCTGTGTTTGTGAAGAATTACAAAAACATGAAAAAAAAATGTCCTTATTAAAATATAAAGATGGAATGCAGCCATTATGTTTAATGTTTACAAGTCAAAATTATCAGTGTATCAAGTCCTTACAGAAAAAGTACAACATGGACATAAGTTTCTTTCTCAGCACTTGCTGAAAGACAGCATTCATTGTTGGTTTAGTTCACCACTCCTGACATGGACCAGGAAATACATGGATCCCTTAGCTTATTTGACGTTAGACTTTCTTTACATGCTACTTTACTTGAGTGGCTCAACAACACAAACAACAAAGAGCTGCACAGTGGAGCTTGATTGTCAGTGGGACTGGTGGTACTAGCAACACTTTCAAAATACAGGGTTTTAATTTAGGATTAATTAATTAAAGCAATATCACACAAGAGAGAGTGCATGACCTCGAGACATTTATTAGTTAACAGTAATAAGTGACAAGAGATTATGATTTCTTTGTTTTTTTTTTACTCATTTATTTGGCTCCACCAACACAATTAGTTCCGCAACTAGACTGGGACTGGGCTGTTGCCTGGCAACACATGAACATGTTCCTGCATACTAACGTTAGCTCGCTAACTACTTTGTGTAGGTCGACATGTTACCGCAGTAGAAATCTCCTGTAGTTGTCTGGATGGATCCACAAAACTGCCTCAAGACTGTATTCAGCTCACTCTTTTTAACGGACTGAATGTTGATGTTTATATTTTTGAGACTCTGGTGTGGTTTGTTTGTGGTCGGAAAACAAATGTACCAACCTTAGGATTTTATGACAGCAGATATGTGACTTCAGCATGATTTCAAAAGCTGAACTACAAATAAATCCATCTGATGATTGCGAAATCTGTTCAGAAAGTGATTGTATTGTGTTTGTATAAGCCATGTATATATCCTAATTATTGTAACAATGGTAACACATATGCACATATACGCTGGGATTTTTCCGTTTAACACATCAACAGCTTTTAAAACTGCTGTGCTTGTATCCAACTCTATATACTTTGTCAGATTAAAAAGTGTGTGACAGCGGTCCCATGGTAATAAGCCCTGAATCATGTAAACAAGACACCTCAAGTCTTCCTTACTTGGTTAAAAGTAACAGTGATGTTGTACTCTATATCAGCACTCATGGAATATCTCTAATCCAATTAAATTACTTGGTTGGAACTAACTGTTGTGTAAATAATCTTGATTTAACCATTATCTAAGAAAATACAAAGATGTATTCTTATTTATTTAGGCAGATAATTGTGAGTTACTTCCAGCATATATACTCAAACAGCATGCAGACTCTGGTGGTGAAAAAGGAGGAGGCAGGAGGATACTAAAAGACACTACCCACCCCACAGCCTGCTCACCCTGCTGCCATCTGGCAAGAGATACAGAAGTATCCACTGTCCTATCACAAGACAAAAGAAAAGCTTCTTCTGATACTCCTCAATTCATTCTCCACAATCCTCCAAAAATAAAAGTTTATTTTTACGACTTATAGATTCAAGGATTGGAAAAAGAGAGGAGAACAGGGGACGTGGGGCCCATGTCTGTTTGCCTTAGGCCCCAAAATGACTAAATCCGCCCCCGTGATTGTATCCAAAACAATGACGTCCCCCTAATTTATATTAAATAATCATTGTAACCAAAAAAAACAAAATGGCTCCTTAACCTGTTTGACCCCAAACTATGATCTTTACCGATCAAAACCAGATTGTTACTGTGCCTAAACCTAACCAACAGTGTTATCACATCATCAAACAAATTTTTTATTCAACAAACTGTTTTAGAGGGCACAGACAAAACATGTCCTGCTGATAAGATCATCAGATCAGAAGACATTTTACACATGTTTTGGACATGGACACAGTTTATTTTATTGTTTAATTACAAAGAATTATTTGTGGAACAAGTCTGATTTCTCTGTTAAATTATATTTTAAATTAAAGGAGAAACTGATGTTGTGTTTAGTGCCTACTGCTTTTTGACAACAGTCTTACCACCAAATGGGGTATAATAACCAGACTTAAAGCCTATTGGTTGCTAAATAAAAGACGGCTCAGACACTTGCTGGCAGTCTGAGCCTGTACTGAGAGTTCTTCTGCACTGCTGTGCTGATGAAAACACCAAATTAATCCCTGCTCTGCCATTCTGGTCTCTCAGCCTGAAAGCCTCCAAAATCCTCTTTTACAATCACATCAGCCCGTCCAGCAGAGCAGACTGCTGGTTAAACAAGTAGACATTTGTAAAGTATCCAATGTGAACCCAAACATTTGCTTTGTGAAGAGGGACTGGGAGGTTTTTTGAGAGTAGTACTGCCATTGTTATTTATGCACTGACTCCCGACCTCATTATGTTTAATAGTCTTGAAGTTTGGGTGAATTAGTTCACAAAGCTGAGCCAGTATAAATCTTTTTTACAGGGTGTACATGTATCTTGTCTTGGATTTAACACTGAGAGTATATTGTGTAATGCATGTTGACACATCTTCCCTGAGATTTCATCAGTCTCACGTGCCCTTTTTGTCAGATAGACAGATTCGAGATCTCGTGGGAGAGTTCTGAATTTGACTTAAGTCTGTGCAGTGCAAGTGTCATCTGTCATCTTCAAACAGGATCAACTTTTCTAATTTTTGTGCAAGCCATTTCTTCATCATCACTTGCTGCTATTCTCTCCTGATTGCTGTCAGAGCACCGGCAGACTCAGCTGTCAGATAGAGCGAAGCAGTGACTGTCTGTGCTACACTACGTCATTAATATACGCGCACACAACATGCCGCAAATAGCTCAGTCTGACTCAGATCAACGGCTGTTGATGTCCAGACTCCGCTGAAATTAAAAAAGAAATTCTGACTGCAGCTTTGCAAGGTGTGAAAAGGTGTATTGTGAGAGTGTGCAATTAGAATCTGTTCTGAATCTGAGTGTCTCATGCCTGGTAACCCTGGATAGGTTTGAAACATGTAAGGGGCTTTTTGCTATTGTTCAGTGGCCCAGAATTAACTTTAACATCGGCTTAGACATTGTCTCTTATTGTCTCAGCTGCTCATATGCTTGTCTATCTGTATCTCTATCTGTGTGAGAGTTTGCCAACAGTTGCACTTAACATGTCTGTTGTTTATTTTGTACACCACTGAGAACTAATGTACTTTAAGTGCAGAGTGCATTAGTTTTCAGTGATGTGTTTTGAACTGGAATTCAACAATCCTTCATCACACATCATAGTTTTGTTTTGTTTTGTTTTGTTTTGTTTGTTGTAACACAGGGTTAGCTGTGACACTGTCAGTTTGACCAATCAGGGAAGTGTTGTCCTCTTTGAGCTTTCTTCTTGGATTTTATGAGGAAATAATGATTTTCAGGTAAGAAAGGTCATTTTTTTAACCTTCTTCTTTTTTCTTTTTTTTTTTGTCGAGTGCCGATTGTATTGTAGATACAAGGGTTGGATTTACATATTATCAATAAGCAGTTTCTCCAGTTTAATCTGATGTTTTGCATTCATGCTGCCTTTAAGCCCACAAGCTAAAATAGTTAGCTATATACTGGCTGCTCAGGTGAGTTCATTAAGATTGTGTTCATTTCAACTCAATGCAAAAAGAAGTGTTTGTCAAGTGTGTGCATTGTTAGTTCTAGGACAACAAAACCTGCATAAAAAGTGTTTTGTCCCCTTAAATTGTTCACTTTTTGTTTTTTAAAACAAAGAATAAGCATTCTTTATTCCTCATCAAGGATTTTCATAAATTTGAAAATGTGACTCTTAAATTAGCAAATTACTCCTCATTGTTTGATATCTCCCCAGTTAGTGTTATAACTTGCCCCACTAGTGAGGTGTATTTGGTAACGTATTTGACATTAACTCGAATAATCTGTGATTGTGTAGTATACGTTCAAGTGAGTTTTAACTGTAATAAACAAATATGGCTTTTGTGTATATAAGTTTGCGAGATCTAGCATGAACAACCACTGAGTTACTGATGCTCCCCTACTATGCACAGTAATTGATAAGAAATCTTGTCTTGTATGTCAGAGTTAAAGACACAGTGTGATGGATATTATTTGAGTATAATAAGGATTTTTCAGGGTAACATTGAAGACACCATATCCGGTGGCATCAGACAATATCACTCTTCTGATTACCAATGCAATAGCCATCAGGTAATGCCTGTAGCATAATGATATCAAAACATCAAAGAGTGGAAAATAATACCAACAATTGTATGCCTGCCAAGGTGATGTATGGGAAGAAAAACAAAAAATCCAATCAAGCTGATTGAACCAAACTTAAGAGCTTTATTGTTGCTTCTGAATTCAGGACGTTCTCTACTTTCTCTGTATTAGATTTTCTTTGCATTAAGAAAACAGCAATTTTGCTACCATTCCACTTGAGTTCAGGGACTCAAGTGAAGCAGAATAACTATGTTTACATTTTCTGTGTTGTTTGTCCTTACATCATTCTGCTCGCAGTTAAATTCAGTTTAACATTCTGTTCCTAGAAGCAACCACTTCTGGCATCATAGGTTCTATAGCAGTTTAATTGACATTATTACAAATACTTGATTCTGATTGGTTGATTGCAGCATTTCAAGGTCTATTACTTCTGAATAGGAGACTGTTGCTATAAATAACAGACAGTTGCTATGTATGACAGACTGTTATTATGGACCCAGTTCTTATTACAGACTCTGAAGGAACAATAAAATCATTCTGAAATTAATAAAACCATGTTGAAATTAATATTTTGTGTCAAATTAGTGATTTTTTAAATGTAAGTAGCCATGTATTAAGCAGAATAATGTAAAGTTAATGGGTCATTATTGCAAAATAAACCTCATTTAAGACCTGCACCACCTTGTTAGGGTTTAGTTCGCAACAGTGGCCCACTCACAATCTCTTACTTGTTATGTCTTCAGTTTTGTCAGATCTGTGATCAAGCAAACAGGGATCTTTTTTCCACACTTTTTCCACAATTCTCCATTACCTGTGTATGTATTCAGTTTATTGTGGCTATTTTGAAACTGTTGTGTGAAATTTGAGGTATTACTTGGTTGGTTGGTTTAGTCCTAACAAAGCTATCCATTATACAGTAGGCTACTAGCTAGCTGTTTGCTACATGTCTGAGCTTAATGTGTTGCTAATACATACATTTTAATTAACTTGTTAGCCGTTAGTTTACTGTTGGGCTGTTGTGTATTTTACTCTTTTCGCTGTGTAATCATTATCATTAACTTTGTTGTGTATTATCCATTACTGTTCTCACTGGCTCTCACAGTTCTTTCTGATAAAAAAAAGGGCAACTCCTGTCTTAAAGGCAAACTATGCAGGACTTTCTCAAAAAATAATACACAGACTCACCGCAGCAACTGCACCTGCAGACACTGTACCTTCTTTTTTTTATTATTATTTAGCTGTGCTTGGGACTTTTACCAATCCAAAATGATGATATGAGACTCAACATTCATCCATATGTCTCGTGCATTTACAAACACCAACTGACCAATCCTACTTATTCTACCTTTAAGTTATAATTGGAAGCATGTGTGACTCACTGCATAGCTGTGCATCTACATGCATAGTGAGAACAGAGGCTTAATAATCCAGAAAAGGTAAGACAGCTGTAATCAAATGAAGCAAATTGAAAATAAATATATCTGTCTTGAGGACAAGGGCCAGCAATCCTTCTTGTTTGATTGTTCCAGCATACAGGAAAAATAGTGATGATGCATCACAAATTATGCTTCTTAATCACCACTCCACTGAGGCCACGTCCTATTGATTTACTGAACAGCTGTGGGTATTTGGGAAAAAAAATGAAAAAGAAAATGCTTGTCAGGTCTAATCCAGGGTCTTAAACATACAGGGCATGCAGCTTTCAAGGTGCCTATCCAGCTGTAGGACATAGCCCTGGATTTCTAAATCCAGGGCTGTGTAGAACAAAAAGTGACTCACACTGAGGCACACAACACTATTCCAGCTGAGCAACAACAGGTTGCATTCATGTTTGTGCACACAACAAGGGGAAGGAGAGGGGGAGCGAAAGGGACGATAAATCTTCTGAAGGAGCACTGAAGGAGGATTTGTTCGGTTGTCGAGTTCAAATATAAATGATCTTTCTTTGGAGTAGCACACCCCACCTTTAACGAGGCAAAATTCCAAGCCTGTAACTCAGTAAACCTAAGAATTTAAGTTCTATTGTAAATTGCTGCCTTGAAATTTTAAAGTTTTATCAGGTTTTTCATTTTTATGCTTATTTTATATTTTACAAGCCAGAACATTGTATTACTTTTTCTTTATACATTTGTTTGAAGATATTGTTCAGTAATAAGGTGCAGATTATTCTGTTTCAGCATCAGCAGCAGCTCAGAGTGGCACTAAATAAAATAAATGACAGCATAGGTCTTCTTTTTCTGACACAAATAAGAATAACCAACCATTCTTTAGCTTTGTCTTGAAAGGATTGTTCAGGTTTTTTGATGTGCAGTTGTATGTGGTTCTTATCCATCAGTGTTATACAATGACCCTGTGGACAGGGTCAGCAGCATAACATATACATAAGGGCCAACCTAAGAAAATCATTATCAGTTGTACACTATATGTAGAATGTTTTCACTGCTGTACCTTGTTGTCAGACAGCCATTTACAGGGTCATAGCACGACCTTCTGGACCTTGTACATATACAGGCATTATCTCTGGGCCCCTCCATAAACAGCTATTCATTCTTTGAGACCATCCTTACATGATAGCTGTCTGTACTCAGTCACCTTTTCCTGGGATTTCAACACACCCAGTACTTTCTGACAGGAAACTGACATACAAGCCAAATACTCATCTCTCCAAGGCCACCACATTCCTTTGATAAAAACAGTCATTTGCTGGCCTACTGCTACCTCAATCAGTTAGTTTATTTTCATTTTGTAACATCAGTGTTAGCTCAGATTCACCAAAGTCACACAATAAACAAACTAACTAACAGACTGCGGCAGCGGTAGATGAGCAACCTCTGTGTTCTGTGAGGTAAAATTACAGTTTTTGCTTAAGGAGTCTGGTAATGTTGGAGGGAGCTATATCTGGCTTATATAACAGTGGTTTCCCATCTGAAAAGCCTGTTTGACGGTAAGGTAAAGTGGTGAAAATGTTCTTAATATACTACAATTAAATTTATATTGATTTTTTTTTAGCTGGCTGAAATACAGTTTTCTGCTGACCCTGTCAATCGCAGTGCATTGCTTAGCTTCCTACACCAATAATCCTGATACTTTTCTAAACTGAGAGCATGTTGACCACCATCTAGTTAATATAAGACTACGGCTTAGTCTACCTCATACAACCCCACCTCAAATAATCCAGACTATCCCTTTATGTCTTCTGTAGCATGGTAATGAGCTAATTAAAGCTGGATAATGTCGATATTATCAAAAGCTGCACAGCCACATCCTCTTATCAAAATGATCATATTCAACACTTGCAATATTGTTAAAGCTTCATTATCATGTGATATGTTCATAGATCACACCCTGACCAGGATAGACATAATGTGTAGGTATATGGAAATATCCAGAGCACTGTAGATGTATAATAGGACATTTCTTCCTTCTACACATTGTGTCATATTCAGTGTCATGCTCCCTCTTTCCTGCACACCTGTCATGACTCGATTTGAGGTGAAGGTTCAACCTTCGCTAATGAATTAATCAGGCTCTGCCGTGACACCCCTATGATTAGGTTAATATCCTGTTATCAACTGTTGAAGGCTACAAGTCTGAGAAGTACACACATTTGTTGGCATGTGCATGTGTGAGGGTTTTCAGGGGGGTGGTTATGCTGAAAGGAAGTCAGGACAGATGAAAGATAAACATCATCATTAAACGTTCATGACAGAGCAACCATTAAATTCATGACTGATTGTTTCATTTCCTATTATGATGGTTACTTACACTCTTGGTGTGCTATGTTATTTACAGTATGTGATTCATTGTTGGAACCAGTTCCCCTGAGGCCACAGATGCTGATTACTTCTGAGGCAGCCGTCCCTTAGGCGTGTTCCTGGCCAGCCACAGTGTATAGCTTACACAACATGTGAGCTGTGGCTGGTCTAATGAAACCAAGCATGCAGTCAGGCTCTCCGCTATTAGTGAATCACATGAGCAGACCAGGGCCATGTTTCCCGGTTTTGATGTACCTTAGCATTCTACGGAGGTTTCTAAGGTATACCTTAGCAAAGGAACTTGTTTTCCAAGTGTTTCCCAGACTGTCCCTTAGTGGGTGCCCTTAAGGAAGAGCTGCTAAGGTACATTATAAGATGTAAACTGTCTTTTGCCGTGGTGCAAGCATCAATTAATCACTTTAAAGGCTCATAAATGACGTTTTAACATAACAGGTGTTGCCATAATCATTTTACCTCAATCTAATACTACAACAATGGAAGCTATGCCTACTAAAGATCATCTGCTAATTTATTAAAGAGTCCAGACAAGACTTTGTGATAGTTCCAATAAATACATAACCTACAGCCAACAAAATATAAAACAGAGTATGAATTGGGACATAAGCCACAGTCTGAGACTTCTTAAAAGCCAGGATAAATGATATAGCTAAATGGGTGAGTGATTTTGTTCTCATACTAACAAAGGGTCTAGTACAAATTTGTTGCTGTCACACAATAGGCACCTGTAGCAGCATAACCACGTTTAATTGCAGTGTGTGTGTGTGTGTGTGTGGTGTGTGTGTGTGTGTGTGTGTGTGTGTGTGTGCACATGCATGCCTGTGTATGTGGTCTATGTCAGCACTGTGCTCCTCTGACAGTCAGAAATGCTATATGCTCAGTTACCTCCGTTACATAAAAAAATAGAATAAAATTCGACAATTTTTCACAAATTGGATTAGTCTTATGGATAGGTTCTACATTTTTTAGGCTACCAGCATGATAAGAATACACACATTAAATGACATCATTCTCATTATGTGTTATGCACAGAAACGTTGTTTTCATAATTCATTTTCACAAAGTTAATTTTAAACTAATGATGTAATTTGTGCCTAGATGTAGCCAAGATGTGAATTATACTGCAACAGTCCATTTGGAAAGTATAATATTTGTCTAATAAAGCTAAAACTGTGACAGGATAAGGGATAGCTTATGAGTAGTTCAGACCGCCGCTCTAAAGGTATACCTTTCAGAAGCTATACCTTGCCTAAGGAAATCCTGGGAAACAGCCCGTAAGCTTAAGGGAGACCTTAAGGCACAACTTACAATGGACATAGTGCTAAGGAGGCTCTGGGAAATGGGGCCCAGTGTGTTTAAACAAATGAAGCTCAGCGCAAGTTCAATCAGGAAGACCTCCTTTGCTGCATTCATTCACAATTTTCCTCTACTCTCCCTCACTCCTCCTACTCCCTCTAATCCGCTGATTGTGGGCGTTCACTTCCTCTTATTATCCAATCAGGTTTTGCCACGGTCTCGTAGCCAGTCAATTTTCTGCTGCCAAACTTTAAATCACCTCTGTCTTTGCTCCATCCGTTGCATACAGACAATTGCGCAACCCTCCTCCACCCCTCTCTCCTCCAGTCTTCAGACCAGGCAGGCCAGTGACGATCACCTCGACCTTCCACCACGCCTCTCTCCTCCAGTCATCAGGTCCAGGCTGCAGGAGTTCGGAGCCACTCACCTCACCAGATCTGCATTGTCATCTCTTACCACCACCAGTGTCTAGACCCCGGGGGGTTTCCTCTTCACTACAGTTTAATCGCCCCCTATTGATATACGTGCATATTCTGTTCACCACAATGGGGTCTAACCGCCAAAGACTTTATGCTCATTGTCTCATGCATGTGTCAATAAACTAATTTCATTTTTACTCTTGAGTCTCTCCTGATTGAAATCAGAATTTCAGGTTTTATCAGGTCATCATCTGAGTTGGTTGATGAAATCCTGAGAGGACATCAAGTTGCCATGAATGTTTCTAAAGATATTCTGTGACAGTGACTCAGAAAAAGGAATGAGTCACAATGCAGTTTTGCTAAAGAGAAATAAATACTTCAAAACAGCAGTTGTACAATTCAGAGAGGAGGTTTGTTTTTTAGATGCAAAGTACATACCAACACAGATCCACAATGCATCAGCTTTCTTAATCTGCACAATTCATCTTCACAGGTTTTTATAGCGGGAGTTGTGAACATTAGTCTATCAAATGACAGTTAAAGTTACCAGCTCTTGACATGCATTTTGATACATTTATTAAAGCTGTTCAAATCAAGCACTCACCATGCAGAGGAGGTTCAGTTGGTGTTACAGATCTTTAAAATACAATGAAGATCGCATGTTTAACTGTAGAATTACCAAAACAAGAGACTAAAAATATGTCCATATCCCATATCAAGACTGTAGTGAAAGCTAAAAAACCTAGTAATGCAGGTGATGCTCTAGGTTAATGTAAATAAAACCGCAATAAAGTAAGCACTCTGACCAGATCACTTGTTGCAAATAGCTAAGTACATCAACCTGTATTTTTGGCTATTCAATCATTTCCCATGACCTATGACTTTTATCACACCAACACCTCCTCATGTTGATCTCTTCATAAGCTTTAGATTATTGTATGTTTTCTGACCCTAGCCTGTGTTAACATCCCATAATAAGCCCTTTTCACTATATATGTTTTAACTTGTCACAGCATTAAGTGACAACATTAACAATGAGAAGAGTGCGCTCAATACTGCAGATCTCTGACAGGCAACCCAAAAATGAGATGAAATTCCCTCAGTGCATTCATGATTTATCATGCTCACAAGAATGGAATGTATATGAGGTAACATTGACCTCTGACCACCAAAATCTAATCAGTTCATCCTTGAGACCAAGTGGACGCTTGAACCAAGTTTGAAGAAATTCCCTCCTGAGATATTGCCAGGACACAAGGTCACAGCGATCTTGACAATTGACCTTTGACCACCAAAATGTAATCAGTCATACTTGAGTCAAAGTGCTCATTTATGTGAAGTCTGGAGTAATTCCCTGACAGCATTCTTAAGATATCACGTTCATTAGAATGGGATGACCTGAAACAGCCCTGTCTTACTTCCAAGCCAAAAATACAGACAAAATGTGACCATCCCTTGACAACTCATACAGACGCGGATGGTAACTGTCTGTAACCTGACTTCAATATAAACTCATCTGCAGCTGTGTAAGACAAGCTGGGCTGTTGACATAGAATACAATGGGAAAAAGTCCACACATGGACAAGGTGGGGTGGATGGATGTCTCAAACAAACTCCAGACTTTCACCCAGAAGGCTGGGGTTCATGTCCCATGGTCAATCAAAACGTTATTAAAAGTTGTAAGGTACGTAACGTTACTTGCATCATATGACTTTTGTCATGTGACTTTTGTGTCACGAGTCGCTTCAGTGATATATCACTTAGGTATGGCATGTGACTTTTGTGATGTGACTTTTGTAGTCGTGGTAACCCTAAACATGGTCATATCCTATACCTAACCAAACATTTTTTGAGCCTAAACTTAACCAAGTATTTTGTTGTGCCTCACATGCCAGACATCTTTCTGACTACGACAGTATCAGACATTCAGGGGTGGTGGCATTTTGTGGGTATGTGATGAGTTGGGATGAGAATGCATTGCCTGAATAGATAATGCATCTGGCTATGGCTGTTGCTGGTGTGGAGCCATAAAAAAAGATTTGCAAGGTTTTTCAAAAATTGTGAATCACAGAGGTTCTTCAGCATACTGTCATAAATGTGCACAAAAAATGGCTGATTGGTCCAGTAGTATGTAAGATAGCAGACAAGCTACGCATCCCTTGGTCATGCACGTGTGCACACACGGAAGCAATCGCATGATCCCCTCCAGGCTTATGTCAGGCAGAGGTAATGACTCCAGTATGCATGACAGTGAGCCAGCATGCACAATACCTGGACCCTGAAACTGAAGCAGCTAAATGGAAATTCAGCCATCATTAATTTTATTATTCACGCCTGCATTTTCCTAATGTGACATGAAAATATCTTCTTTAAAAAACAAAACAAAACAGTGACACTAGGAAAGCACCTAACCAGCGTTGGTGCATTTAGGAACCATCTTACAGTTTAGTCTCTGAAGTTAACGAAAACAAAGCAAACATGCATTCAGATCTTTCTGCACTGCGGAAACAACGTTATGCAAGTCTTGCTGTAAATGCTTTGGGCCAGTGGCTGATGTCTGCGACAGATGGCATTAGAAACAGATGCTATCAGTCAGCGATGAGCTCCATTTGGGTCTAATCACTGATGCTCTATGTGACCTGGGCATGCGCGTGCATGCATGAGAGACAGTTGAGTTTCTTTGAATGTGTCAGCAAATTAAATCTCTCTACTCCTGTTAAGACTACTAAAAACTGCTTGTTACACTGGTATGGCAGTGTGTATTTTTGTCTGCATCTATACATGCATGTGTGTGTGTGTGTGTGTGTACAGGATTAGTCTGCTCTAAAACTAGCCATCCCACAGCAGAGATCTAGACAGATGAAAGTATTTTACCCCATTACCCACTAACTTTTAAATCCTCTGTCCATCCCATCTGTGTGGCCTGTGACCTCTACAGTGATATTACAGGCACACTTGCTTAACTATAAAAGTAATCACAAAATTAACTGCTGCCGGACATCGGTGTTAAAATGTCTCACTCATTGATGAGCAGTGTAGTGAGGAAAAATAGATGCTTCAAATTTGATTCATTATCTCGCTCTTTAATTTTTCATGTTTACGTAACCCAAAACTGACAGGAAGTAAGAGAAATAGGGGAATATACAACATCTCAGTAATTGGACAACGCTTTTTATCAAAGCTTTATTTTTTTGTTTTTTAGGAGTGTTAGTTGATCCAACTAATCTCACTTTAGATACACTGGCTGAGCTTTTTCCATAGGAACCTTTTCTATCTCACTTCCACAGCTCTGAGATGTATAATCTTCGAAGCCTGTCCCACAGGGTCTGCTGCCGGGTCTCCTCCCATTTGTCTCCAAACATAGCAGAGTGGAAGCATATGATCTGGAAGCAGTGTCCACTCATTTAGCTACACAATCTCTTCTCAAGTCCAAAATAAGAAAGACTTTAGATCTGGGGCAAAAATGCAAATATACTGTATGTTTACAGTCTGCCTGTGTTCTGTGACCCTATCTTCATGGTGAGTCTCCAAGAATCTTTTATGGTAAATCAGAGCTTCAGACCTGCTCTTTGAAGTGCTACCATGGTGATGAGATGATAGGAATGATGAATGACACCCAGATTGTCCTGTGTGTGTGTGCATGCCTGTGTCAAGGTGTGTGTGTGGTTGGTCCACCATTATGGACACAGCGGTGTGTCAACAGTGGCTTCACCACATTTAATCTATGTGTGAGAAAGCATGGTAGCTCATTTTTGATGGGACTTGCATGTCATTTTCTAAATACATGGGCTACAGGGAGAGATTTTTTTAAGCAAACTTGTGCAAAATCCTCATTTTGATCTTTGCAGGAGACACCTCCGTTTAGTATGTGTAAAGATCCAATTTTTGAATACTTGCTCTTCACATTAGCATCTGTACCCCCTAAGCTTCTTACACTTCATCTATGATGTATGATGTATCTCCTAGGTATTCATCAATAGAGTCCTCAAATGACATGTTGGTTTATTACAGTAATAACGCCACTGACTCTCAATGGCTTTATGCCATCCTTTGATAATCCCATCAAATCAACTGAACTACCCAGTTATGAAACAGATTTCCAGCCCATAGACCAGCTGATGCCTGATAATAAATGGGACACAACAGTAAGCTCTTTATGATGGGGTGCTCCTGCTGTGTTTCCTGTTGTAGCAGATGTGAAGAAGAAGAGTTTGCTTGTTCTTCCAATAAAAGACTTTCACATTGGATGGACTCAATGTGTTTGCTAACTGCTCCTTAAACTACAATGTCACCCTTAAAAATGATTTATTTATTTGCGCATTTTCATAAATACACAAGATTAAATGAAGGGAAAACGCTAGGATAATGGTTCTCTCCTCCTTCTATTCTGTCGGTAAATTTTGTTTGTTCTGTATATCCCGGATTTCTAATTCACAGACACTCAAAAAGCTGGGTAAGACGTAAAAGAAGCATTTTTTCCAGCATGACATAGTGTTTGATTCTATCTGCTATCAGTCACAGCAACAGCAGTCACGGTAAACAAGAATTGTGAACAGAAAATAGTTCCATTCATCTAATTGAATAACATACCTAACATACCTTGCTCGAATACCCACACAAGCCACTCTAATAGTCTTTGACCTCGAGAGGAAACAAATGGTAGGCAAGATTTTTTTTTTTGTATGAGTTTGTGTGTTTCTGTGTGTTGTTGTTATTCATACACAGTGTGTTCTAGCAGACTTTATGAGTTCATTAAATGCAGTAGCTGTTGAGCATTAGGTTCATCTTTATTGATTGAGTGTAGCTAAGGCAAGTGCTCTACCAAGTGTTTTCACGGTGGTATTTTCATAAATCCAGAGGTGAGCCATGTTGGTGGTACTGACAATTTACAACACATCTGAACTTGCAAATGTCCCTGATTATTAGCTGCTTTCAATTATGGTCACATCTACCGTGTTCTCATGAAGAATTCATATGAATGCCCACTCTTGATGTTCACAACCTTGTAAGTGGAAATTTTCTGAAAGTCCTGAGTTCTTGAGTCCTTGTAAGCAACTTGCCATGAGTTCTATTTGAAGGAAGTATTGTAGCACAAAACTGTCAATTTTGATCAGCTATATGATATTAGCTTGTAAGAATAATAAATCAGTTTTTCATGACCTGACTTTGTTAATAAATTGGTTAAAGAGGGACATTTTAATTGTCTGAGTCATTGTTCTAGAGGATTGTCAGACCAACTATCAATCCTAAATGATCCTGATAGATATTTAGTTAATTGGTTAATTGTAAATGTAAACATCAGTTGATCACCTATCTTGGCTTTCAAAATACACGTCACTGATGAGCTGCCATGGTGCCTCTCTCACCCATCCACACACTATCTGGTTAGAGGCTTCCAAACACTTGTAACATTTAAGGTCCTCAGCTGTATATGAGCATGATAAGGTAGCTCACTCAGAATAGGACATAGAAGGCAAAATTGTTGGGTCATCATTCAAGAGGGAGTCAGCTCATATGGATCTTCACCACCTATTGAATTTCATTTCTCAAAATATCGTGGCCTTTCCTGCTGACCAAGTCCTTCTCTCCATGGTTTAGACATGAATTTGGCTGGAATTGAATATTCAGCGTCTGATCCATTCTGCTCTTTACATCCCAGTATCTCCAACATGAATGTGCATGGGTCACTGACCAAACTGTGACATTCGTGCAAACATTCTTTTGTGTTTTTAGCACTCTTGCTGTTTATTGCATGATTTTTTTTTTCTTGGTAGCTTTACCAAACATATTAAGCACACAGGTCCACAGGCATGTGCCATTATAAATTAGCTAGGTGTCATTAACTGTATCTACAAAATCTGCTGCTGCTCGACTTTTAACTGGAGCACGTAAGAGGGAGCACATAATGCCCGTTCTGGCCTCCCTCCACTGGCTGCCTGTGCATTTCAGGGTTCATTTTAAGATTCTTTTATTTGTTTTTAAATCTTTAAATGGTCTCGTCCCTCCTTACCTCTCTGAGCTGCTTCACCCTCACGCTCCTGCTCGGTGCCTCAGGTCAGCTGATCAGCTGCTCCTGGAGGTACCGAGGTCTAAGCGGAAGCTCAGAAGGGATAGAGCTTTTTCTGTTGCTGCTCCCAAATTATGGAACGATCTGCCTTTGCACATCAGACAGGCCTCTTCACTGTCCATTTTTAAAACTAATCTTAAAACCCATTTTTATTCCTTGGCTTTTGACCTAGCATGAGACTTTGCTCCTGTTTTATTATTTTTTATTGTTTTTCACTGTTTTTATGGTTTATTTTATGTTTTATCATTATTTATGTACAGCACTTTGTTTTCAGCTGTGGTTGTTTTTAAAGTGCTTTATAAATAAAGTTGAGTTGAGTTGAGTTATTTTCCCTCTAAAGGCCCATCAGTTTAGAATTTGATCAATGTGTGTTGATCACATTCAACAGTTGTTTGATTTGGTTTGTTTAGACTGGTTTCAGCACTTTCAGATTCAGGTATGGACCTAACAAATGCACTGTGAAGAAGCCTCAGGATGGTCTCAGTCCACTCAAGCAAACTCTCAGTGACAGACACTTGGGCTTTAGGCTGCTATTCCTACCATCAAACCAGTGAGTATGAGCACAATACACACAAACCCACACAGATATTTAACCACACATCAACACCATCCATGCAAGCATCCTCTTCGATGTCAAAGTAAGCATGTGGCAAATGCAGACTTGTTGAAAACAGCATTATATGGCACCAGGGGAGTTGCTAAATGGAATGCCTGCTCGAAACCAGGTTGACAGTTCTAATGAGCAACTCCTGATGCTGATGTTATTCCTGTGAATGACAAGCAGTTATCATTTCAATCAGGAGAGGTTTAATTGAAAAAGAGGCATGTTGAGAAATTAAATTAATTTTTTTGTCATAGTGCATGATAGGAAAGCTGAGGAAATATGAGAAGAATCTTTTGTAATTAGACCCCATGGTGACATCATTATTTTAAGCGGGAATGTTTCCATGATATCCCCCCCATTGAGTCTAGACTCTAGTGATGGTGGTGGTGAAGGGGTGGCTGAAGATCTGGATGGATGTGATGTGGAGCAGGACTTTTAATGAGCTCAGTGAAAGAACACACAGGCACCAGATGTGATGAAAACTGGAGGTGGAAGGGTGGATGAGGGTCACATCGATCTGACACTGAAATGTCCACTGACGGCAGCAGAATAAGAATAACAGTTTTAAAGTTTGACAGCCAAGGGGTGATTGGCTCACAGAGGTCATGGCAAAACTGAAAAAGTGAAAGCCCTCAGTAACCTGTTAGTGTCGGAAGCAGGAAAAGAAGAAAAAAGAGTAAGAGAGAAAAAGAAAAAAGAGAAAAAGAGTATAAATAGAATACTATGAAGTTCTAAGCTTCATTATGTTATTTCATAATTACAGTTTAAACCTCATTCTGTGAGGTGGCAGATCCACTTGCAAAATGCATGTCTCCACTGGCACAACAATGGCTGATTTGACAGTTTGATTGCATGTTTTAAATTTTCACCATCATATCCATTGTTCTTATCCTCTTTTACTATCCTGTGCCAAGATTGCACCAATGGGAAGGCGTCCTAACCTGTGTGTTTTGATGGGAATGGCTGGCTATGCTGGCTTTGATCCAAGGTATGCTCTTATACTCTATGAGGTTGTTTAGGGTCACACAACCATTACGGGGGGCCACAAGGTCATAGTGTGATTTTCTGTGTTGGCCAAAGAGGCCTTGATGCCCTACCAGCACTGCTCCAGCTGATTTCGCCATTTTCTCCTCTGTCTTTTTCCTGTCATTGCAGGATCAGCATCTTTTTGTTGAGATTGTAATTGGGCAACATCAAGTGAAATGGCTCACATATAACTAGTGGTGGGTTTGATTTCAAGCCTGGTATGAACCGCTGGAAAACTCCAAGACAGTCTGGCTGCAGACCTCCACTCTCAGGACCCTTCCTTGCAGACCTGCACTGTGAGGTCTCCTCCACTCTCAGGACCGGACGTTTATTCGAATCCTTTCAAAATAAAAGCGAGTATACCGGAAGCACGCATTTGTCGTTCCCCATGTGAATATACTTTATTTCTTGGGGCTTTATTTTATGTATATAATGTAAATATGATTTAAAAGCGAGTATACCAGAATTAGCCTACATATTTTCCGTGTGACCATACTTTAATTCTTGGGGCATTATTTTATGTCTAAATATGTAAATATGATTTAGGTGTATTCATGTTCAATTAAAAAGATTTTAAAAAATAGTAATGCTTAATGTTTGCTTAATATTGTTTGTAGTATGTTCTTACCTTGTGCTGTCAGACCACATGGATTTGCCAATGGAGGATGTAAGGATTGATTAACTGTTTTAACTGTTAATTGTTTTGTGTATTCAATTCATTGAATTACTGAATACCTAATTACATGACCCACATAGCCAATAACCTCTGTTACAGGAGAAAACAGTAGACACAAAACTAACTTTCAAACTTTTTATTTCTCTTTGAAATCGCAGTATGCCATGTACCCTCTCTTGTCCATAATTTCTTCACAGAAGAGACACATATCTTCAATGTTATAAAACAAAAACTTGAAAGGCTCCAGAATTAATTCTTTGTCGTCATCATTTACATCCAGGGTGGCATCTTGACATATGCATCTGTAAGAGACAAATTATGTTGTAATAATTAAAACAAAATTATAAAAAAAAAAAAATATGGTGGTGGCACATTTAAGTGAGCACTATCGCGTGCACAAGACGACTTCAACAACAAGTTATTATATAGTGGAGATATGGTTTCTAAATGTGAATGTAAACTAACAAAAAGACGTTATAAACAAGCCATATTCATGGCAACATTCCCTACAAACCGCTTTAACTCGTCCAAAAGAGTTTCTGTCATCAGGCTGTCAGTCGTGAGTGCCCTAACACTCTCCGAGCCGGTGAGGGAGGGGGCGGCCGGGCGGGTGGTCCAGTGACATGACGCTGCGTTGCGCTTTCAAAATAAAAGCACGTGAGTTAAAGATTTAAAAATCAAATATTTTTCTCCTACGCGGTATAATTTTTGGGTGAGAAGAATGCGCCCGTCTCTAATATTGGAGGGGACACGTCCCTGCCCCGCCCCCGTTCCTACGCCTATGCCCATATATCTAAATAATAGGCTACATAGAGTGCTTACCTGGGTAGCGTTAGCCACCGTTAGCCTAACTACGATAACAACGCTACAAACTACCGTGAAGTCCAAAACTCGATTCTTTCAAATGAATATAACTTCACAGGGCGATGTATAGTGTGCAACGTAATGTTCTAGTGAATAAAGGCTGTTTCTGTTTCTTCGTATAACGAAAAGTTGTCATTTGACTTTTACTCACCTTGTTGTCTCCACACTTCACAGGGGAAACGATAAATACGTGCTTCCGGTATACTCGCTTTTATTGTTGAAAGCTTCGTATCAACTTCCGGTCCTGAGAGTGGAGGAGACCTCACAGTGCAGGTCTGCAAGGAAGGGTCCTGAGAGTGGAGGTCTGCAGCCAGACCCCTCTCGGAAAACTAGCTCTTTATGTGTGTGTGAGAGAGAGAGAGAGAGAGAGAGAAAGTGCTCATGTGGACGAGTGTAAGAAGGGTATTGCTAATGTGGCCACAGTTGCCGACAAAGTTATATAAACTTTCTTTGATCATTTAGCCTAATGTTACCTTACAACTCTTTGCTTTACACTGCAGACTGGAGTCTCTGTTAACCAGAGCTGGTCCTGACCTCCATGGGGCCCAAAGCAAAATTCTGCTAAGGGGCCCTCCTAACTGACTGGAGAGCACGTAAACCACTTGCCACACAGTCACACCCCAGTGCTTCCACTACAATCCCTCCTCCTTTCAAACAGTTTGCTCCATCTGTCGGTCAAAGAATAAGTAGATCTATATAGAACAAAATGAAGTACAAAAAACAGTATTTATCGAATAGAATACTTTTGTGTAGAATCTTAAGTGAATATTGACATTAAAATAAATAAGAAATTTTACAATATAAAAAATGTAGAAAATACTAAAACATAACACTGAACTTTGGGTCTGCTGCCTGGTAATTAGTCAGTTAATTGATTTTTAAATTCAATATTAATCATCAATCCACTGTCAATCCACTAATTTCCATCTTGCATTAGTTCAGAGTTGTAATCAGTGGTGGACTGCAACTACTGTATGTACACTAACATCAAGTACTGTATTTATTTTGTACTTCACTTTAGTTCCATTTTATCCAACTTTATGCTTCTACACTACATCTATAGATTGTTTGCTGCCACCAAGATGCTTCCAGGGTATCAGAAAGGGAGAGGTTCTTAATGTAAAATAAAGAAATTATTGTGCTCATTGCTGTAGGCTAATGTGCATATGCAAGGCATATCGGTTACAGCTCCAACTGCTCCGAAGGTACATGCTCCAGGATGTAGTATAAAGAGAGACAAAGGCACCAGTATTATCAGCAAGATGTGGTGATTGAGTGGGTTAGACACTGTGTTTTCATTCAGGTGACTGGTGGTCGGGTCCTGTGTATGATGATTCATTTTTCTGGCTTTCAAGTGAAACATTTTGATGTCCTTGTTTAGTGGAGGTTCAAAGTGATGAAAGGCCATTATTTCCACATTGTAGAGGATGACAAATGCCACAAATGTCACAGTTGCAAATCCTGTTCATAGCTGGTCTAAATGTGAACATTCAATCAACATCCTCTGAGAAACTTTCTCATTATTTTGAAATACCCAAACCGTATAGTTATAAAAAATTATCCTCAACTCTTAAGTTAAATTCATTATTTCTGTTTACTTAAAATCATGGTTTTATTGATTGGCTTGCTGCCCTGGCATTTGGCCTTTTATCCCTCAAAAAAACTGACAACACCAAAGTGACCTTGCCCCTAAAATAATGAAATTTAAGGCCTGCTGCTCACACTTTGTACCATGTTAAGTTGACTTGCTTACTGTAATAACTCAGAGTGTAGCCATGGTAACGCAAGTTAGTTAGCAAGCTAAGCTTAGTAATACTCGCCAGTTTAAAATTAATGTTGCTATGTTCAGTTTAATACATTCAAAATTTAAACACATTAATGTTGCAAGAAAACTATATTAGTAGCATAGCTAACAGGCAACGTGTGTGCATTCATTCAGTTATGAACAGTGTGTGACATTTAGTGGTTGGGAGTGTTTTAGATCCACAAACAAAATCTTTTTTAGGACCACAAAAATCCAAGGGCTGGCCTTGACATAGCCTGTGGGTCCAGATGGAGACTGATGATGATCAGAACCAGAATTAGGTTTACTGCCAAGTAGGTTTAAACATGCGTGGAATGGTGGCCTGTGTGTTTTTGTGCATAACAATAAACATAGTAAGCAGAAAAATAGAAAGATAGCAAGTACTGCAGTTTAAGAAGTATAAATACAAAATTGACAATAAACTATAGAAAGTATAAAAATATACATACATTTTAAATTAGAGAGGTGTACAGTTTTGTGCAGGATGTGAGGACAGAGAAAAAGTGGCACCAGCATGAAAACCAGCAGGTTCTAAAGTTATAAATGGGTTCCTCTAATTATTTCTCCTTATATGCCAAAGGATTTAAATTGAGTGGGGGGATGAATACAGCAGGCACATGTGAGGTGTGAGGTATAAAGAGTATGTTCAGCTGATACGAGAGGGATGCACGCTGGAGAGAGTTCCTCTGCCTGGCAACCACAATGTATATAAACCACCCCGGATTTAAATGCTTTGGACTGTATGTTTGAAGTGTTCTCATTTCAGCTGCATTAATACATATCCCCTCTGTCATTCTCTGTTCCGAGACCCAACTGCAAGGCTGCCCTGTGATTTCTACAGTTTGATGGCTCACAGCAGCTCCTCTGCAGATTAAAGGTGTCAGGGTTGCATTGTTGATGCATTATGCAGGAGCAATGCAAGGAATGTACTGTAAATATCTCCTGCATTATATTACCTCTTGACAGCCTAGAAAACTGTATGCTGCATTCCCTAGTACTGTTAAAAATGCACATCTGTCATTTCATATTAATAAGTAATGCATATTCCAATTACAGAAATAATGCACTGGTGGACTTAATGGCAGGTATTCTCGAGGTGGCCCCTTGTGGTTTTATTAAGGTCATTACATTTAACTGCCAGTGGTGGTTTCCCTCTCCTTCCTGAGTAAAATCCAGGGAGACCTACAGATTGGATTCACCTCATCAGCATCTGAGGAACAATAAGAAACAATTAGTGTGTAATTGGGCTTCTCTGCCTGTGACTGACACTTGCGACAATGTCGCTCACTCTGTCGTAAGCAACATTTACAGCCCAGTGCCCAGCTCTGCTCATCTAATCAACAATTCTGAAAGGGATAGTTCGGATTATACTTAAATGGGGTTGTCTGAGGTACATTTCAATAGTCAGCGTACAGTAGATGCCAGTCAGCAAGCCCCCAGTAAGGGGTAGCAGAAAGGGGCACCGGGATGGAAGCTAAGCAATGTACCGCTGTTGACAGGGTCAGCAACAAAAGGTATTATAGCCACTTAAAAAAAGGTTGATCTATAAAAGCAATGTCAGTTCAAGCATTAACATTCAACATTAAAGAATATTTTCACCACTTTACCCTGCCATCAAACAGCCTTTTCTGATGGGAGACCATCATTATATGACCAAAATATTATTCTGTCCAAACCAACCAGACCCCATAGGCAAAATCAGCTATTTTACCTTGCAGAATACCAATTGTTGCAGGTGTACTGCTGCCTTGGTCTGTTAGTTTGTTTGATTATTTTGGGTGTTTTAAAAGGATAGTCTGGATTTAAGTTGCACAATAACACAAACATACTAACAGTTTGAGGCAGCGGTAGACCTGCAACTCCCGTGTTCTATGTGGTAAAATGGCTGATTTTGTCTATGGGGTCTGGTTGGTTTGGGGAGAATGATACTTGGCTTATATTATAGGGTTTCCTGTTAGAATGGCTGTCTGACAGTGGTGAAAATATTCTAAATATATTGTACACTTAAAGTATTGATGTAACTATTACTTTTGTTGCTGACAGAAGCACATTGCTCCTCCAAACTGTGGCCTGCCGACCAGCATTTATACTGATTAGCGGTAAGTACCTCATACAACCCCACATCAAATAATCCAAACTATCCCTGTATGCATTTAATTTTTAAATGCATACAGGTTTAATTATACCTTACCCATTAAGCCATAACCAAAACTGATGCTCTTGGATCAGAAACTCTGCAGCACAATCAACAGCTACAGTTTTTCTCCTATGTCAGCAATGATGTGAGTGACACTGCTGTGTCTGACGTGTTTGAATTTCCACTGTGGCAAATTATCTTCTTAAAATCCCAGTCCTAATGTTGCTTTCCTCCCCTCCCTCTTGTTATAAAACCTTAACATACACAGTGCAAACAGTCCACTGCAAAAACAAGTGGGAAAAAAACAGACGGATGCGCCAAAGACTTGGCTCAAAAACTGTTACGAGGGACTGTTACATAAGAACTTCAGAGGCTTTAAATTTGTGAAACATTAAACCAGGATGACATTTCTCAACTCTTCTCACAAGAGAAGCCTACATGACAAACATGTAAGTAGCAACAGCCTCATGAGAAATGCAGGTAATTGCTGCTAAATCAAAACTGGGTGGTGACGGAGTGATTTGAAGCTTGTGTAAAATCTTTTTTTTTTTTTTTTTTTTTTTTAAATTTCTGCTATTCCTCGCACCAGCAAAGCTCCCTGCAGAACTGACAAATGGCTGAAGGATTAGCTTGTAACCAATCAGCAGCATGCAAGAAAAACATGTCTCAGTTCAGCCAAGCTCAGCTCAGCTCAGCTTGGTTCAGTGGTTCTGCTCACAGCCACACAGCCCAGTTTTTGCCTTCAGGATTGTTTGGGATTTCAAGCAAAACACATATAGGCTTTCTGCAGTTGGCAATTTTTGTTTCCAAGGCCCATGTTGTGTGTAAAAGATATTTTTCCTTTTAATAACTGAGACCAATTTTGATTTTTATGGGCTGTTACATTTCCTTTAATACCTGTATGGTGCTGACCTCTCTTGGTGAGTATAGGGCAGCACAGAGTTAAGCCATGCACTGTAAAAACGGAAAAGAAGAAAGAAAACTCAAAGTTTCAAGGCACCTTACTTTAATAGATTTTTGTGTTTTGAGCCCAACTCAAAGTGTTACACTCTGAAAAAGATGTACCTACAAATAATAAACTTAAGTAGTTTAAATAAGATTTAATTTGACTTAAAACTAAAACATGTAGTGAAGCCTGTTGGTTTTCTCACCTCTTTTTATTTTATTTTATTTTATTTTATTTTATTTTATTTATTTATTTTATTTTATTTTATTTATTTATTTATTTTTTTTTACAGTGAATTCATAATATCAGGACATACATTTCTAAATGTAAAAATACCTATACTGTACTATAGGATTGTTGGTGAAAATCATCATCAGCTACTAACTTTCTATCATTTCTGCTTTGCCAACAATGTGACAATCAATTTTTCTTATAAAAACACTTCACTACATGCACACACACACACACAGTGTGTGTGGTCTGAATGACGGGTGGAATATTGGATGCTGACTATTGGCGGGCTAGTTGAGGATTAGTCAGATGAGCACATCATCCCCCCAACAAGCTGAAATAGAAATGAGGGCTTTAATCCGAAGTGGAAGGGCCACTGGCACAGAGCGGAAGGAGAACACGAATATGCAATTTGTATTGTTCCTCAGTTTTGTAATCCAATGTTACAATAGCACTGAATTTTGAGCCTGTCTGTATGCAATACAGCCTAAAATAAACCTCAGGCAGCCCATTTCACTGACCCACAATAATTTAATCCATGCAGGGTGGACACAGTTGATGGGCCATGGCTTCACTTCCCTAGAGTTTCACACATCATTATGCAAACTCAGGACCTGCTCCATAATGTCAGTGATGCTTGATATACTGCTGAATAAATGTATGTGCAGAGCCATTAAATATTTAAAGGTGAGTGTGTATGCAATTGACCTAACTGGCCTAAACAGGCCTTGGTCAGCAATTTCATAATATATGATTGGAAGATATATCCAATCCTCTGGCTTATCTCTCATTCCAGACTGAAGGTATAGTGTATAGTATACTGTATATGTGATGAAGTAAATACAGATCAGTAACACCCAGTGGGTATTGTACACACCAGTTCTTCTGCTGATGTGTAGATTAAGTACACAGTTGAGTCAATAAATGCCCATTGAGCATCATTCATTCATTCATGTTCCCTGTGGCTCTGCTGTCTGTTTTTGTACTCTTGGATTTATGAGACACTACTTCTGATATGCTGATCCTGCCATCTCATGGTATTAAGTGGAACTGCATGCATTGTGTATGCCAGCTCTTTCTCATAAACTCTGATGGATACAAATGGGTGGATTTACTGTACAAATACTATATTACAATTCTGAGGTGCTCATGTACTTTAATTGAGACTTTTATTTTTATGTCATTTTCTATTTCTATTCTAGCTCAATTCAGATTCAAATTGCACTTTTTACTTTACATTAATTTGATCAATTTAGTTGCTTGTTTTAGTTTAGTTTAGTTTAGTTTAGTTTAGTTTAGTTTAGTTTAGTTTGCTAGTTACTTTGATATTAATGATACAAAGATATAATCACAATAAATTATGATGTATTATTAGGTGAAGATTAGATGTTATTGATCCCAGGAGGGAAATTCACACAATATAAAATAAATATCAATAATGGGCTGACTGATGTCACCAGTGTTACCTTAGCTTGCAGTGGTGGAAGAAGAATTCAAATCCACTATTTAAGTAAGAGTAACAATGCCCCGTGGTGAAAATACTCCACTACAAAAAGTCCTGCCAAGTAAAAAGTATCATCAGCATAATTTATTTAAAGTCTCAAAAATAAAAGTACTCATTCTGCCAAATGGTCCCTGTCACTGTTTTGCTATTATACAGGACATTTATTAAGGATTAATATTAATGATGTAGAGAAAGAAAAAAGTTCCCATCATTTTGCAGTTATATTATAATCACATATGTAGACCACTGACAACAATGTTCACTTTGTCTGAGCTATTGTCACTTGCCAGCAGTATCATTGTTGTTACAGTGTAGTGTAACCAAGCCACACTGTAAGCAGCCATTTTCACATGAAATAGCAAACACAGGTGCTACCAGCGATACTAATTTAGGTTCTGTCCCATTCAGGTCAAACAGAGTCAGTGTGCTGCTGTTGTACAGGTTGGCTCTCCAGAAAGGCTCTGCTACACCAAATGGAACAGGACCTTATTATCCTACTGTTTTATATTGCTGTGAAAAATGCTGCTGGTTGGGGTATTTCTCCAATGAAGCAACTGGACACAGCTCTCTTTGTCTCTTTCAACAGCGTCTTGTGTATTTGTCATTCATGCTCAAGAGAAAAGCTGGAAATAATTAGCTATTATTTTGTAGCTCTTCATCATGAAGATGCACAAGCCCTTAGTCAGCCAAAATATGAATATAAAACATTTACAAAAAAGAATAATAAGGAATAAAATAATAAAATAGAGTTAAAAAGAAATAGAATAAAGCAATAAAGGAAAATAAAATATTAATAACATTTAAAAAATAAAATTATAAAGAAATTCAGATATTTGATATCTGATATTGGCTTTATTTAAAGTCTTTATAAATAGCCTAAATATTATGACTTTTTTGTTTTCAGTTAATGAGTTCATGAAGTTTCCATGAATCATTTTTCTTATTCAATTTTCTTTTCTTGTCATTTCTTCATAATGCTTCTGGAAAGTTGGTGATATTGAGCTTGACATGTGGCAGATTTCTTTAATTAATTTCATTAATTCTTAATTTTTACATTGATTTTATTTTGCCAACTTTAACACCTGGCCAATAAAAACTAGACTTTTGACTAATTCTGGCATATTTACAGTAATGCGTGTTAATATGCACTGTCGCGGGGAAATAAATAAATTCATTTTAATGAATTAACCCCACACACCTGTCACCTGTCCATCCTGACAACCAATCACTTACCGGTTTTCGAGTAGTCGGCCCATGTATCTTCCTTTAAAAATGGAGGTTAAAGTCACATGATCATGTTTGTACGTCAGCGGGTGAAAAGACGCCAAGCCAGTCCTCCGAAAAGTTAAGATATCTCTGGAACCAGCTGATTAATAATCTCCCTCCACGACACGGTGAGTCGGCGAAAGTCAGGTTTCATTCATCCCTTTTTTGCCGTTAATTGTCTTCTTTCACAAACTTTTGGGGTTTGATTTTCTGTTTGAGAGAAAACTGAACTGAACTATTGTCATGTCTTGAAGGGAACCCTTGATTTGTGGAACTCTGACGAGATTTGTGCGTTTGTTTCTTCACTGTGCACCTTGTACAACCCAATTTTGTTTTAAATGCAAGAAAACTGTGGTTGGATAAATAAATTTGGTAGGTTTCATGACGGAAAACACTCGGTTGCGGTTGTGGTAAAATTGTGTTTTGGATGCCAAATGATCACTCTTGTGAGATCTTTCGTGGATCTGGGGTTCTCTTATTATACTTCCATGTTTTGACTTCGCATTTAGCTTTAAATCCCGAAGTGGAGTTTTTGTGTTACCTTATGAACTCAACTGAATTATGTGGAGTGGGACTGGACTGACCTATTTTATGTCCTTAAATATAACTTTTGAAATTTTAAACTAACGGTATGGGTTTGTTTAAAGAGGGTTTATTTCTTCTTCGCAAATTTATGAAATTGTTTGTTGTGAAAAATTACCCCGGGGTATTATGTGTTACAACCTGTATGTCTGTCCTTTGTGGGGTTTGACTCTGATTAGGTCCTTTTGTCCTGTGAACTCGAAGACAAACTAGCACCTGGAGTTGACTGTGACAATGTCTGAGATTTTGCGTGGAGAGGTACATTATTAATTTATTTGAGATGTTTTAGGTTTTACTCTGTGAAAAAACTGAAACCTGTCCAGAGATCTCTAATTAACTTTGTTGGGGAGGTGATTTACTCTTTGGGGTAAAAACTGTACTGAACCACTGACACTGTCTCACAGATCCTAATTTGATTTGTTTCAGTGAAGAGTGTTTACTCGGGCCAAATTCTGAGATACTGAACTGAACTAACTGAGTTCTTTTTGTTGTTTATTGCTGAAGCCCTGAAAAGTGGTGTTTTTCTGTTGAACTCTTAAGAGTTTCAGAGGATATTTATTTTGGACTTTCCTGAAAGTGACTTTCTCTCTGGTTAAATGTGTTTTTTCATTGCCCATCAATACACTGATTTATTCTGAACTGACTTGTGCTGCATTGTCACCCTGATTATTTGCTGTGATTATTTGTGTCTTGGTTGTTAATTCTGATGAAAATTGGGGTTTTGACAGTGTATTCATGGATCCATGTGGGGGAATGACCTTTAAAATCTCAAACAGTAAATTGTCAGATGAACTCTGGCTGGCACCATAAAAACAATGATGAAATATTTTGCTGACAATCAGTTCATCATAGTGATTTTGCAACATGTGAGCAGGGGTGGAAGTAATGAATCACAACTACTCAAACTTCCATGATCTAAACCTCTTTTCACAGACGAGGCCTCATTCACATTCTCATGTCCCACCATTTGAAATGTAGTTACCCACATCCATCTCTTTAGACGTGTTTTCTTATATTATTCCAGTCTGCTGACCTACATTTTCTGTTCTTTCAGTTAATCTGTGCTGCAGATTGTTGTCAGTAACTTGGATGCCCAGCTCAGTTCATCACTCCAGAATCTTTCAGGCTTCTTCTCTTTTTCAGCAACAGTCACAGGTAGGCTGTTTTTAATACTATGAAACACAGGGTTATGAGACATTTCTGAAAATAATTACCATTATTGTGGTTGGCATTATTTGCAAACCCTTATATGTGCATTCTGTGTATCATCAATCTTTATTTCTTAATTCAGGTTTATTCTATACATGCGTTTTGCTCTGTTTGCATTTTCATACATAGTTATGTATAATAATTAAAAATATTGGTTAATGGTCATCATTATGGTCATCGCCCTGATATCATCTGGGACAATAAAGTAAAGTAAAATACCTCCATTACTTGTCACAAATGTTAACCACTTTTGAGGGATCATTGCAAAAAATGTGAGTTTATGTATATATGCTGTTCAAAGAATATCAGCTCATATATTAATTATAGAAGACACAGATGAAATAATGATGTGGAGAGCAGGAATAATTACAGTGCACATATATATATAGTATATATATATATATATATATATATATATATATATATATATATATATATATATATAATATACACACACAGATATACATGCTGCAGCTTTACTATCATTTAACTTTTAGTCTGTTCTGCACTATTGGCTTGAATTTATGTATATTGCTTGACTTTTGAATTTTAATTGAATAGTTATCAAGTTTAGCTTCCTTTATGTAAAATTTTCAATTCTTAACCACCATTGATTTCATATTTGGTTTTAACTCTCTGTGCTATTTGTTCTAATGCTGCTGAACATTTGCCCTCAAGGCAGTAAGGGTCAATAAAACATTCCTCTAAATACACCAACTTTGTTCTCAGTTCTTTGTGTTATAGCTAATCCAAGTGAATTATTAAGTGCTTCACACATAAAAAGAAAATACACAAACTGACAAAATAATCAAACACATAACTGTTGTCCTTTGTTCAGCAGAGGTCATCAGTTGTGGTTCATTACTCTCAGCTATGTGTAATTTCTTCACAAAAATCTCATGTTCTCTTTAATTAATGTTTCCATTTAAAATTCTTAATTTATTTGATCAATTTGAATAATTATTTATATTAAAATGTTTTGTATACTTAACATTCTGTCTATCTCTATTGTCATTGTAACAAATGTCACCAGTCATAATTATCAAAGATGACATAAATACTTAACAGGCATAGACTGTGTAAATAATCAACATACAATCAACATTTCAATTACCATACTGTGGTACTGTGATTTGATTTACAGTAATCAAACTGAAATGTATTTACAGCAACTTACCAGCTAATTGATGCCAGTAAGTTACTGTAAATTTTACAGCATTCCTGTCACAGTGTAATATTGTCTATTTAAGGAATAATGGTTGACAAGATTTCAAATATCAGAAATTAATAGATGTAAGAAATGCAAGAAGTAATAAATTGTCTCTATTGGTTTTTGCAAAAGAAGTTTGAATACCTTGTTAAAAAGGCTGACATATAGCTCTACACCTTTCCTTCATTTAGTATTCTGGGACTCATGAATATGCAAATACTCCCTGCCCTCTCCACACACCCCACACCCCCACCCCTACCCCTATGTAGCTGAACCTGGTGTCTCTGTTTTGCTGGATGATTACAGTAATTAGCTACATCCAGCTTCTCCTGTGGGCTGGGCATTGTGGCTAATGATTTGTACAGTGCCACCCCCTTGATTAAGTTTAATCTACAGCAATGCATCATGGTCTACAAGATCATCAAACATCTGTAGCGTCACTGTCCTGTGAGAACCATGTATCTCTAAAAAGTCAGAAAATGGCCTTTTTTCAGTTTTGTGGATTAAAAAGTACAGTATTTGCTTCTGGGATGTAGTTTAAAAGCATAAAGTTGGATAAAATGTAATGAGTAAAGTATGAAATAGGTACAGTACTTGATATTTTACTATTTTCTACATTTTATGTATTCTAAAAATTCTTATTTATTTTCATGTCAATATTCATTTATCTTAAGATTCTACACAAAAATATTATTTTCAGTAATTGTTTTTTTTGTACCTCCTCCTGTTCTATATAGCCTTACTTGGTCTGCCCCCACGATTGACTGCTTCAAATCCAGGCTAAAACAAGGCAAATCCTCTCAGATTGAAAAGCAAATATTGATATAAAAGGGGCACAAAATGTTAACAAACTTATGATCTTTTGATTCAGCAGTAAAACGTATTAACTTTTCATTTATATATCACATATTTTTTTTACTTTTTCTCTTGCCAGCATATGTTACCTTTGCTGAACATGATATCATTGTTGTCAACCAGCAGAGTCCATCATTTGAGAATGTTGCACTTGTCAGATGTTAAGACATTATTGTTTTCAACGCTGTTTATGCATCTTGAAACTGGAACTTTATCACAGCATACAAACGCACAACAGAGGAACAGATTATATGTCTGTATTTATTTTCATCAGAACACAATTTTAATCATTGTAGCAGTAGTTTTCATACTTTTCGAAAAGATCATGACTTGTGAGACTTTTATAAATCATTTCATCAAAGTTGTTTGTAAAAAAATTAAAGAAGTTACTTGAACTAAAGCATCTATAATATTACAATATACTGGTAGTATAATAGTAATCATAATAATCATAATCGCAATGATACTTCTATATGACTTTGAACCTTTTTCATTTCTATAATCATAAATCTTTCGCTTTCACACAAACAGAGCCAGAACCTTTCACAATAAGGTTGCAAAGCTGAGGACAAGTCTATTGGTTAAACCTCACCACATTCTCTTTTAACATCAATGATTTCAGACGCTTAAAATAAAAAAAAGAATTAGAAGAAGAAGAAGGAAGTAACAGCATGACATCAACTCAAAATACACAAGGAAACCTGGACGCAAAGACATACATTGTTCAGCATACTAGGGAACATATTTACAACCAAAAAAGGAATGGGCTTCTGCATAGATCCACAGGATAGAGAACGGAACTATTGTGAAAACAGAGAGAGGCTGAGAGGGAGTGAAAGAGGGCAATATTTGTGTACATTTGGTGGTGGGTGCACAGGGGGTGAGGGGCAAGAGGCATACATAGTCTATATGTGCAAGGGTAAAACAAAATTAGTTTTTGTAGGTTGGTATGTTATGAAATGTCACAGACCATACCCTACGACTGCTACAGACCATTGTCAGGGATCTAGAGTGAATCTATAGGACCCTACACAATTTCTTCTCATTATAATGCAGTAAAAAAGTGACAAACCAAAAAGAAAAAAACGCACAAAAAATAAAATTATCACAGCAGAGTAACTGTTGCGAGCATGCCTGCATTACCAACAAAAGTCAAATCAGAGATTTACATCAGTCAAATCTAATTCTAGTATTGTTTGGGGGACACAAAAATGTCCATCCTTGGTGCAAGCATGTCTGAAGGGGGCATGAAGGACAACACATGTGCACAGCATTCGCACCCATGCAACCACAGCGAGGATGCATTTCTGCGCGGAAAGCAGGCATGGCTTCTGCATGACTTCTGAATGCAGGTTTATTGTATGAACACATGTCTGACGGTCGGTCTGTGATGGCTGACGCATCACAGTGTGACCACTGACATGACAGGCAGAATGAAACCATGTGATCTCTTACATGTGTTTATGGTGAGGACTGTGTGAGGCTTATGACGTGCAATCCAAATATTGCTAACATGGCACAGTTCTACAACACCGACAGACCCTGTTTTCCGCCTGTTGCCCCAGTGTGTTTGATCATGAGAAGCAGCGTGTCATGTCAGATTTGAATTCGGTTTGCTTTGGCACCAGTTTCAGGTAATCGTCCACTTCTGACATCTTCTATCTCATTTCAGACAAGGGTTGGGGGGATGTTCTCTCAGACAGGTGCTGGGAAAACATTGATCTCCCCCTCCACCCTAATCTGTTTTGAGTCTTGGGGAACTGACGCAATTCTAACACATTGTACAGTACAATGGTTTCATACTACAGTCCATGCAGCTTTAGGGCCGCAGTGAATAAAGAGACCACTAATGTAGCAGGTCCCTGTGGGGGCTAAAGACAGTGGTGGTTTGCCACACCTGTCCTGCAGGCCCCAAGGTCATGGCAACGCTAATGAGCTCTCCAGAGAACGCGCAGCAATTAGCAACAGACACAAACACACATCTCTGCATACATATATATACACACACACACACACACACACCAGCACACTTTCACCCACAGACCCATCACCTTTTCCTTCCAGAGCTCAGCCATCCTGATTCCTGTGTATGTGACAGTCCTCGTGTGGTAGGTCTTCAGCAGCAGCAGCAGCAATATAAAAGAATAAAAATATCTCCATCTACTGGTGGCCAATAGAATAGCAGCATTTTTCTATCACTGAATGCGGTCATCCAGGATGGGCATGGGTGTGCTGTGCTGAATGACAATGAGCAGTGATGTATTTCATGCGAGCAGGAATGGTCTAGAGTGGGGCAGGGTCAAAAGAAGCCAACATACTGATTATATCGACATGGCGTGAATAATGATGAATTTTAAATCCTCATATAAGCTGTATAATAAAGTTCTTGACATCAGATATCGGATTGGACATCTCATTTAAGTAATCAACATACTTGAGAGTTGGAAAAAAAAATGCATTCAGCAAACATCTGTTTATCTTCAAATACCTGATCTCACAGCCTTGTTCATCGAAAGAAAACCTAGAAACTAAAAAGAAGAAGTCAGCCCTTAAGGTCAACACCATTCCTTTCTGTTCACACGCTGGTCACCGTTTTGTAAAATAAAAAGTGTCAGCTGACTTAGACGATTATCAGGTTATGCCATTAGTGCTTACACAAACAATGACATGCTCCTCTCTCTGGATTTGTTTCTGTTCCTGCTCTCCAGTAACAGCCAGTGGAACGCCACCGTACAGCAGCTGTACGAGTTTAAAAAGAAACAGGGAATGAGCCATGTTTTTTTTTTTTTTAATCATTTAGCTTCTGTCTGCTAACAATTCGAATGTCTGACTGTGTTGATGATCATGTTTACTGTATATCTTAATAAGCCCTTTACTTAATGAGACATTAGTTTGATGTTTTGAGGAGAAAAGTACAAGACAGTGGGCATGCTACAGGAGCTGATTTGCGGGGCTGAGGACAGAAAAAAAACAACAAAAGAGGCTGTCGTAACCTTGCAGAGAGCCTTCACATGCAGTTCATGGAAATAGATTATACATTTTGTTTCAACAGAAACAAAAACATTTTAACAAATTGTGTCTTTGTTGGTGATATGTAGAATGTCATTCTATACGTATTGTATGGCCAATGTAATATACCTATTAGTGGTCAGGATTTTCCTCGACGCTACCTCAAGTAGCAACATGTTGACTTTTTAGATTCATTGTAACTGTGTGGGAATTACAGTTAACCAATCAACATAAAAAAGTCCTTAAGGGTAACATCCAGTCATCATGTTTCCTGTGAATAAAAACGCCTGAGGTTAAAATGACACCACTCATATAGATGCCAGTATTAGTTTGAGGGCAAGGAGTAAACTGAGTTAAGAAAACTCACAATTTCAAGGCAACTTACTTCAATAGATTTTTGAGTCCAACTCAAACTACATTACATTTTGAACAGGTTTTACCAACTAATAAATGTTTTATTGAGGTGATTTACTTTTTTTTATTTAGATAAACCTGAATCTTTGAGTTTCAGAAACCCCCCCCCCCCCCCCCCCCCCCCCCCCCCCCCCCCCCCCCCCCCCCCCCCCCCCCCCCCCCGCAAAATTTGTCTTTCAAAAATTGTCGAGTAAACCCATTGAAATGAATGTGAATGATGGTTAATAATTTAATGTTTGGTTGCAACACCAAACAAAGTTTATTGGCTGGCAAAATGTTTATATTAATTTAAAAACCTTAAGGGCTTTGATTTGACTTTGGTTCAAAACCAAAGATCTAGTGAAGATAGTTGCCTTGAAATTATGAGTTTCTCAGCTTTTCTTTGTTTTTACAGTGTAGTGGTGAGAGAATAAAATTATTTATACTTGAACTGCTGCTCACATTTGATTATTAATCAATTATTAATCAAATGTGACCAACAGAGAGAAGGAAAAGAAGCAAGGCTCTTGAGGGAGAGAAGATAGAGGAACCTTCAGTGACCATCATTTTTATGTTGCTGACATTATTCTGACTGGATAGTACCTTTAAAATCTAAAATAACAAAAGCTTCTTCATCTGGAGCAACAGTAAATAATGCATCCATTGCTAAAACCCTGATGTCGGTTAACTTTGCTGTGCAGTGTCGCTGAAAAGTGGCCAGAATCTCAATGGGGTTTTGCCTGAAATCACATCTTTGGTTAAGACAAGCTTAACACAGTTTTATGTTTTCTTTTTTCTTTTTTTTTCTTTTTTTTTTTTTTTTTTGTTCTGTGAGATAAAATTATTCCATGTGTTTTTTAAAGCTTCTTGTGCACTTATTATAAGGGTTGCTAACAAGTGGCTAACTCTTTAAAAACTGAACTGTTGTTCATGTTGTTATCCTGCCTTTAATAGTTGACATTCATTTCAGGTATAATATCAACTAGCATCATAAAACTTGATGAACCAAAGATTTACCAAGATGACACAAAGATTCCCTGACGCTCAAAATTTTGCTCATGTCAGTATGTTTAGTAAAAGCTTTCTACAGGTTCTTTGGCATTTAATCATGTGCTTCTACTTTGTCGACTGTTAATTCAAAACACAGCAGAGTGCAACATGAGTGCTAATCTTAATGCTTTAGTTTAGCACCTTTAAACCATTATTTTTAAAAACTTTTAAAGATATATTTTCAATTTTTTGTTATGTAAAATAATGTCTCAGATTTTGCTCATATGACTGATAGTCATAGTGCTAGCTGATAGTGTGAAGCTTAAAGGACCAGTATGTAGGATTATTGGGCTCTAGCCCCTTCTAGGTGTACAGGAGAAACTATGGTGGCCACGAAACACAAAATTCAAAAGGCTGTATCTAGAGACAGTGTTTAGTTTGTCCCTTTTGGGCTACTGTAGAAACATGGCAGTTTACCGTGGCAGTCTGTCAAAGAGGACCTGCGCCTTCTGGAGATATAAACGGCTCACACTAGGGTTGTGAAAGCAGTTATTCTTATTTTCAGGTAATCAACGGTTATCAAGTTTACCAACGAGTAAAAACATCACTTATGAATGTTATATTCCATTTCTGCTAAATTCTGCCAATAAACCCATGTAAATCTTACACACTGGACCTTTAAAGGATCATTCTAGTGTATTACAGCTTAGGTCTTACTTTTGTAGTTTTGCCTGTCAGTTCTATTGGTTCCGATAACATTTTACTTAACAAAATAACTGCTGCATCCAGGCTAAATTGCTACAGTGGGCAGAGACTGTTTCACCTCAGATGAAATTCTGGGAAACTATTATGACAGGCTGCCTGAACACTGCCTGGTATGGAAACAGCACAGACCAAGGCCCTACAAAGGGTGGTTCGTTCAGCTAAATATACAGCTAAAGAGGCGGTGCTCTGCCATTCCTAAAGAACATTTAGACCAGGCGCCGCAAGAATAACGCTAAGATAATAATTAAGGATCACAACCACCTGGATAACAGCCTTTTATCTCTGCTGTGGTAAAAGGTACCAGATACACCAGGCCAGCATTTCATTTGACTTCATTTGATTGTATCTTATATGATTACATGAGATGAGTAAACTTGACTGGATGACAATGACATCCAGGGGGTCAAGAATAAGGACATATATTATCAACAAGCAATCAGTTTAGCCATATTATCTAAAAACCATTGTTGCATCCTGTACATCACACAGGAAAACTGTGAGTGGGCACTCGGCCTTAAAGGTCCATTGTGTAAGGATTATGGGGGTTTATTGGCAAAACTATGCCAAAAATGGAATATAATTTTGATAAGTGGGTTTTTATATCAGTGTATGATCACCTGATAATAAGAGTAGATGTATTTTCGTTACCTTAGAATGAGCTGTTTATATCTACAGAGGGTGCTGGTCCTCTTCCAGAGAGGCTGCTATGTTGCACAGCTACAGTAGCCCAGAATGGACAAACCAAACACTGGCACAAGATACAGCCTTCTGTGTTTTGTGTTGTTTTGTTTTTTTTTCCACTTAGATTCTCCTACATGCTTGGAAGGAGAGAGTGGTTGCAATCTGCAAGCTCTCCACTAGATGCCACTAACTCAACACACTGGTCCTTAAAGTTAGACTAACCAGGGGTTTGTCAAAACTGGCTGCTTGTGTTCCTTCCCCTGCCTGACTTCATTTTATAAGTGTTGCCCCACTTCATGAAAGCAATGAACATAGTGAGTACAGTGCTGTGATAGGAGTCATGGTGAAAACATTGAAAATAAGATCCTAGTTGTAATAAAATCATGATATCCTGTGAGTGCTTAAGCATTGGTGATGTTGGACTAATGCATCCTGTTTGTTTAGCCAGGAGTTAGCTTTTTACTGATGCTAATTAAAGAACCATTAACAGTGTTAATAGGTGAATATTATCTCACAAAACAAAATGAGGGAAAACCATGAACCTGTGTTAAACACAGCGCTTATTATGGACATCAGAACCGCATCCAAAACCCGGGAAAGTTTTAATGACATTGTGGCCAATAAACCAGCCCGGCAGAGCTAAGTGACATCCGGAGAGGGGGCTCCTTAAATACATCATTGCTGCACCAGCCTGTTAGGTAGACTTTTAGGGTATGTGTCAGCAACACACACTCATCATCTCTCTCACACACAGACACACACACATACACACGTGTAAGGACATGTACACAAGCACACACACGCCCACACATGCTCGCGCACACAAAGTAGATCTAGAAACACAAACCATCACACGCTCACAAACCTGCAGCTAATTTTTTTTTTTACACATTATCTGTCTTAATTAGAGAACACATTTTCTTCCTGTATGAGAGACCCAGAAACAAACACAAAGGATGAACATTAGAAAGAGAATATGATTGTGTTATTCCATAGTCAGCCAGTGCAACAGAAACCAATAATTGGAACACAGTGTAAAAAAGCGTAGTGAGAGAAACTCAGCCATGAGGAAGCCGACCTTCCCACTCAACAAAGGCTGTGGCATTGTCCCCTTTCTATCTAAGGGACTGGTTAAATCCCTTAGTATGTCTGTTTGTTTACTTATTTATTTGTTTTGATTGATTTGTGTGTCCTTCGTCTCAAAGCGTCCCACATTTTCCATTTGCCAGAGAGCGTTGCAGAATGTCCACAGGCACACAGCTCCAGCCGCTTGCACAACTGTGGCTGTATTTTTCCACATCGGTTGCCATGGTGAGGGAATCCCCCACCCCAACAACCTCACCTCCTCCTGGCAGCTCTATCACTCCTCGTTGGCAGGGCTCTCCTCCAGAGGCGTGATGGTGGGGAGGCCCAGTCCTGTTGCATTGTGGGATGCAGTGAGGCTGGCAACAGTGTGTAGGAGGACAAGGACCAGCAGGCAGAGTTTGAGCCGGCTGTTACACAGTCTGCAGGCTGCCGAGGAGCTGAGGGAGGTACGGTGCTGGCATGGCGGGTGAGTTCTTTTCAGGGTCCCCCGGGAACGGTTGTCCACTTTCAAGTCCCACCGCACATCACAGCACTCTGCATCCGGGTCCACACCTGATGGATAGTCCTCCAGCAGCCCTGCATGGGTGGTTTAGGGGGGAACAGGGGGTGGTGGTGGTGGTGGAGACATAAACAGTTAGCTCACAGCACGCATGTTTTCTTAAAGATGCAGCCTGTATTCTTGCTTCCTGTCACAAAAAGATGAAGATAAGTATCGCTGCTTTCCAGCTTCCTCCACAAGTGCTGCTTTCAGAACCAAGAGATTTAAAAGACAAAAATAACCATGGACTTGAGCAAACACAACCAAATGGAAAAGAAAGAATAAAATGAAGAAACACATATTTGACAACACATGCACAAAATAAAGAAGCATTGCAAGTACAGAAAAACAAAACAAAAGAAGTTTTCAGGGTATGCCATTAATTAGAAAAACAGCTGACATTGTGTGTATAGCTAAGATTTCCAGTAATATAAAACTAAAATTAGTAAACATTGCTTATCATAGTTTCTTGATTTGCATGTGTTTTATTTATTTGCAGCTTGAGCTGACTTCTGCTAACTGACTTTCAAACACAGATGCAAAAAATTCAATGGCTACAGCTTCTCAAGTCTAACCATATTCTGATCCTGAGGTATTTTATTATAGTAAAACGAATACGTCTGGGTTGTGGACTGCTGCTGGACAAAACAGGCTGTGTGAATTTATCATCTTGCTCATTATTCTGACATTTTCTAGACCAGATGATTAATTGCACAGTATGTAATTTCTCCTGCTGGGTCTTTCAATCAAAACAATAACTAATAAAAGGCAGACTTTAATGACATCATGAAGTAGTGTGAAAGCTAATAAAAATCTAGGTAATGTATTAAAATTTCATTCACTTCACGTTCAGTCTTCCGTCCTCACTCTCTGATGTATCTGGTGTTTCCTGTGTTTCTGCAGAAGCTATAGTAACTAGAGGAGAAAGGTCTATGTGCAGTCTGGCTCGCTACACTTCGCAACAGGACACACCCCCTGAGATAACTTCCTGCATAACATAGTTATTATTTTTAACCCAAACCATTTCCTAAACCTAACCAAGTAGTTTTTAACTAATGTATCTGCTACTTCAGCACCATGGACAGTGCGATGAGTTTATTAATACACAGCACAGTCAGGCTGCTGATATTTCAGAACCATGGTTGGGGCCATAGATTGTAACTGTGACAAACCTCAGTCAGATAAAGGATCAATGAATCAGGCAGGCAGTCTAACATATTCAACTACACAACCGCTCTGCCTCTGCACTCTCACTAGGGGGTGGAGATGGAGATCTGCAGATAGACCTACTTGAGAGGTGAAGAGGATATGATGCCACTGACAGTCAACCAAATGTAACACACCATTATGTTGAATAAAAATGTTGAATAAATTACAGATTTCTCTGCAGTTAAAAATTATTGGAAACATCTGGGATAATCTCAGTGCACAACTTACAGGTCTAGTCTGTTTTAGACATTATATTGTGGAACTGTTACATATTATACCTTTAAATGTAATGTAATGGAAATGTAATTTAATGTAATGGAAATAATTGTTAGACATATCCATATTTGCAGTTTTATTTTCTAAATGTGATGTATGTGATTTTTTTTTAAATGATGTTTTTTTGTGTTTTATCCATTACACGTTGTGTCTTTAAACTGCAGTGCACTGAGCTCTCTCACAACACGCAACGAATCTGTGATTTTTTTATTGTACATGCTGCGTCTCAGATGACTCTTTTCTGTTCTGCTCAGCAATTCAGTTGAATTACTGAAATTACCCTTGGCTTTGTAATTAGGCCTACAGACACACTACAGAAGTACTTCTGATGTATGGAGACTGAAAATGTTGTAAAAAATATACAGTATTTTGTATGTTTTTTTTTTAAAAAACAAATGTCAAAATACACACATTCAATATAACAAGAAAAGTATCACGTATCAGAGTATACTGCAGTGACACAAGGACTGAAACCACACACAGCTGTCTGACACTGTCTCCACTGACATAATATAAGCAAAGGGGGTTTGTCACAGCCTGTGTGCACACTGATGTGAGGAGTGAAATCTGAAGATGTGTGTGTGCCCACTCAGCACAGTTTGACTGTCAACAGGAACAGTGTGACAACAGGGACCATGAAATTACTGCAAGTGTCTGACAAATCTGCATTTAGAGTGAACATCTTTGCAGAATTATTTAAAAAATACACACATGCACATACATGCAGAAGTGAAAGTGAAATAGCTGCTGTAAACTCACTTATTTACTTGTTCAGACAAATACTAGATTACTCTTACTCAGTACATCAGCTTGTGTCCAGAGCAGACTGTACATTTAAAATTGACAGCCACAAAGTAAGACCTTCTCTACTGCACAAAAAGTAACAAGATGTTTGTTGATATTCTGTATTTTTCTCACTGTTAGCAAAACCCATGAAAAGACCAAAACCAATTAAGTGATCCCACTAACAAGCAGGGGTGGAAGTATAACAAATGACATCTAGTCTCATTACTGAAACAAAGTCATTTTTGTGTACTTACTTACTGTACAGAAAAAACTTTTTTTTTTTTTGTTATTTTACTTACTGGAACAAAAGATAAGAGCAAAATCATCAGCAGCAGCACAGAAGAAGCTGCCGGTGTGTCTGTGGTTGCAGGAGGTTAGAGCTCTAGAGAGGACACACTGTGCAGTCTGCTGACACTCTGGAAATGTTCACTGCGTATGTTTGCTGCATTCTCACCAGTTTGTAATGGTTTGTGAATGGTACAATAATACACAATAATGCACTACATTTAAGGATGATGTCATTTTGGGTTAAGGTTAGCATTATTGTGCCTTAGTATAATTTAAGAAAGACCGCATCTACCATAAGCAGTCACTGACTTAATGCACCACCCTGCAAACACTCTAAGTGACCCAAATGAAACACATTTACTATATGTTGTCTGACCAACAGGTGCATGCTGGGTCTGGCTAAAAGCTAAATACTAACATTCTCATGGTGGATACTCCAGCAGTGATTTGCTAAATTGCTGATGAATTTCCTTCAGTGAGGTGTGTGAGGCCTTTTTGCTGTGGGACTTCGGCTCAAAACATTTAAAAAAGTGCAGTGGGAAGAGAGGCTGAGAGGCCTGGTGATAGTGGGACACAGAGGCTGAGAGGACCGGTTATAATACGACTTGATGGTCAAGCAAAGTCGTTGATCCAAGAGCAGATTAGAGAGCACAAGGCTCTGGGAATGACGTTCAGACAGGTGAGTCCAACAACTACAGAGAGGGACATCAACAACTCAAGCAACACTATGGAGTGTCAAACTGTACAGCTCTCTATCCTTTAATATGTGTGCTTGTGGATGCAGATGCAGTGAAAGAAATACTGATAGGACATCTCTGTGTTGTGTGCTTTGGGGATGTTTTTATTCTGCTATTAAAGAAGTGGCAGTTGTTTAATTTCTGTAACCAAATACTGCTTGTTGCACCTGCTAGATTCACCCAAAAATGTAACACAGTAACTCAGCGTACATTTTAACTGACTTCTTTTTTGCTTTAATCTAAGTATTTTTTACACAAAGACTTTTACTGACATAAAGTTTCTTTAAAGTAACATTACTTTACTTGAGTACAGTATTCTGGTAGTCTTTCCAGTTCTGCTAACAAGTATTGTCTGCGTAGTCAAAACATGGTATTGTTTATTTTTATGCGCCATAATGGTCCAAAAACTATTAAAAAGTCATCAGTTACACAGTGTTGCACTAGGTGATGTGTTTCTTCATTGCATTTAACTTGAATTGTGTGTTGTTTTTTTTTTCATAATCCCACATACAACGTCCTGTTGCTGTGAATACTCCACAGCTGAAATAGTCATTATTATAGCACTATACTATTTACTCCTGTTTGAATAACATTTACCAAAAACTAAAGTGCCCAGCTGTTTTAGAAAATGACTTGGCTTTTTTTTTTTTTTTTTTTTTTTTAAGTGTAAGTAAACTATATATCTGTGACCCATTTTAAAAGATTTTTTCAGATGGAAACTGGGGCAATCACAAACTCTTTAGAGATGGAATAACAGATTATTTTTGGTCTTTTCATAAGACTTGTTGATAATAACCAAAAAATAGAATAGTAACAGCTTCATCTCTTAATTTCAAGGAGTAGTAATCAAATTTTTTTTGTAAAAATACAAACACAAATGAAAAACAAAACCACAGCTCTGAGCATTTTCTGTCATATTGTCCATGAATGTAACCTGATGCTCAAGATGACCACCAGAGGGCAGCATCAGCACGTGTTGTAAGTGTTGTCTTTAAATTAGTCATGTTGTGGGGACAAAAATATGCTCACATGGTAATCATGTGGGGGACTCACCTTCCGTGTATGTGGATACAAAAATCTGGTCCCAACAAGGTTAACCATTTATTACAGATTCAGATGCGCTTGTTTTTGACTTGACTTGTGTGTTTCTGCGTCCTGAGCTCAAAGTAAGTACTGACCCCACAGACTTATGTCACAGAGCTCCACTGTACAGCTGCCTCTTGCTGCACAGTGGAGCAACAGTTTCTCGTTATGGTGCATCACCCTGTTAGTTTGGTGATTAGAGAGAACATCCTGTAACTGTAAAGTCACAAGTGTTAACTGTGAGTCCATAAGAGGTTGTGTGACCCACTAAAGTATAATTAAGCAAGACTCTACACTCCCCATGTGTGCACAGTTAGTTACTGTAGTGGTTTTCAAACTGGGGTCTGTGGTCCAACAGGGGTCCTTGAGTCAAGAACTAAATCTAAGTTACAGTACTAATCAAGATTCAATGTTTACTTTATTGTCATTTTCTTATGTACTCACATATATAAAAAATGAGAGCCCATTGCAATGTCAGCTCAGGTGATAAATACATACAACAAATACAACAAGACTCAGAAGGGATTCCTTAAATTGGGGCTCAGTGGTCTACTTTGCATCTATAGTGGGGGGTCCTTGACAGGAAAAAGTCTGGGATCCACTGTGTTACTGTGAGTCACTAATGAGGGTTTAACATTAAAGACAGAGGCCATGCACTATACAGCTTGTAAAACAGTCCCTCCAGGATTTCGTGGGCTGTTTTGGAATTGTTGTGGTCTAAAATGTCTGATTTCACTGCAGCTTTTCTAGAAAAAATGTGATGCATGTTGCAATGTTTTTAGGCATTTTTGCAATGAAATTGCACAAAAAATAATTTTTTTGTATAGTCAATTGAAAATCAAAAGCGATTTGTGCCAGGGAGAATAAAAACACAAAATACAAAATAAATTAATTAAACACTGTATTCATTCATTGAGACATACATATATGATGTTTGTGTGGGGAACTGCTATGATTGGAGGGACTCACGGGAAGCTACGATGGTTGGTCAAATTAGCAGAAAATTTGCAGTGATTGGACAAAATTGCAAGGTTGTGCAGAATTCACACAGATTGGATGATTTGGCATTAACTGTTGTGATCACAACTTCCTGGAGGGACTGCCAAAGCTCAGCTGCCAAATATCGACACTTATCCCAATATTATCTCAAAAACACTATCATTATATTGCGATACATGCAATGATTTGTGGCAGTGGTTCATTTTGTATTGACCCCTTAGATTGCCATGTGTCTATCTTCACTGTTCTGATTGCATAAAAAAGTAAACTGATTTTATGCATTGTGTTGTGTTCTTTATACTATGACTATTTTCCTAAAATTTGATGTTGTGATATGTATCATATTGCCTAGTCTTGCATAGACAGATGTCTCTCCACAGCACTCAGCACTGGAGATAGGGTAAAAGGGGAGGGGAAAAATGCCCTGCCTTGTTTGTGTTTCCTTAAAACCAATCACAAATGTCTTGGGCAGCGCTAAGCCCAGGATGCAGTGATAGTGCTGCTGCAAAATAGTGTCGAGGGGGAGCTTGTTTTGGTGGAACACTTGCACGTCAGGAGGCAAGCTCTGGCATTAAAATGACTACAGCTGTTAGTTTGTTTACATTCATTCCATTAGCGTCCCAGGTGCTAGTTTGCAGTTTTTAGCATGAAGGTTGCAGCTCAGATGTTTTTTTGTTGTTTCCCAGGGACTTTGAAAATGTAGACACACACGCTGTGATGCTGCTGGCAGCAAGTGACCAATGGCAGGAGTTAAAGTGTGTATCCGGTGAGTCAGACAGCCAGATTCTTGCCAATAGACCACCTTAGTAACGCTAGCGCTCTCTGTGATACAGTGAGAATAGTACAGAGATCGCTACTGTGAGGTTATTCCCAAAACCAAGAATTAACTATGTTCAGAGTGATCCAGACAAACAGGCTCAGCAAGACAATTTTGAAGTACTCCAAAAGTATTTAGAAAAAGTTAATTTGAATAATCTAATTAAATACATTGCAAATTACATTTCAGGGCAGGTATTTAGTAATCTGTTGTGGAATATTGTTTTTAAAAGTAGCCCTCGCAACACTGATTACAGCTTTGAATCCCAGGATTTGGGGAAGTAATGCTCCTTTATCCCTCAAACATCAACAAAACCCTCCAGCCCAAATGCTCAGTTAAAGCTAAAGTTATCGGGCAGCTTCCTGTAATATACTGATGCTAATCTTTAAAATAAGAAGACACAGGGGATAAAACCAAACAGAAGAATACATAAACTGTACAATTATTTTTTGTACCTGTGCATATAAAACTGGGGCTGCCTCCATGAATGAGATCATCATTGTCGGGCAGGACGAAGGGGCACCGCTGCTGCACCTCCAGGCAGTACTGACCACAGGGGATTCGCTTACTGCAGTGCATCTGGGTGGTCTGGAAGTACTGAGAACACAGCCAGGGCTTATAAACCATCTAGGTGGGAACAAGAGAGGTGAGGGCAGGGGAGAGAGAGACAGACAGGTGGAGGGGGTGCAGAGAGAGGATATTGATGAGTTAGGGAGGGTTTCAGTGGATGAGACGCATACACACATGCACACTCTCACATGTATGTGCATCATCCATGACCTCTACAGCTATTGATTCACACAGGGCTGAGCAGATATCCTGGTGATCCTAATATCCACTGTTTCATGAATGTGGAAGTCATCACTTTATCAGTCAATACGGAGTATTACCAAACCTCCTCCTCAGAACAACTGAGTATCACTGTTTACGGTGTCTGCGTTTCACTGTTCTCAAAGGAAACTGCTGTTATTATGGTGGACTATGTACATCCTGAGTAAAATGTAATGCACAGGACCTGCGACTTGCTTTACAAGCAAATCCAAATGTAAACATATTAGTACACCCACCACAAAGAATCATAACAAAAGATAAGAAGCTGTTATTACTCTCACATGAATACTGGGACTAATCTCAGACAACAGCTAAATGTAATACCAGTACTATTCAAGATTCAAGATTTAGTTTAATGTCATTTTCTTTTCTTTCTTCTCATGTGCTCGCACAAAAAAACGAGAGCCCACTGCCGGTCAACACAGAATATAAACATATACAAACACAACAATACAACTAAAACATACAATTCAATCATACAGATCAATATCTGATCAAAAAGTGCATTTGTTTCAAAGAGGTCCACATTTCAGTTTAAAGAGTACATGTTTCAGATGAAATAGTCTGTGTTTCAGTTTAAAAAGTGCATATTTCAGTTCAGGTGCCAGCACTGATGTGGGCTTTAAAGAGGAGGGGGTGGGGTGGACATATTTATGGAGGGGTACAGTGTATTGATGATCCTGCTTGTGGGTAAAAAGTGTTTTCTGAAGCTATTTAGGGGTTGTTTGCATCAGTAAATCAAACCAGGCCAACAGTATAATAATCAATTACGATCCAAAGAATTAAACAAAAGTTGTCTCTATGATAAGTAAGCAAACACCGTCCACTGAGGTAGACTTCAAAGAGAAATAGCTAGTAAGTGAGTCTTAGTTAATATTTTATTCTCAAATTGGAGCTTTTTCTCTGTTACATTTATGTGGTCCAAAAATGCATGTTGGGACTTTATTTTTTGAAAAAAATTGTAATTAAAGAATAAATAGCAGCAAGTATGCTTTGTGCATCCAAATTCAAACTCAAAAGGGCTTTATTGGCATGGGAAACACATGTTTACATTGCCAAAGCAAGTGTGGAATAAAAACAGAGAAAACTGAGAAAAAAAAATTACATAAACAATAAAAATTGTGATTTTTCAGTCAGAAACTAAAGTGAAAAAGAGCAACTCATGAATCTGTTTACAGTGCAACCAAACAAACTGAAAAGACTAAGAGGATTCATGGCATCGTACTGTTATACAAAAAGGTAACTCTGAACTTATGATCAAATGTAATTTTGAAAAAAAAAAAAAGTTCAGCATGTGCGCGCACATTGTCTTAGGAAATCCGTGCACATGAAATTGCAATTTTAAACCTGCATGGGGGCGGCTGGTGATGATAAAATCCATAAAGAAAGGCATACACTGTGCAACTACATTGAATCTTTATTGCTGAGAAAAAAGCAAGCAAGAAATAATTTTTAAAAATTGCAAGACATAATTATAATCATAATACCTCAAAAGGCACAATATGAGATGAAAACAGTGAGTGTGGCAGCATCACCAAAAGTAAAAACACAGAACTGGTTGAACTGCAACAATCGAGCTCACTAACAGATCTTTTAATAAAATAACAGCAGTCGACAACAATCGAGTCATTAATGGTATCTGATGCTGTGAAGTTTGTTTAATTCAGTAATATTTGTAAACAATGTTATATTTTGAATCAGTTCACAAGCATTTAAAAACACAACCACTGGTGTTTACAGTATGTTGCCTTAACGGCCTTTATTAGCCATAATAATGCTGAGGTCTGTTTGCTGTAATTTGGTCATTTTTTTCTCACCCGATTTCTCAACTCTACAAGTGTACAAGTGGGGACAAATGGTTTACTTAGCACTTAGCATTTTTCTTTTCTCATGCGATAAGGTGGTCGCCTAATTGTGTGGTATTATCACCTGCAGCAATTAGCTGGTATTTCCTGTGAAACGCTCCGGGGACTGCGAGGCAAGCTACCACCTGCTGTGAGCTAATCATCACGCCTAAAAACAGTGGACCAAACCATAGATCATATCACACCTCCATAGATACTTACATGTTGCTATTGTGGTGTGTGCGTGAGAAAAAAAAAGAAGAGAGCATGATAGTGTGTGAATGTTGATAGGATATTTTTTAATTACACTCAATAATCCCTGATCACATCAAAGAAGAAATACACACAAACTGTTTTTAAGATGGCAATGAGTCAGAAAAGACTGCATGAAAGTACAGTATAAGTAACAAAGCTTGCTTTCTGAATGGAGATGGTTGCATTCCAGCCTAGAATAAAGTTGAAATGTTATGTCAATATAGTGATAACTTCTATTTTGCAAAAAGAAAAAAAGAAAATACACTATATTCCTTCAAAGTCTTCACTACTTACATCAAATGAGTCTGGACAGACTTAACTGGTTGGCAGACATAAACCGAGTTATTCTAGTTTTCCTTATGCTTTACTCTAATAGTCCGTACCTTGCCTGCTCTGTAATATGCCATTAATACGTGCTTGTGTTTCATTTCACAATTTATTCCAAAAGTATATGTATAAGTAACCAAAACAGAATAATGTGATATTGCAATATGCAATTAAAATGAGGAAATGAGGAAAGAAATAATGCAATGTCTTAAGAAACTATTCTTAGAAATTGTCTGTCTTTGATTCGTGTTTGCATATTATTCAAAATTTGACTGTGGGCATATTACTGTAGGTTAAGACGCTGCTGGAATAACAAAGAGAAGCATGACAATCGTCTTTACTGTGACAAATACCTATTGTCTGGTATCTTTTGTGCTTCTGATGGCCACACTGAGATGTCATTTTGTAGCATCATTATATCAATATATAAACACTGATTCAACATAACACAGTAACTGCTGGGTTGAATCATCTGCCATGCATATATGCGTGACAGATAAATCTACAATATATTGTATACTGAGGAATAAACTGCATGCCTGACTGAACACGTGCCCATACAGACGTTCTGCACACATTCACAGATGCTGTACAGTAAATTGCTCTGTGCTAATAATTAGATTCCCAGTTGAAGACATAGTTGGTTTCGACACACACACACATGCTGCCCTTCTCGCTAATCGACCACTGTGTGAATGTCACAAATTAAAATGTGGACACAGGACCTAATGTCACATCTTGTACACATTAGATTAATATTTCTAAATGATTAATATACTGCGCATCTGTGTATGTGTGGATATAGGGAGTCAGTACATGGCTGCTGTCTTTTGCATTTTGCTTGTGCAATACATTTTCTATTTCACGTCCTCCTGTTCCCCGGTGTTTGGACAACTGCTCATCCTGTAGCTGTCAGCACAGGCAGATAAAGACAAACCGAGCAAAATTCAACAACGTATCACATTACACTAACACTGTCACTGGCAATGAGCGTCAAGTATTGTCAAGTGTTTTGGTATTTATCAGCCATTTCCCCCACTCAGCAGAACCTCCCAAAACAACGTTAAAGTCAGGGCCCGCCTGATTATTTGCACCGAAAGCTCAGACATGAATAAAAAACAAGCTGAATAATCAATAACATCACACAACTGAAGACAGTATCTTTAAACATCGCCTGAAGCAAACCCTTAGCTATAACTGGAACCTCCCACATGTGGCCATCTTCCCATACATTTCACATTTCCTTATATCAGAATTCACGTCGGTCTTTAGTAATGCTAAAGAACACAGGTTAGAGCTAAGTGACACCTAGAACAAAAAAAGGCAAGCATGCCTTGTGAATCTGCCAGCCAACTGAACATCTGTCTGAAGTGCAACAGATGTGGCGAGAAACTACAGCTTTTTTTTTTTTTTTGGCCCTTTGCCCCACACAGTCATGTCCTTTTGCACTCAGTCCCAGTTAGTGAAGCCCACTGCTGCTGCTGCTGCTGCTGCATACAAGCTCTCCACTCCCTCAATCATCCATCTACTGTAGAACCCTGACTGCTAGTTTATCATCCTGCTGTCAAACCTCAGAGAGGCAGAAAGAGACAGTGAGTGGGAGAGATAGGGAGAGGAGTGTCATGATAGAGACAGTAGTAGGATGGACTCTTTCTCTCCTTTATATAACTTTTTTTCCAATCTGCTGTGTTCTCTCAAACCCCTTGGGGAGAGAGTAAAATACTGCCTTCTCCTCAGTCATCTACTCAGTGAGTTAGAGGTCAGCCAGCTGGCTTTCAAATTTCCATCCTCCTCTTTCTGTCACCTTTCACTTCCTTTTACATCTCCCATTCGACTTCGCTGTCTTAACTCCTGTCATCATGTAACTGTTCCCACTGAGGGTGCATCATTGATACACTCTCACATAGTTTCAGATAGGCGTACACATGGAAATCCTACAAAGTTATTAGCTGAGTTTCTCTCTTTAACAGAATTAATGCTCTTAATTACACTTGAGTTACAATTGCTTCTTCTTTGCCATTTTTTCTCTCACTGTGAGCTACTGTCAGTAAAACGTAACAATTCCCACAGATGATTCACATTAAAAGCCTATTGGGAAATTGATGCAGGAGGTGTTGAGATGAATAAATATTGATTGAAAAAATGGCAAAGTACAATCAACTGGAATAAATTAGGAACTGAGAACAGTATTTCTCCTAAAAAGCTGCAGTGAGTATGGTATAACTCAGAGGGCATGGTAATAATATATGTTGTTGAACTGATGAAATTAAGGCTGTGTAATGTATTTGCCCTAAATATATGAAGATGTAACAGGTTAACATAAAGCAACACAGTTGTCTTATCAAATACAGTTAAAAAACAAAGAAAACTAGCAATAAATGCCTCAAATATAAGATGGATAAAGGCAACTTGAGCATTAATGGTATAAATATTTGTCTGAAAATAAATTATGACAGTAGAAATTTCTTACTGGCCGTTATATCCCATCTGACTATCCTTTTAAAGAAGAATTTGATTATGATTATGAACGTAACATTACTGTTGAAGTTGGCATTATGCTACATTAATTTCTTTCTAAAATTTAAAAGGCCAAAAGACTGCTAGGTACAAGATAAGTTATTCAAGTGTTCAATAAGATTAGTGTTACACGTGAAAAATAGAAGATAGCTAACGTTAGCTAGCTAACTACATTTTCACATAGTTGTAACAAGGGTATAAATGGCAACTATAGTGAAGTAAAAAATGGCTGAAAAATATACTTGAGTAGAGTAGAAGTACAATTTTTTTAGAGGAACATGAAAAGGACTTGTTCTTTAAACAGAATACTTTTTTTAACTTGTGATCATGAGTTACTACCCACCCCTGGTAAAGGTAAATGATAACAAAAAATAAATACTGGCGTACATGAATGAAAAGGTAGTTCAAAAAACACAGGTACATAAAGCTGGCAAAATCTAAAACAAGGATAGGTCCACAATAACAGGAAAACACATGAAGGGCTGGGATGCCCGACACAGAATGGTAACGACGAACGGGCAACTGAGGAGGGAAAAAGACACAAGACTAAATACAATGGGAAACTAATCAAGGACAGGTGAGAACAAGCACTGATCAAAAAAGAGAGGAAAAGAAAAAGCATGTGGCTGAAAGAAGCACTGCAGTAGACAACAAGATGAGAGTTTGATTTTGAAATTCGAAAATGAGCCAGTCGAAAAGGTTTTGCTGATACTACAATCCAATCTACAGCTCTACAATCCATTTCATTTTTGAATCGAAAAAAAAAATATATATATATATATAATGCTACAATAGTTTGTTCCTCCTCACTCCCTTTCTGCTCTCCACTGGCTTGCTTGCCTGTTTGTGATCTGCAGAGTTGAGACTCGGCTGTCTCCTGGATTGGATTATTTCATAATGATTAGGCTAACAAGGTTGTAATTGATGGATTGATGGAGGGCCTTACCCTGCCCTGTGGTATTGGTTTTAAGTGGCCCCGGATGGCCCTGCCTTGTCAGTGCCTCGTCTTTAATGTTTTATCTGTACTTGTGGTTGTGGCTAAACTGCTGACAGAGGCTGAGGGAGCCGGTAGCACGCAACAAGCCAGATCACTGCAGCTCATTCCTCTTCAACATGCAGTACAGTACAGCACAGATGCACATAAACACACCGCAGAGTCTCATGAACTGCCTTGTCAATTACAACTAACACAGCCATTCACTGCTCCACTGCATTCAGGCTATCCTCTTTTCTTTTATCCTCTTTTCTGCTCTGTTTATTTAAATGATCCTCAGCTTAAATAATGAACCAGGGTGAGTGTACAGCACAATAGCTGCGTATTAGCATAATTCTGAGCAGTGTCAGACTGGGGCATGAGAGAAGGAAATGATGAGAACTGAATGAAGCCTCATCATCTCTGCTTTTTTAAAACAGATTTTCACCGGAAAACAGACAGATTTTCTTTGATTTTCTAATTTTTACACTGATTTCAACTGATCATCATCCAGATTCCGTCTCCACGCACCAAGGTCTCCTAGTGCAGAAAGTACTTTACAGTCAACAAGCACAGCTAAGAAACTCTTTAGAGACAGACAACACAAATTCATCACATCCCCGCTGAGTATGTAAAAGATCTAGAAATGGTTAATGGGATAGTTCAGATTATTTAATGTTCATAGTCACCAGCATGAAAGCTAAACAATGTACTGCTGTGGATGAGGTCAGCAACATAAGTATTTCAGCCGCTTAAAAAAGGCCCACCTAAAAACAACATTATCACTTTAAGTGTACACTATATGTAAAGTGTTTAATATTTGTTATTGTGTGAATTTAGTGAATCTGAACTTTCTGTTTAAAACACAAAATCACACAACAATAGAGGAACTGATGGACAACTTCAGCATTCTGCAAGAAAAAATGACTGGTTTTGTCTTTGGAGTTTGGTTGATTTGGAGAGAGAAATATTTGGCTTATCAAACACTGGCTTCCTGTCAGACAGCCTTTTCTGAAACCAATGTGAAAATAGTCTAAATATATTGCACACTTAAACTAATACTGACATTTTAGGTGAACCTTTTTTCAGGTGGCTAAAATACCTTTTGTTGCCGACTGTGTCCACAGCAGAACATTGCTTAGCTTCCATGCTGGTACTCCTCTCTGCTTCTCCAAAGTGGTAATACACTGACTATCAGTAAGTACCTCATACAGCCCCACTTCAGATAATCTGAACTATCTCTTTAAACTATCGAATGCTTTTGGATCTGTGCGTTTTTTAATATCCCAAATACAGACATGCATTTGATGATTTTTTTATCATACTGAAGTGAATTAATGGACCCTATACACTGTATACTGTCTACTGAAAAAAATTCAATACCCTGTCCACTGAAACTCAGATTATCATTCTGCATGCTCACCACAGTGTTAGATGAAATGAGCAGTCCATTCAAGCAGTGACACTAAGGCAGTCCAAGACGTACGGGGTCAAATAGAGGATGTGCTTTAGTAGGAGCCAGCATGTCAACTATCATTTCAATTCCTACAGCATCAGCAGGACCATTGCCCCATGGGAGTTCCACTACAAGATGGAGCTGAACTGCAGGGTCGAATAGCAAAGGTTATGCCAACTATAATCTGAAAAACAACATCCCCATACGCAAATAAATGAGGGTGCATGGCTGAACACGTCAGTAAGTGACTGAGTGTAATCGAGCGTGAACTCAAACAAGGAAATAACAAACCACAAACCACTACTCTCTGCATGTAAAGTGCATGTGCAATCAGTTTAATATCACTGTAGAACAACCCTGCTAATTTAAGCATGTAGCATTTAATTGGCTGGGATGTACTTATGTGCATTTCCTTGTGTGTACAGTTAAAAAATGCATGCGTGTATATCGACTAGCCTGGGGCGCCAGCACCTGGCAGTCACACAAACTGTGTCAACAGCAGTTATATAGAGAAAATGTAACGTAGCTAATGATCTAAACAACAAGACAGACATGAAATCAACAGGCAGGTTTAGCCAAGATGGTTACAGGAGCCAATGAGAATGTTATAGTATGACAAAAGGACGAGTGAGGCTGCTGGCAGACAACACAATACACTGATTGAAAGTGAAGTGACGCAGAAAACACTCATGCAACTCCCTGAGAGGCACCTATTCAATTACATTCATGTTACATTTGAATAACTGTGTGGACACATACAGGCCTGGTTTCTCAATAAGACCCACCTGCTGTTGCACATACAGTAAACACACACAGACACACACCGACAGCTAAACACCACCCTGGATCTTTTAATATGGGCTGCTCATTTGGCAAACAAAAGCCATGCTGATGTAATTACAACACAGCAAGAACAGAGTATTATTCTGAGTGAGGTTTTTAAAGGGAGAATATAGCCAAACAAATAGAGAGACAGAGGGGGATGTGCGTGTAAAAATAGAATAACCTCTGACTACAGACAGCACAAAGTTCACCAGACTGTTATACTGAGACATTTGACAGGCCATGTTTCAATGTGGTGTGATTCTCAGGAAAAAAGAAAAAGAAATACAACAAGAATCATGAGTGCTGAATTGCAAAATAGCAGCAGTACAGGGTTACATGAAAAATGAATGAATGAAAGATACGGTCATGGCAGTGAGTGAATTAATAATGAAAAGAATGAATTTCCTCCATGCAGGAGGTGTTCACTGCCTACAAGAGTGTGTCAGATGGAGCTCTGCGCTGCCCTCTGAGCCTGAGAGACGATCTGTTTCAGGTCTGTGGTTCTGTCTGGACCACTTGATCATGATATCACCCGACGCCCATCACACACCAACATTTCTAACCACGAACTGTGTGAGAACAACGGTGCAAAAAGGTTGTTTTTGAACAAAGTGCATTTCAGTGTACTTCTATTGAGGTGATGATTATACATTATTATGTACAAAAAAAGAATTCTCAGTGGTTAGTGTGGCCCTCCCTCCCTCTCTGCCTGGTGTGGAGCTCTGATTCAGGAGCCAATAAGCACACTGCTGAGGGCCGTTAGGAGATGGTCTACATTAATTAATCTGGACCTAATTCACTACTGAACTCACTTTTAGGCATCTCCATACACAGGCAAAGTCTGTCTGTTGGTCAGTCAGTCGTCCACTGTTTTGGTCCAGAACCATCTCAACAACTTTTCTTTTTTTTTTCCCCCACCAACTGATGAATTGCCATGCAGTTCTGTACAGACAGAACACTGTCTGTTCAATGTCTGCTGCCATTGTTGTAAAACAATCCCAGCACAAATGGAAGAACACATTGTCACTTAAATGGTAAGCCATCAACTAAAAGGTAACTTGAAAGTACTTGTCTGCATCTAATAATACATACCATCTTGTAGCAAAGTGCTGTAAAATAAAATGCATGATGGGACCTGTTACCTCATGTGTCGTTTTTCCTCCTCCGTTGTGGGTATATGCACGGAGGCTGCACTGCAGAGGGAGTTGTGCCAATGAAACATCAGTTTGTCACAGTCAGACATATTTTTTGTTTATGTTTGACATTCTGCCTCTGGAACGCTTGGAAAATAGAAGCTGGAAATTTCACCTAGGAAATTTGAACCTCCAAGTTTGACTGGAATGCAGCAAAATTACGAAATGTTAGGCTGCTAACACAATAAACTAAAATGGTGAACATGGTAAACAGTATACCTGCTAAACATCAGCATGCTGGCAAAGCTAGGGCTGGACAATATGTCTATCACATATCATATCGCGATATGAGTTTAGGTATCATGATAGCTTTTGAATGTCATTATATCATGATATATCATAAGTGTTGTCTTTTCCTGGTTTTAAAGGCTACATTACAGTAAATTAATGTTATTTTCCAAACTTACCAGACTTTTCAAGCTATTTTACTGTGTCTTTCCCTATTTAGTCCACCTTAATGATGATTATTTATCAAGAAACCTCACTGGGTAATATTTTGTGCGAGTACCAAATATCCTTACAGTGTTGTCGCAATATTGAGGTATTTGCTAAAAAAAAAAAAAAAAAAGTGATTTTCACTGATTTTATCACCTTAGCTGCTTCCAACCTTTGGACTACACAAACGATAATTATCGATATTGATAGGTTTTTCAGCTATATCACCCAGGCTCACCAAAAGTGCCAATGTGTTCAAGTACAACCTCACACAGACTTCCTGGCTAAAGGTTTTGTATTTTGTTTCCAAACATCACACACGACATTCCCCCACATACTACATTTACTACTAGAGATACACCAATTGCAATGTCTGAGTTCTGATTTTTTTTAAGGGTCTGACCTGGTGATTCCGATTTTGGCCGATTCCGATTTTGAGCCGGTGACCAGTCAGGGACAGTCATGCTGAAAACCTCTCAATCGGTGCATCCATATTTATTAGTGACATTCTCGAAAAACAATATTATAGCTTAAAGCAGCACCATCTTATTTGTTGGCACTTGGAAACAAGCTCCAGATACAATCCTGACATACCATCATGTGCTAAGTTGATGCAGTTTAGTGGAGCTTTTTGTGCTGAAAAAAGCTGCCTGCTGCGCCTGAAAACACTAATGAGAGTGATGACAGCTCTGTAGCGCTGAGGGGAATTTCATCAATGCGAGGGACTCCTTTCACATTCAACTTGTCATGCAATCCATTGTTAATATAAAAGTATTGATTATGGCTGCTTTAAAGGCAAACTATGTAGGATTTTCCCAAAAAACAATGCACAGACACACACAAAAATACAAAAAAGAGACCCGCCCTCTGCCTGTACCTTCTTAGTTTCTCACGTTGATATTTGATGTCCTGTGAATGAGACTCAAGAATCTTTTCTGGTGTTTTTACAAACAGTAAATCCTACTTATTTTACCTTTAAGTTTTAAATTAAGTTTTATCATGTTTGCCACCAACTTTGTGACATTATTGCTTTGGTTTTATATGTCATTGTGCAACTGTTGTTTTGATGAGAAAACAAAACAAAACTGAGCAGCAATGCCTTAAAATTAGATCAAGAGGGGTTAAAATGGTCCCAGAAAGGTAATTTCTATGAATATCATGCTGTCCAGACAGAGAAGAGTAAAAAAAATAAATAAATGGAAGATGAAACATAAATAGAAACACATGGATGCTGCGCTACTCTGTCAAGCTCAGCTGTGGATGTAAACTAGATATGATGATGAGAAATTACGGATGTGAGGATGGAGATGGATGAAAACGACATGGGACATTTTCTTCATGGAGCACATCCATATGCACAAAACATTTGCCCTAAAACTCATTTTGTTGATTAATCAAGGTTATCTGGATGTAATTCATCGGCTCTGTCATGCTGACACTTACACTGATAATTAATTTGACAAAGATAATTATCAGCAAGATGGGCCTACTGTGAGTGAGAGTGATGAATCAACACCCACTGCAGTCATACAGCCTGCTGTGAGCTCTCCCAGGCCATGCTTGTATGCATGTGCATGCACCTGCAGCTCGGCTATCAGCTCTCTCTGCCTCCGTGGGGTCCCGTTCCTGTTGCCTCCCCAGCCATGCAAACCTGTTCAATAATGTCAGTAATCCCAGCAACAGACAGCAGTTCACCATGACTGCACTGTATCACAGTAAAATCCCCTTTCTCTTTGCAGAACTGCTATCTCTCCTGCTGCTATCCATGCCACCCGCCCACCCCAGCTCACCCCCCAGCTCCACCACCACCCTTGTCTCCCTCTGCAGTGTGTACTGCAGCAGTTGGATGAAAAATGGCCTGGAAGGGGGGGCTGGCGCAAGGTTGCCAGCAGAGACATAACAGATATACACACTCACCTTCAGACACATTGTGCTCTCTTTCCAGCTTTGCTGTGCTATTTCTCTGGCTTGCTCTCTTTCTGTCTCTTTTACAGGTGAGGGGAGCACACACAGAAACACACACACAACGCGCGCGCAGACACACACACACAGACACACACACACACAAGGCATGCAGAACAAGAGTGAATGAGAGAAACAGATAGAGACAGACGAGGAGGGACAGTGGTGTCAGCAGGTTTTTTTTTTTTTTTACAGTATTAATAACCTGCAGTTGTCAGTGGCTTGTTATCAGGGGGCTTTCCTCCCATGGGTGCCACTGACCCAGCCAGGACAGCCATGTCAAGCCACTTGAAACTGAGCCCATGTCCTAAATTGGCCTCCTAGTTTTACAGTTGTAGTTTTACAAAGCTCATGAAAGGGATACAATCACACCAGAGCTGATAATGTCAAGGTAGAATACTGGCATTAGCATTAGCCTAAAATTAGCCTTTCCTCCTCAGTTTACACTGGGGCTAGCTCCCTTCGCTTTTCTGATTTGTTTAGTTAACCGAGCTAAATAGAAAGAGGGAGAGTGATCTAAAAAGCCCCGTTTGTAGCTACTTTGGATTTTGGTCAGTTGACAACAAAACTGTGGAGCCTAATGAAGACAAAGTTGTGTGCAAGCTAGACACCTATTGCACAAACAGGCCAGACCAGGATGATGCTGCTTCAAAAAGAGATGTAGATGTATGAACAGGAGTCTCAAGACCTGTTCAACAAAGTCCTCTCACATGGTGGAAAACATTGGGCTCTAAGAGATACCCACACCTCACCCAGACGGCAAAGAAATATCTTTAAATCTCTGAATCCTCAGTGCACTCTGAATGTGTCCTTTCCTCCGCTGGGAATATCATGAATAAAAAGAGATTGTACTGGCCCCTTCACATGTGGACTATCTTGTGTTTTTGGCAAATCACCTGAAGGCTTGGCCTTACAATGACAGTTGAATAAAAAGTGCCGACAGTCAGTGACAGTGGAATAAAATGCTGTGTCAGTTTTAACTTTTTTCTTTTTTATGCTGGAGTTTTGTGAGTTGTAGCATCATAATAATAATGTAAGTAGCCTTCTTTTCTATTCTTAATAGCTTTTATTGTAAATGAACAAATTTGTGCGCCTTAATTCTTTTAAAACAAAACATAAATTAAAACTTCTTTCACAGTTTACACTAGATTTTTCGACCACCAATATGGTTGGACATATGTTGTAGAGCCATATAATCAGAAGTGTAGTGCTGTTTGTTTAAGTACTGGTACTGATGCACACTGAAATTGTGGCTCGTTTCAGGTCACTGACTAAGATTGTTACCCTAGTGTCTGACAACATTTATGGTGGGGATCCCTGCAGACATTGACCTTTTGTTGAAGAGTATTGTAAAACAAATTTCATTAAACCTTGACAAACAAAATAAAACTCATCAGAACTGTCTTGGTTCATATATCCACTGTTTAAGCAATCATCAGCTCTGCCAAACACATGTTCTTGAGCTAGTTGTTAAAATATTGGGAGAGGAGTGAGAGGGAGGTCGGACATCAGATGCACTCTGCAGCCCAAGTAATCATTTCTTTGTCCTTTTCCTCGTCTGGACACATGGGGGATGTGATCATATGTAACAAAACAAAAGGTCAAATGGTAATTTAACATGCTAGAATTAAATCCAGCAGCGCTCCTTTCAGTACCATGGACAGCGGCACCCGGCCAGACATGCCAATTAATGTCACTCTTCCAAGTCGCTGTTTAATTCAGCTTTGTGTGCAGCTGACTTCAGTATTGAATGAAAAATAATTACGGATAAATTCACTAAGTTTTATTTTAAATATGCTATTTTTAGTTTAGATATTTTATATAGTCTATTTGGTGTATTTCCCACCAGATATTTTGGCTGTTTATTTTTTCATGTGCCGGATGACTGTAAATATTCGGATGTTTCAAACCTGTGTGGTTCTTTTTAGAGGGGATATTTGATTGTCATTTTTGGCCAGTTGTGACAGCCCTAGTGAACAGCACCGACACAAAGTCTGCTGCTCATTCTCCTTTACTTGCACACCTCCTACACATGCTACGAACTGTTGTATTCCTTAAAGGAGCTACACTACATTTAAAACAGTATGCTTCAATGAAGTCCAATAAAACAGAATTATTTGGCGCGGTAAACCACCATCCCATGGGAATATGTTGCTTTTTCACTGCGGTCAGAAAAAAAATCCATACCATCACCCCTACAAAATAAATCAAACAAGTTCAGTGTGTATCTAAAAGGGTTAGCATCTAGCCTACGGTTTAGAGGTGTGAAATCAAAACTGTAGTTAATAAAACATATACATTCTGTTTGACCCATATATAAATATACAAACACCTTTCCCTTCATTTCCCTCAGATATTTTGCAATTGACATCTTCATAAAAAGAAAATTATTCCATCCATGTTCATTGGGCACAGGCATGAAAGATGAAATCAGAGAGAAAGGAGGGAGGAATCTACAAAGGGTGTCACTGAAGTTTATCTCTGCATTTGGGTGGGGGAGGCAAATCAAAGCTTTCTTCAAAGCAACACAGGAGAAAAAAGCTGCATCTTTTAATTGAAAGCTAACGTAAAGGTGAGAGCCATGGAAAGCAGAGAAGAAGGTAGAGGGACAGGTAACGGACAGAGCAAATCGAATACTTCTGGGAAGTTCTGGCTATTTCTCTGGAACACTGTTACTGATGTGTAGACAAGTGTGTTAGCATGTGGGGGATGCCCATATATGACATAAGGAAATTTGTTTCCCATCATTTATAATGACCAGTCATCAAATGCCTCCAAAAATTAAAAGACAGCAATTTTCTGCCCTCAATATTCAGGGTTAAACCAGCTCTAAAACACAATGAATACTCTCTGAACTCTGGCTCATGTTTCGATTGCAAGCACATGTTATACCGTGTTATACTGCTGGTGTTTGTCAGACTAACAACCTGGAGGCAGTCACTTCACTCAGTTGCTTGCCTTTGTAAAAATACTTGATTTGTCACTCAGCTGTGTCGCTGTGAATCAACCTGGTTATTGTTTGTGTGATCAAAAAGCACACAATCATGGGCTGAAACTTTCCACATCTTTATCGCTCCAGGTACTGTGTTCTGTGCTTTTCTGAACAACCAATATGTTGATGCTGGTTAAAAAGTTTAATGCTGGAAATACAAAGATGTACCTAATGTTTGATCACTCTTACAGACAAGCTCGTATACTGTACTGTGTCAGGTGTGTTGGCATTTGAATACAAATTACAAATAGGAGCTACTACATGAACAGCCTAATCACACTGACCATTAGTCCTTCACTTTAATGTGCAGATGGCTGTCCATTACCTTAACCTTAAAGTATATTTAGGGAACCAATTTTGCTCCAACCCATCAATGCTGACTGAAGATTTATCCTGCTGTTAAATACACCTATTGGACCTACAGAGTGAGAAAGACAAACATGCCGTCTGCATTTTCTGCACACTTACAAGTGCAGAAAAGAGCCCTAGTCTGTTTGGTGAGTGGTGCATTAAATAAAAGTTTAAAAGCCATAAATTTCACAACATTACTGAAAATATGTTGCAAAGTTCTCAGTGCTTCATACTAAAAATTATAATTTTCCAACTGACCTTTTGTCAAAAATGAATCATTCACATTAAAGTCTTAACTTCAACAACTTATACACATTTTGTGTTGGTTTATTTTGACTTTGGTGCCTTAATGCATCTGACATTTGAAAAAACTATCTCCAAAGTTAGTCTTGTGGTTATGTGGCTCTGTGTTAAGGTTCTACCTGCAAAGCACCTATCAGTTCCTGAATGCACACAGGAAGACCAGTCATCTTTACCATGTCATCTCACTGCTCTGTGATGGGAAACATCTCGTAATAAACAAGTGTATTTGCTTGGAACAGAGAGCAGTACAGGACATCCTGGCTGGAGTTTTTTTTTTTCCAAGAAATTAGGAGATTTTGGCAGGACAGTGCATCCACAGATATTTCCCATGAGATAAGCGCCAAAGTGAGCAAAACAAGATAATAAAGAAAGTTGCTTGAAAAAGTTTCAAAAACAAGAAGAGGAGGATAGATTACTGCTGGCTAATGACAGCTCCTGGTACCAAAGAAGAGGGAAATACCAGGAAGATCATGTCTGAAATGAGACTCTGGTGTTAGTCTGTAAAGACTACGAAGAAAAAAATCTACACGTGGACAAGAACCAGCTCGATTCTTTGTAGTATTTGCTTTGTGTCTAGAATTACGTCACTTTGATTTTATTGTGCAGTACGGATAAAGTGTAGTAGGAACACTTAAAATTCACCACAAACGCCAGCCAGCTGCATTTGGCTGTCCATAACTGTCACACCCCAATGCCCCCATTCATGTTGCAAGACCCCACGACTAGCAGGGGCCCCATCTGGCCACTAACTTGAAAATTTTCTGGGGGCACCACTGGAAAAGACACCAGAAAAGTACACAAGAGATTAGACAAAGGGACATTAGCTCTAGCACACAGAAAATGTAAAATAAGAAAAAAACAACAGCATATGATTATAGAGGCATTCTTTGCATGTTTTTTTTTTTGCACTGTATTATTAGTTCACATCTGTCAGTGAAAATCTTTGATGTGGCCAAATCTTTGATTCTTACAGCATCTGCTTTTTGTACCTAAATATTTAATATTATGACTTCCTATTTGTCCTATTTATGTTCAAGGTGTTTCAGCTTTTGTCAGCAAACCTCCACACTATTGTTTCATCTGATGCATGAGCGACAGTGAAAAATTCATGTAAATCATGTAAACTAAAAACAAATAACTGTTCAAAAAATTTGACATGTAATATAAAAATATTGTAATTAAAATGCTGACTGCTGCTAACAAAGTTCAAACATGGTTATAATTTCATCCTTTGTAGCCAGCTGCTATGCTGCATTCAAATTTAAGTGGGATGGACCAATTACAATTTTTATTGCCTTCTTTTGGATGATTCTATTCAAGAACTCTTTATTCTTAAATTCTTAAATGAAATAAACTAAATGGTTTTTGCAGAGGAATATTCACTTACTCAATACCCCAGTGTTTATAAACTATATTAGTCAATATGAGTATGGAAGTATAATGTACAGCATTGCCTATAATGTCCTGAAAGATGAGTAGATTTAGTTTTACATGAATAAAAATAAACATGAAGCCTGGAACATGTCAGATATAAAATCACAGTGAACATCCTTACTACAAGCACCCATGCACACATGCACAGACACACACACACACACACACACACACACACACACCACACAGACACAATCTCTTGGTACACAGCAGAAAATCAGCATGACCAACTTTTTAATTATCAGATGAACAGCTACCAGAGGTGAGGAGGTATTGATAATGGAGGTCTTGTCTGGGCTGGTCCAGCCACAGTCAGCTGTGAACCCGAGACTAGCTGCTAAAGTACATCACACACACACACACACACACACACACACACACCACACACACACACACACACACACACACGCACACACACACACACTGGAGGCCAGCTCCACTGACAAGAGGTTTGACTCTGAACCTTATTAACTCTGAACCTCTCAGAAAATCCTGACAGCTGACACTAAATTACCAGTTTACTACGATCAAACACAACCTTATAACAGTCCTGCAATGAATTCTATTTTTGTGAAGCTCAAAATGTTTTCGTTGACACTGTATTATAGTAGTGGTGATGTTCTTTGGACTCAGTTATAGAAAAAGGTGTCTCAGATGTCACTTTACTTATTAAAAAACAACTACATATAGCATAGCACATAGCACTTAAATAATGTTTGTGCTTTATAACACCCTGTACACAGAGAGTGAGTTTGGGTGACATTCAGTTAGATATCTGACATCAGACATGTAACCTCATTTTTATTCTAGTAAATGTCAGCAGTATGATCAAAACACCCGGCAGCTGAAGTGAAAACAGCTCACAGATCTGGAGATAAGTTTGACTACCCATGTGTTCTCAGACTTGGTTGGAGGTCACAAAAATGATGATGAAAATTAAACACTCAATTAAAAAGCTGGCAAGTTAAATGGCGAAGTGAATAAAATGTTATCATATTAAATGCTGAATCAAATTAAATGCAATTAAATTAAATACTGAAGTGTTAGAACCAATTACCCAAATTACATGATTTCACTGTGATCAAACGAAATAGTCAACAAATCATTTTAGGATTATATTTGATCAGCCTGACATTTATGTATCAACATTTTAACAACAATTTAAACCAATCAACAATTTAGTTGTTTAATGCAATTTTACCTGCCACTGATCCTTTAAACTCATCTGCTTTCAACACAAGCTCATTTGATCCACTATCACTTAAAGTGTGTGTCATTCAAGCAGACATCTCACTGCACTACCGATCAATGTGATGCATCCAAGCATTTGATAATGAACATATCTCGCCATTGAAAATGTCATCCCAGTGGGATTGTGCACATGTAGATTTACATGTGTACTTGCATGGGGCGCAGCAGATTGTGATGGTCTCTAACGAAAATGATGGAATCAGTGAAAATGTTGAAATCTTAAACATCTTTAACTAATAGTTGACAAGTCCTGTGGACAAACCCCTGCAGTTTATCACTGATTGAGCCCATGCGCTATTTGGGCTGACAGAACAGAAATTTGACTGAAATATGATGAAGGTGCAGTTGAGTTAAATAGGGTGACTTTAAAATCAGCTTTTAATGAAAGCTGATAGTGATGGGAAAAATCAAATTAACCATGAATGCAGCATATCATTTTGATAGCTATCGATTCCACCTCTCATATCAGATTATAGCTTACGATGATGCACAGTATATAGTTCCGTCCAGTACATTTACTCAAATACTGTACTTACGTAGAATTTTGAGGTACTTTTTTCTCCACTACGTTTAGTTGCTTTTACTTTTGGTACTTTCAGTATATTTTAATGCAAATACTTTTGAACTTTTAGTTAAGTAAGATTTTGAATGCAGTACTTTTACTTGAAACAGGATTTTTACACTGTGGTATTACTACTTTTTCTTTTTTAAAAAGGATCTGAGTATTTCTTTCAACACTGTTTGTCCCTATGAAGTGCATGATACTGAGCCTGATTTGGCAGGTTTATGCAGCTGAATGAAAATCAAGATAAGGCAGACAGTCCTGACCAATATGTGTTCACATAAATAAATGATTGCATAAGTGTCCATTGGTTGTTGATCTACACAGTTATTATTACTGACTGTGATTTATAACTTTGCATGAAAACATCAGCAGCATTGTTTCAGAAGTTGGGGTGATGGCATACATGTTTTTAATTTTTCAAATATTTCATCTTGTATCCACACAGACAATATATTTGGCCCACCAGTCCTACATTAATATACAACACTTGAAATGCTTTGTATGTTCACTCACTTGTTATTGCTTTCTACATGAAGGCTATGAAGATGTGTGTAAGACACTTTTGGTGAAACATTTTCTGATCAAAAGTAAAGTGAGAGGCTGCTATGACGCAGCTCGTGTCTGGCAAGCTGCTCTTCTGACCAAGATTTCACTATATTATGAGTTTGTGGACAGTTAAGACAGGACAAGTCTAGGAACAACCTCACAAAAACACAAACACACAACTGCAAACACATATTGCCTGACAGGAAATGTATGCGTTTATTTTGAGGTATTTTTGGAACAGCTCAGGTCAAATGAAACAAAAACAAAATGTGCTTTGTCAGCAATGCTTCTGAGAAGATTAATTTCTAATATCATTATCCTACAGAGGAGGAACAACTCAAGGGCATTGCTCCATGTTGTATTTATGTGTTTATGTATGCACATGTGCACACATATTTACAGTAGGTGCACACACATCCATGTATGCACATGGAACATGTCACTGCAGTGAACTGAAGTTCTGTGCTCTGCAGTTGTATCACTTAGAATCTTCATTTAAAAACTCAACAGAAATGGTCCCCCAGTGCCGACACTGGTATTTTTGCGATGTCATGTCTTAGTTTATCTTCACATGCTTCATATTCTTAAAATCCATACAACCTAAGCTAAAAGGTTATGTAAGTCAATAATAACTGATTAAAGTATTAAAATTGTGACATAAATTTTAAAAAATATAAAAATCTGGCATGTTTTCCATCAAATTTTACTGGCTGGAGCCTATCCTAACTGATTATTTAAAATGTCTTATTTCCCTAAAATATGTACAAACTAAACTCAAAACTACTAACTTAGTCCTTTTTCTTTCATTTGCTCTCTGACATGAACTATTGACCTACCTACCTAGTTTAAACATTAATAAAATTTATTCTCAGATATTTTTTAACTGCTAATGCAACAATTTGTTCACAGGCAATCTAGAATGTAAAAAGCATTGCACTTATCAAAATAAGCTTTCCATTCCCGCAGAGGAGGAGGCCATTGTCCCTGTGGGAATCATTCCCGGTGCTGCAGAGTCTCCATAGAGCTCCAGAGGTCAGTACTGCCTGTTATGACCTCAAGGAATCATTAACCTGAGTCAAACCCCCTCAATCCTTCAGCATGTCTTTTCTTGACACTCTTTACTGGTTTCTCTGGTTACATTGTGGCATCCACTGAAAAATAGCTGATCTCTTCTCTTTTACACATTCATACTCACACAAAGCACTCACATTGTATACAGACTACATTTTTCACTCTATACTCTCTACAGCACTGTAGCACAATGGTCGCATTTCTTCTCTACCATTTTTACCCAGCACCCTCTCTCTCGCAGATTTCCATCTTTTCATGTTCTGCTCTGAAGCCCCCCCCCCCTTTTTTTTTTTTTTACAAACATATGGACGGGAAAGTGGGCCAGGATTGGCCAGTGTCTGATATGCAGGACAAAATTAGAAGGGAATGGTAGAATCCGATGGGGTCACATCGTCTGGGCCAAAGCCTGAGACATAGCCGTCTTTGCTGCTCCCAATTAGACTGAAAACTACAGGCAGAAAGTCTGATATATTCAACCAGGCCACATTCCGCCCCTGTGCTTCTATCTGTCAGAGAAAGAAAGGAAGTGGGAGAGAGCAAGAGAGAAATGGGGAGATGCAAACATTAGAAGAGGAGGAAGGACAGACTGAAGATAAATTGGTCAGCCCTCCCCCCACCTCTATCCCTCCCTCCCTCTGCCTCTCTCTCGGGACTGCTGTGTGCGAGACTGCAGATAGATTCTGATGTTCTCATTTATGTCTTAATGATTGGGTTAGTATGCAGCTTGTGCTCTGCAATGCTGTGCTTAGACAGAAAGCAAGATCACAGAGGCACACAAGCATACATGGCCGCTCATACACACATACGCTGCAAGATGAAAGGATTAACACAGAGATCTAATGCATGCAGTGGCACATACGTACATATATGTTTTATGACACAATACTTTGCAAAGCACACTTGCTGCACACATTTGATCAGCATTAAGTCATGCATCAGATGGTATTCTGCAGTGCATTATTCTAAAATACACCATAAAGTACATGCATGTTCTACGGATGGCCTAGAGTGCACTTGCAACCAATGGGGGGGTGAGGTGAGGGAGAGGCAGAGGGGGAGAGAGATGGTGCTTGTAATGACATGTCATATCATCATGGGTGGTTAATGCCTGAAATTCCAGGATGAGTATCCTTTTAGTAAACAGCCGTATCATTTGAATATTTCATTGAGGACAATTACTAGCTTGTTTACTTATTAATATGATTGCTGCTGCCAGAATAAGCTGCAGCTCTGTATCATGGAGAGAATGAGAGTTTGTGCAAGCAGTGGAGAGCAGAGCAGAGCAGCCCCCACACTGCTAGTAGGCCTACTGCAGGGAAAAGCTTCAAGTTTACACTGAATTATAATGATAGCTTGGAGAACATTATCATGGTCGAGTTAAGCATCCAAGGTCTTAGAAGAAATGCAGCCAAACACATACTCTATGTGTATCCATGACCACCATGAACTTGTGAACCTAGGTAGAAAACAGGACTGCCATGAATGGAAAGCTAACATTTCACAATTACACAAAAGTAACAGACTGTTTGCTGAAGCCCTCAATCGTCAAACAGCGATTGTCCATTCATAGCTGAGCAACAGTAACTAGGCACGGTAGGCCTGTCAAGCATGGGGCTCTAAGAAATGATTTAAAGCGTTTGGGTTTTGGTTTTAATTTTGGGCAGATACTATTTGTATATAGCGAAAGTACCAATTCACACTTGGGGTTTAATGGCCAATGTTGCTATTTACACCTGGGTGTATATTGCCTAACATGGCAAAGACAAGCACCCAGGGGTCTGTAGCCAACAATGATATTTGCACCCTGGGCGAAGACAGCCATAGCTATTTACACCTGCATGGCAGAGACATAGAAACAGCAACTCAAGGAGGCATTACTATTGGTCAGTTTGGGCAATTTGATCATTGCAAAAAATGTGCATTTATGTATGTTATTCTATATTCTGTATATTAGATTGTCTATAAAGAATATCAGCCAGTATATCGATATTAGAATTTTTTTAATACCCAATATCAGTACTGGCCTTGGCCCCAAAATCCAATATCAGTCAGGTCCTAGTAACACAAAATAGATTCAGCTGAATGATAGATTTTGCGATATGAAGGTAAAAAGGCAGGGAGACGTAGGATGAGGAGGTGATTTCGCAGAACAGCAACTTTGAAGATTAGTCAAGATAAAACAAGATGTTAAATGCTGATTAACTGCTTCCACACATCAGCAGGAAATTATAAACCCCAAAAACAAAAACATCTGACAGATGTTTGAGGTTGTTTTTGCTTACCTGCTGGAAAATAGACTTTAACTTAAAATTCAATATATATTTTCTGGGGTGCATGTTCAGACCAAGCAATGACAGGTCCATTAATCTAAGCTATATATCCCATTACAAGAGGCTGTGTAGGAACGTGGCTGCATCCCATACCTGCTGGCTTATTACAACTCAACAGCCCACTCAAACCACCTCACCTGTCATCTCATATCATCCATCTCCACCGTGGTATCACATGTCACAGAATACATATTGTACACGGGCATTTAGGGCTCACGAAAGCAAAGCAGAGATAATGGACGAGGGTGGCAGAGAGAGGTGCACTAAGGTGTATTCTTTCAAGGCTTCCTTCCTCACATCCAATATTTATCCGAACAGGAACATGGCTGTAATTCCATTGGGCTGTGATGACAAAATGGACCATCTAATAGCGTCATTGGCTGGAAGAGAGCTCGCCTCGGGGCCCAGCTCACCACTGCTTAGGGGAGTTGATAAATGAGAGGATGAGAGGCGAGCAGGAGGGAGGAGAGCAGCTTAGGGCCAGCAGCAGTTTCCCATAATAGTAACACTGCAATACCTGCAATACCCATGATCATTATGTTGTGTGTATAGCGCAGGTGCACAGGCATAGCAGAGTTTTACATAAATGGGGTGAGTGGAGCATGCGTGTGTGTGTGTGTGTGTGTGCATGTCCCTGGGTCAGGCTCTTCATAATCCAGAGATTTTCCACTCTGCTGCCTCCATTGTGAGGAGGAGAGAACACAGGAACTCTTGGTGCACTCTGCTCCACTTGCAAACACACGCTCCATGTAACAAAGGCTAATACTACACTTCAGCCTCATCAAGTATATGTGTCCTCTTCAGCACTAATCACTGTCACCCACTCATGGAGGGCTTGCTTAATGAGGAACATTCTCACCAACTGTCTGCGGTGATGAAAGTACAACACTCTTTTTTGTGCACAGCAATAATAGATAACCCATATCTCACTTCAATAATTGATAGCCTATATCTGCCTGCAGTTCAGGGTCCGCTCAGCAGAATGTTAGAGCTCAGGGCTCTTTCACACAAATCCTCCAAGAAAAGGAGTTAGTGCCGAGCTGCAGCAGGATCGTGAGCCAGGTCACTTGACCATATGCATTTCAGAATTAGCTGTAAATAATAATAATGCTGGCAATATTCTGCATCCCATGAAATACAATCAAGGAAAAGAACAATCCACTATTCTTCCTCTCAATGCTTTATGTCTTGCTGTGTCCATGACTCTTAGCCCCAAGCCCATACAACTCTATTGAACAAATAAATCTTTAAATACTGGTTTGAACACTGTATTTTTAAGGAATAAAAGAAATGCAGTCTTTAGCAAATGATACTTAAATAGGAGAAAATAGTGCATTTGTTGGGGACTAACTTTCCAGAGGTCAAGTCAGTTTTATTCATATAACACCATATCATGACTTAGAGCAGGTCTGGACAGTTTGATGATTTTAGACTCAACTTGACAAACTCAAAAAGGACTTGCAACTGGACTTGGCTTTGACACCAGTAACTCATGTCTTCACTTTTACTTGAGCCTCTTGACTTGATACCTTACACCAAGCCTAAAGATTAAAAAGTAAGTTGTTGAAAAAGTGTGCCTCAAATCAATTTATTTTCCCTAATTTCCTGAATCAACTAACGTTAATGCCATTCATTCTCAACAAGTCGACACTTAATTCCTCAGATCCACTTTGTTTTCAACCAGGCTGACAGCATCCAGTCATTTTGCAGGAGAGAATGAATTGCAGTTTGTAAAACATGCGGGTCGAAAATTACAGATATATTAACATAATGCTTAGTTAATGTTAACTTAACAGCTCAGTGACTTTATAAATCAGTGAGGCTGGAAACTCACTGTCACATAATGACTTGTTTAAGTTTGGACTTTGGGACTTTGGGAGTGCAAAGACTTGAGACTTACTTGTGACTTGCAATACAATGACTTGGTCCCACCTTTGCTATTTTTAACTGCTGTTTTGATGCATAAATGCAGATTTACAGCAGCAGAGCCTTGTATGCACTGTATGTACAGCTGACCTAAAATAAGCTGCCCGTGTTCTTGGTAATGAAGGTAGATGTTACCCACTGCAACAGTGTGGCTCATTGATGTGTTGTAAATAGTTTTTGGACAACAGGACAGAGAGGTCTACTGCACAGAGAGGCAATACTAAAATTCTTCACGCTGAGAGAAGCATACACCAGATTCATCTATTTACAGTGTGTGCTTGCCTTCTTTTCTTCCATGCACACAACTTTTTTTTTAAAACTGAAGTCAAGAACCCAAAGTTTTCAAAGAAACAACATATGTCAGGCTGAATTTGGATGAAGTTTGTATAAAATCATGCACAAGACATCTATAAAAATCCAAAAATCCATATGAGTAAAGCACCTGCATAGAATCTTATTTGTGTATGTGACACTGATTTCTACTAGTCCGTGTGATTTGATCAATTATTCATGTAAAGACTGTAAAGGTTTTGCTTGCCTATGAGGCTATGATCTCAGCAGGGCAGATCTCAATACAATTTAGGGGGGACAGTGGTCTGACCTAGAGCAGAGCAAAGTGGCAATCTCTATTTTAAATGCAGTTTTTGATTGCAATACAAGTTCATTACCAGATGGTAGGTCAGCTCGGTTTATGTGTTATGTGTATTATTCTCATTAAATTACCCCCTGCTCCCAGTGGTCTTTCAAGTGGGCAAAGTGTTAAACCAAATTCCATTGTAAAAACACATGTATTATGGTGGGGACATATTTTCTCACAGTAAAAAACTTTAGTCACTAAGACTTTTCTCTCACTCACTTCAGTCTACACGCACAATCGTCAAGCAACACATCATTTACTCAGTAACATCATTAACTAACCTAAGATAAAGTGTTTGCCAAACATGTACACTACATGTATCGACTAGCTCGACATTACAGCACGTGTTTTCATACACGGTTCATACCACTTAGCAGGATAGATAGGGGAGACAAACAAAGCCTTCAAAAAGTGTCATTTTTATGTGTGAATTATTTCAAAAGTGGTGTCAGTTTCTATTAAATTTGTATTTTCATGTACATCATTTATTTCAAAATAATTTATTGGAAGTGAAACAACTTCCTGTTCTGAAGAAGTTAGGGTGGATGCATACCCTCTGTCCCCCCTGGGATCTGCGTCCAATGATCATTTACTGTAGTGCTCCAAGTAATCACAGAGAGGTAAACCATCTGTGGGTGATAGACTGTACATTTGGCACCTAACCTACAATTATAAATCTCTCTTACTGTGTTTTTCTTTTTTTTCCTGACCTCCATGATTAGTACCTGTTTTCAGAATTTATAATTTCAATTTTTCTCACCATATGCCATCTCCTTCATGTTCTCTTGTGTTTTCGTTGCTCATTCTCTCTGTCAAATTTGCTGCTCCTACAAGTAAAGGGGGGCACAAGTATGATAGATTCTATGTGGCAGAGAAGTACACTATGTGTGCATGGAGACAAAGCTTGCTGAGCCACGACAATGTGTTTTATGATATTGAAAATTTGGAGCATATTTCTGCAGAGTCACAATCCCCAATGACTCTGTTCTCTTCCATTATGTAAATGAGTCTGTAAGAGTTACTCCTGGGAATTTCTGAAAGCGGGGCAGACATTTATAAAGAGCGTACATATGCTGTGTCCTCCACTGGACAGGCTGCAGAGGCCAGACTTGTGGCTAACAGAGTTACGCGTGACATTATGAATGAACTTTAACAACCAGCTTTTAAAAATGTGACAAAGACACATGCTAGAGTGTGCTGACCTTCCTCAGGTCATTCTCCTGCAGCTATAATGATCCCATGAGGTGCTGCCCTTGGAGGTCTTTATTCACAACAACCAATCATGGGTAATATACTCAGGCCTCTAAACATCCCTGCACACACATACAGTACGAGCCCACTTTACCATCCTCTCCTGGTGTATCTACACTCTTCCAGAAACGCACATTCCCAACATTTGCATTGAAATTGGAAACCCTGTAAATAATTTCTTAATTCCCTGAGTATCCACAGTCCCACATGACCCCACTCCACAGTGTCCTCCCACACACATCTACAAGAACAGAACAGTCTTTTCCTGGATACCACTGTGTGCTTGACACCTCCTCTTCCTCCCCCACATACTATGCACAAAAGGGTGTACATACACGTGCATGCATGCACATACATGAATAAACAGCCTGATACACACACAAAGCCATGTCAGCGTCAGAGGAGGATGTGTGAGGATTTATGCTGTCATTAGGAGGAACACAATGACTCCTGCACTGCTGTGAGCTCTATGCTCTTTTACTGATGAGTCTATAACGTGGGCAGTAGCTGTGGTCTGAGGACACCCTTTGTCTGCTGCAAAATGATGCTCAGGAAGACACAATTAACTGACATAAAATGTAGGAGCCGCTTTCTACCATGCTGACATCAATTTGAATGGTTTCAATCACAGAATAACTAGCTGAAACACATACAGTGCATCTGTATCACCCCTGCTTTGACTCATCTGAACTCTTTTCTGAACAGCTTGTCCTTTTCTAGGCTTGATACCTGTTTACACATTGTAAAGCCCTCTGAGGCTTTCATTTATGAAACTGACCCAAAGGACCACTGGAAGCAATACTTTTTTTTGGGATGTGTCTTTTTGAATATGGTGCACTGCAGGCAAGAGATCTGAAGTGTCAGCAGCAGTGCTGTCACCTGCGATTCAACCCTGTGGTGTGCAGGAATAACATTTCAAGTTCAATGGTCTGTCCTGAAATCTGTTTCTCACATCTGGTTACTTGTTTGACATATAGATAATTGCTGTGTATAGCGTGCTCATTTCGGTCAGCCAACTCACATGGAAAAGACTGTGAAAGTAGAAGATGAACAGCTCGGCCCTGACCTTGTCATTCCGAGTTGAGGAAATATTGAGCTCAGAGCACCAGGGATTGGCTAGCAGTGATACTAACATTCCCAAGTTGGATGGTGGGATGGCGGTGGGGCTTTTCAAATGCTGTATGGACAGCTGCAGCAGTGGAGGCAGCAGTAGCAAACATGTGACAAAAGAGTGAGCAGAGTACTAACAGGTTAAGTACCCATGATCAAAGTGTGCGTTGGATATACGTATGTTGCAGTGAGAGGAGTATGCCATGAGTGTAGCAGTGGAATCAGGTATTTTGAACATAATATTGTATTCCATCCATCCATCTATTCATCCATCAATCCATCCATCTTTCCATCTATAACTGCTTATCCTTTTTTGAAGGGTCGGGGAGGGCCAATCCCAGCTGACTTTGGGCAAGAGGCAGGGTACACCATGGACAGATTGTCAGTTCATCACAGGGCTGACACACATCGACATACAGACACCCCATTGGCCTTTGGATAGTATGTCAAAGCTGCTGCCATATTTGTTACATCATGACTGACCTGTGAAAATACATGTAAATGGGGAGCCATGTTTTTATCTGGAGAAAAAGCACTTTAACATTTATTTTGTAAACCAGTCTCAATGAGTGGAGTTACATTTAAGGGTTTATGATGGACCGGCAGGGGACCAACTCCAGTTCTATGCCAGTGCCTCAGGAAACTGATAGGGTTGTGACAGTATAGATTTTTTCGGACTGCAGAGAAAAAAGAAAATACTCCAGCAGGATGGGTGAGTACTGTGCAAACAATTACGTTTTATCAGATTTCACTGAAGGATACAGTTGTAAGTGTAGCATAGCTCCTTTAAGGAATAGGGCAATGAATAATGTGTGTGTGGCATGTAAGTGAAAGACAGCAAACAACAGACGAGTGATGGTGCTGTACGGGTTACAGTGTGCCAGTTAATAAATGCTGCAGATTCTCAAGACCAAGAAAAGTTTTGTCTGTTATTTTCCAACTGATGGAAAAGTGAAGGGAGTTGGCCCCTAAGTAAATTGAGCAGGACAGGCTAATGTTAAGCTAATGCTAACACTAGCATTGTACCTTTACAACGGCGGCTCCAGCGTGATTGTACCCTTTTCAGAAGCTTTGTAATCGATCCTTAAACAGCATTCTCTTTTTCCTAACTGCGGGCAAGTGAAGTAAGCTGAGTAGGAAAGGCAAACAATAATGGTACCTTTGTGGCTACAACATCGCTTCAGGTGTGATCCTATCCCTTTCAGCAGCTTTGTAATCCAGCCTTGAAGTGCAATGTGATTTGGAAACGTGGTAAAATAAATCCATAATGATACAATTTTCTGTTTTGGAAACAGTTGTTGTTATTGTTTACATGTGTTAGCTGGTCACTAGCAATCCCATGGTGCCTTGGGTTCAGTGTTGAGGCTTTGTTCCTGACTTGTTAACCATTCAGAGGCTGTGTTCCTGACTTGTCATCACAGTGTGGATCCACTGATGTATTTATAGATACATGCGCTGATCTCAAACACATTGCTCAACAGAATAATATGAGACTATTAAGTAAAATTTGTGGTGATGACGGTAATGACTTCAACCACATGGCAGGCATCACGTACCTGCAGTATGGGGGGGGGGGGGGGGGGGGGCAAGCTCCCAGTTGAAACCCACACAAGCACAGGGAGAACATGCAAACTTCACACAGAAGGGCACTTCCCCATATTTTTTGCCCTGACCATCCATGCCCCCCCGCCTTGCAGTAGCTCTACGTTCCACCACAGAGGCCTGTCCCACAGTCTGGTCTGCTTTGCTTCAGTTGTATCTTTGTTATTTCAGCTTATATTTGTCAGTGATCCAGGAGATAATCATGCAGAACTGTAATATGAACAGTACATGGTGCTAGATCAGGCTAAGAGTAACCACGCCATGCTTTCACATGACACGTGACATGGTACTTTCACTGCTCATTGGGCCACTGAAAAACATTTAGGATGTTTGAAAACACGTGCATCATGCTGCCTCAGGTGCAGCGTGGCCTTAAATGTTCCACAGTGTACAAGCAGTTACATAACAGAGAAATGGCAGGATGTGAATTGCCCGCCTTCTCGCTGGTCTTTCTCAGTGCCAGCTTTGTGGCATCACAAAGGATTGTGTCATCTGTACGTGATTGGCTCCCCACCACCGCCGCTGTCTGCCTGCCTGGCAGCTCTGACCTGCAGACCTGCTGAACAGCACGCTGGAGCATAAACACCAGCAGGTTTCACTTCTCCCCTCATTTAACTCCGTGATCACATCACATCACATCCTCTGAGTCACTGTGATTTTCACCACGGAAAAATATATGTGTAACTTAACAACTTAAGACACAACAAAACAGAAACAAATCATTACCCACTTCCCAAACTCTTTCAATCAATGCGCAGCTTTACACAGAACACAAGGAGAAGGATATTTTTCAACTCAAGCAGGATTTGTCTATCAAAAATAACACACAACAAGCACTGGTGTGGCCTTATTTTCCTTGTAACTAGGACTACCTCTGTAAAACATGCAGTGATGACAAATATGTATGATAATAGAGCAAACAAGCATGTCTCCTGGGAATTCACCCGATTTCTCCGCATTATTCAGTTTGATATTATGACTTTGGTCTGCCAGCTTACAGCCACGTCTTAATGTCTCCATCATCTAAATAAGGTCCCCTGACTCCCTGCTCAGCTAAATGTCATCAGCATGCGAATGCAGTAGCCACAAACCTCCCATAAGTGGCTTGTGCCTCTAAGCCTTGAAGGAAAAGGTTCCTGCCTTAATATGCTAAGTAAAGATGAGCGCCCCTGTGCTCTCCTGGCCCGTATCAATTATTAATAAAAGAGCTAAGAGGTCCGCTCTCTGGGGTTCTGATCAATGCTGAATTGCTTAATGTAGTTTAGTAGGCCTGCATGGGTGCGAGCGTGTGTGTGTGTGTGTGGGTGTGTGTGTGTGTATGCATACATGTGCAAATATAAATGCCTGTATAAGGGGTCAGATTTGGTCTTAAATGAACTCGACAGGTGCGGGCTTGACCTACAGTATGATGAAGAAGGTGACATGCTAATTGAGATGCTGCATAAATATTTACACATAGTGTAATGTAATTACTCTAAATACAATGCAAACAATATACGTCATCAGAATTTTAATTTAGAGTTCAGTCAGAGCTAGAATTGCTGTTTTGTGTGTCTCCACCATCCAGTTGACATTCATGCCTGTCCAGACTCTTATAATAGTGAATAGTGAAGGTGTTTCTTTTAAATTTAACTTATCACTATATTGACATGTATGATTCCAGTGAATAATTTCCAGCGACAAACATGCTGTTTTCATTTAAAGTCTATTTTTTTTGGCGTACAGAGGACAATGAGCTTCCAAGTGATCATGAGAGCTGAACATTATGATGTCACAGTGAAGCTGACCTTTAACCTTTTGAATATAAAATGTCATTACCTCATCATTTTATCCTATTAGGCATTTTTGTGAAATTGTGTTACAATTAGCATATGAATTCTTGAGTTAGGCCCAAAGTGACCTTCACCTTTGACCTACAAATTCTAATCAGTTGAATATTGAGTAAGAGTGGACGTTTGTACCAAATTTGAAGAAATTCCCTTACAGTGTTGTTGAGATATCACGTTCACAAGAATGTGAGGACGAACAACCTGAAAACATAAAAGCTCGCTGGTGTGGAGGCTTAGAAAAAATGCAAAAATGTTCATCACATTCTCAGTATTTTTTGAGGACGCTAAGGTCATGTCCTCAAAAACTGGGGGAATTTGGGGTGTGCAGCAGCCTAGGGGCACTAGTATATTATAATTTCTTTAAAATCTTTTTTATAGACTCAAGTAGAGATACTTAATTTTGACCACTTTTACAATAACAACAAAAAATCCAATCACTGTGGATGCTGTGAAACAGCATTTAAAGCACAATGAAGGGGATGTTCGCACATCCAACTTTCTCAGATGCAGGTGTGTTGGAAAGTGTCTCTTCAGTCTCATGAAAAGAAAATCCCATGTACTGCTCTTGGTCAGTATCACATCTTATTGATTTACACTAACGTTTCGGTCCCTGTGGACCTTCATCAAGAGCGTCTCAAACAATTCATACTACATTGATCTCAAATAGATAATGCTCCGTTCATTATACGTGCCCAAGTGTGGGATGATTTTTCTCCTGTGGGAGTGTCTCTCAATAATTGAGAGCCACCTGTGTGCAATCTGTGACACTGTGTTGGAAGATACTAAACGTTAGTGTGATCAATAAATTGTGCGGATGAGCAAGAGCAGTGTACACAATTTTGTCTTTATAAGATCAAAAGAGTGCTGAATAATTAGAATAATAAAAAATTTCATACCACATTACCAATGAAATTTGAATAACTCAGTTCAGTTTTATTTTATTTGTATAGCATAACAAAGTTATCTCAGGGCACTTTTCAGTTGAAGCAAACCGTACTTTTTATAAAGCCAATTGTTCCCACCATGAGCAAGAACTGAGGTGACTGGGGGCAGAAAAACTTTTTAACAGGCATTTACTATGTGACATAACATGTTACCAATGGATGCCCAATGAAAATAATAATCAAAATAATAATTACCAAAATAATCAAAATAATAATTACCAACATAAACCACCATTTTCTAAACAGATACATGACAAACTTAAAGTAATAATTGCATTTTGTAACAGAAAACAAAAAACTTAACAACTGCTCAGTCAAGACAAGGCATGATGGGAAATGTGGGCCATCTATATTATAATATTTTAATCTACATTACAAACCAGAGCAGAGAGCAGCACACTCTGCTCTGCCTCTCATTTTAAAAATAGACTTGAAATATAAAGAAATTCCTCAGGTCACAGTTAGGACCATAAACAACAGGACACTGCTGACATGAAAGCCTACATGGGGCTGCAGTTCTGCAGTTATTTTGGCAGAGGTAATGCAAAAGTAGTGTAATGCATTACTCTACACAGATTAATACTGTAGAGTAACTTATTACTTTTATTTTCTGTGACAGTAACTAGATATATGTAATGAATCACATTTAGAAAGTAACTTGCCCAACACTGGTTACAGGTACAACAAAACACACCTCTGACTGCACTTGGGGAAACAGAACATTTCAACCAGAGACTGCCTGTTGCGCTGCTGTTCAGCCTGGTCTTACATTACCCTTTAAACGTTTTATATTTGGTGTCTGGTCATGACTATAGTACTTCCAAAATCCTGGCTACAACCCTGAGCTGACCTGTTCCTTTTAGATTGCAACCAGGAACTAGGTAAAAGCACAAATCCCTTTTTTAGGAACACATCATAACTGAAAATGTACTATATGTGTGTTTCAGTTTATATTTACACTGCCTTATCTGATGTCTGATGATTTGCAGTGATTGTATGTTAAAAGTCACACCTGACAACAAAACTAGCTTAATACAATTTGAAAACTTCACAAAACTTGGGCAAAAAAAAAAAAAAAAAAAAAACTTGAGTAAAATGTCCTTGATTGAGGCTGTTTTGGTATTTTCCTGTTGTTCAATTCTCACTTCAGTTCTAGACTTGTTTAAATTTCTGACAAGTAAGTTGCAAAGAAGGGATGTCCTGAGGTGGTATTAAGTTAAGACAGCTAAAGAAAAAAAGACTATATATCTCCTTATCAACAGCTGAGACAACTGTTGAGAGATACGATGTGAATGAGAGGAGGATAAGGATGCAGTATGGTCAAAATAAATAAACCCATGGGTGCTTTTAGCTGACAAAGAGACCAGCTGCCTCAAAGACTTCTCTCCGCCAAACACCAAACTCAGGTGAAATCTGCCCATTCATTTTCTCAGCTGCTGCTGCTGCCGGTGCTGTTTGGAAATGTTAGCTACAGTAGCAGGTTATCACTCCCTTGGCACACATAAACAAACCAACATCACAGGCCAGTGTGATGCCAGTAAGCTACATCGCTTCCAGCTCCTGAAGGTGTGCAAATGTGTGTGTGAGTTTGTGTTTGCAAACTAGGTCTGTTTATATGATAAAGTGTGTGATGCTTATTGAGTCCCACTTCCTATTTCAATCTTTTCCTGTTCATGCTCTTTTTTCATGATTTCCCTCAGTGTTCTCTGAGGACAGAAGACATAATTATGGAATTATTTAGATGATTGATTCCTGTGTTGTAATATATCTGTAAGTTTACCTCTGCATCTTCCCTTTCAGCAAAGTGAGGTAAACAAACATCAGATGAGACACAACTTCTTGTCTGAGATGAGGACAAGCAAACACATCCTGCAGAGATAATAGTTCCTGGACCATTATTTAATCAAGTGTGTTTTTCTGCTGTTTCGAGTCTTGGTCTGTCCCAATGGCCTTACTGGACACAGCTACAAAGACTACAATCCATGATTGTTTGGTTAGGGATTTACTATTCTTCTAAATGTACTAGAAACCATTTTAAAGTGATCACTTGGAAGTACTATGCAATACACAAAAGCAATGATCAAGATAAAACAAGGATTTTACAACTTACGTAAGAGGTAGCACATATATAGCAGTAATTAAGATGTCAGGAGCTGGCATAGTAAACAAAGATGTTCTAATAGCATTTTTTCCTCCCAACATCGATTCTGATAACTGAACTTTGTATATCTGATGATACTGAATACTGATCCTATGCCTATATGTGTGTTAAAAGTTCACTTCACAATCACAAAAAAAAACAAAAAGTCTGCTCCGGATTTTACTGAGGATCCCCACAAAACCAAACCGAATCAGGAAATAAAGCACAAAGCAACTGTGTTCGCAGGTCAATCAGTCAGTCAGGTTTACTGCGCTGGCCATAGCTCCACCAAGATGGTAACTCCTGAAGAAACTCTGACTGGGAAACACACAATCCACCAAATTATTTCTCCTCTTGAGACAGATTCTGGCTTCTGCTTACCATGAGCTGGTTACAACAGCACAAACTTTGCTATGTGATCTGATGCTGAGGTCAAGCTGGTGTTCCTCTCTTACACTAGGCGATATGATTTTGGCATATCGAATGCTGCTGGGGGGCGGCACAGCTAGAAGGTCCTGGGTTCGAATCCCCGAGCCAGCAGGGCCTTTCTGTGTGGAGTTTGCATGTTCTCCTCGTGTCCGCGTGGGTTTTCTCCGGGTACTCCGGCTTCCTCCCACAGTCCAAAGACATGCAGCAGGTTAATTGGTGACTCTAAATTGCCCGTAGGTGTGAATGTGAGAGTGAGTGGTTGTTTGTCTCTGTGTGTCAGCCCTGCGATGAACTGGCGGCTTGTCCAGGGTGTACCCCGCCTCTCGCCCAATGTCAGCTGGGATAGGCTCCAGCCACCCGCGACCCTCACGGATAAGCGGTTACAGAAAATGAATGAATGAATGAATGCTGCTGGGAGGCAGCAGCATGCTGTTTCAGGGCTAATAAATTATGTGGTACAGGATCTGCGCATAGAGTCGCATACTTGCCTATACCTGATCCTGCATTTTGGGCAGTATCTGAGGTAGTTTCCAATACTGGTACCAGTATCAGAAAACCCCTAATACATACATTATACTAAAATTATGACAGACTACATAACTGTAGTCGGTATACAAATGCAAAATATGTTTTTCACTTGCCAAAATTAACGACAGCAACAGTTGTGCCGGATAGTGTCCCAAAACGTAATTTTTTAAAAGCATGACGATGATCATTCCCTAGCATTAACCATGTCTTTATTATTGTAACCATGTAAACCTTCACAACGTACTTATGTTAACCCAAATCACTGTCTTTCTGTCTCTCAAAAAATGGCTCACAACCCCTTTTAAACCAAAGGTAAGAAAATCTTATGTTAGAAAATATGGATCTAATATAAGACCAAGTTTTCAAGGTAAACCAAAGTTACTGTGGTAACTGTATGTAATAGTGTATGATATACTACCCTAACCTGTAGGCCTACAGGTTGGTAGTAATGTGAAACCTACTGAGCAATAAATTCTTCTCACTCACAAAAAAAGCTTCAGCATGATTGCAGAATAACGACCCGTTCATTCATTTTTCATAAGGTGAAGAAAAAAATCCTGTGAAGCTGCAATAGATTGTACCCACCATACAGAGCTGAATCATCAGTGTAAAAACAAAATCACAACCAGCACTTGAGTTTTTTCAGCACCTTATATTACAAGTGGAAATATGATAAAAAGTTTTTTTGCTGTTTAGCCAAACAAGCCAGTCTTGTCAAGGGCATCCTTATTTAGTGGCACTGACTGAAGGACTTTGTCTAAACAAATGTTTTAATTTCTAATCAAAGGATAGGTACGTAAAACTACTAAGAATATGTCCAAGCATTTACTGCAAACTTGCAGTACTCAACATGGTTTTGGCCAAAGCAAAATATCTCAACAACTATGGATTGCCATGAAATTTGCAACACGCACTCAAGCTCCCCTCAGAATAATTAGTAATCATTCTGGTGACAGTTTCATGCAGCACCATCATCAAAACTTCACTTTGTTCAAAGCTTTTGTTTATGACCAAATACCAACAAAACTAATGACATCAGCCTCAGCTATAGTTCTTGTTGAACGGTAATCATCAAATGTTAGCATGCTAACATGCTAAACTAAGATGGTGAGCATGGTAAACATTACACCTGCTTAATATGCAGCACTGTTTGTAAACAAACCATTGAAAGTTGTCCCCTTCTCCCCAGCTCAATGAATGAGAGAGAGAGAGAGGTTGAGAGACAGAAATTATAATAAGAGAGGGAGTGCCGTCAGCAAGAACAAAGCTGTGAATCACAGAAGTAAAAGATTATTTTCTTTGTTTCACATTCAAAAACCCAAATAAACATGCAAACATGCCAGATTTTGTGTGAATATAGCTGAAGTGAGTTTCAGTCTGCTCTGCTTGTGTACGTTTACATGTGTGAACATCTCCTTCTGCAACTCGCACAAACAGAGAGCAGGTGAAAGAGACGGAGACTGCAATGTTCGGTCGATACGTCTTCATAGAGCAGCGGTTTTCAGTTTTTTTTCTTAAGGTGCACTTGTAGTCATATCCAAACAGAACAGCCTCTATAACCAACCGAAACAACGTTTAGTAGCCTGTTAGATAATCAGAGGCACCACCACTTCTAGTGGATCATTACTTTTACATAAGTCAATAAATTGTTTATTAAGAGAATGCTGCATAGTATGCCTTTAACATTAGCATGCTAGCATTGTCACTGTGTGCATGTTAGCATGTTGACATTAGCATTTAGCTCAAAGCACAGCCCTCATAATGCTGCTCTTACTTTTGTTCAATATATCAACATGGCCTATACATATATACTGTACATGCCTTTAGTTTTGTTGAAGGAAAGACTGACATGATTAACTGACGTACTGAAAAATAAGCAAATCTGTCACATAAATAGGGTCACTAAATCAACGCACCTTTCAAATATTGTCTGCGTACAGTAACCACTGTTTGTGTGTGTTTGCATGTGTCGGTGCCTGTTTTGATGTATGTGTTGTCTTGCTGTGCTCTAAAGCTGAGTGTGAGAGAGGATAATAAGTCTGATGCTCTGTGGTGTGAGAGAGAGACACTGACACAGGGAGAGAGAGAGAGAGAGAGAGAGAGAGAGAGAGAGAGAGAGAGAGAGAGATGGGGGTTAGCTCTCACAGAATGCACAATGGAGCAAGCAATGAGACAGGAATGTCAATATACCCTGTGAGCGTTGCCTGGAATACCTAAACATGGTGCCAAGTAGAGACACAGTAGGACAGTCTCAGCCTTGAGGTGTGTGCGTGCGTGTGTGTATTGCAGCAGTGTATCCTCATTGCGTGTACGTCAACAGCTACCACCACCGAAGGCACTTCCCAGACACACAGACATTCCTGAAATCACCTGCCCACACAAGACAGAGCGACATCCTCTGCCCTCCCAGTATCCTGCAAGGTCAACCACCAATGTCCTTGTCATCCAAAATGTAACAGATTCAAACTGTAAGACAGCATGAGGACAAATAACCACAATCACAGTTTATACTGACAAGCACACACATGCATGTGCAGCGCTTGTGCACTGACTGAGTGAGGGAGACAGATGGTGACTCATACCCCACTTTAGATTGCCAGGCACTACATTTCCCATGAGGCCACTCGTAACGCCTGCTGTCAGAGGCAATGTTCTTCCTGTTTTTCTGTGATTGGAGTGCAGCCTCATGGGAAAAGGTCAGATGTCAGAGCAAGAGAGGGTGACCAGAAGCATTACGTCACAGAGAAAGATTACAAACAGCATCAATTAGCTATGATCAGCAGAGTCCAGCAGTTGTTTTCAAACTGAGTGAGCTAATTTATTTTTTGTTTGTCGTGCCTGTACTGTCATTTCTTACATTTCCCAGATTGATTTTCAGTAATATCCAAAGAGAATGGGTAACTCTTATAAATTAGGGTTCCAAAAGGGTTCTTCCTTAAGGGCTGTTATTCTACCCAGAACCATTTGCTTCAGGAGAACCTCTTTTGAAGAAAGGGTTTGTCAAGGATTCTAAGACCAAAGGCTCCATTAAGAAGACTTTTCATTCCAAGAGTCATTTTTGAAAGAAAGGATTGTTGAAATCCTTGAATAGGAGATAAAACCCTTGGAATATAAAAACAGTTCTCAGTAGAAAGCCCTGAGTGTGTTCTAGATAAAACTCCTGGAATATAGAAAGGTTCTCAGAAGAAAATGGTTGGGTTCTAGGTTAAAAAAAGGTTCATGGTAGAACCCCTTAGGTGGGGTCTTGTTGGCACCCTAAGAAGGTGGAAAGTTTTTGGATACAACCCCAGAGAGGGTTCTGGGTGGAACCATTACATGGTAGAAGAGTTCTCTGTAAAACCTCTCACAAGGGGTTCAGAGTGAAACTTTTCACTGCTGGTTCTAAGCATAACTCTTCATGTTTGACTCTAGGTAGAATGCTTTGAAAAGAAAATTCCAAGTAGATATAAAAGGTTCTACCAGGAACCAAAAAGGGTTCTATGGGAACAAGCCAAAGAACAGTATATGGTTCCAGTCAGCACCTTTATTTCTAAGAGTGTCTACTTGTTCCACTTGGCTCTGTGTGACTCATATTTGCTGTACAGTAATTACATAACTAACAATTGATCAGTTTTATTTGTTTACAGGGAATTCATAAGTAAGATTTCCCTCATCATATGCGTACTATCCACGGGTTTATGTGTTAGTGAGTGAATAATAGTGTTGCCAGTCCAGACTGAGTGAAGGTCGTGGCCCTTATTTAAAAGTATGTCCAGCTGATGTGTCCTCTGAGGCAGCTGTCAGCAGAGAGATTAGTATCACTTCCTCCCTTATGATGGCTTTGTCCCTGTTGAACCTCGATGCCGATTACTGAGTCTAGAAAGAAATCTTTTTTTATGTTTCAGGGCCTAATGATTACTTTCATTACAAATTAATCTGTTGATTATTTTTTTCGATTAACTCAGCTGTTGACTTCTTTAGACTATAGTAAGAAATGCCCAAGGTTATATTGGGGTATTTTCTGTCACCAATCCTGAAGGTACTGAATTTACAATCTCATAAAACAGAGAAAAAGCATAAAATCCTCACTTTTAAAAAGCTAAAACCAGCAAATGTTTGGCATTTGTGAATTTGTGCTTGAAAATTAAATACTAAATATTAAAATAGCTATAGGAGATTCATTTTCTGTCAATCCACAAATGAATTATTTGACTTTGAACTTTATCAGGATGTGGTTGTCTACAGTCTCAAACGCAGAGCTGAGGTCAAGAAGAATTAGCACAGAACACTCACCATCAGAGGACATTAGAATATCATTGGAAACCCTTAGAAGAGCAGTTTCAGTTTACTGCTGCCTCCGAAACCCTAACTGAAACTGAATATAGTGCCACTGAGAAATGTGTAAACAGTCTGGCAGGCAGTAAGGCAGTGACTGAACCCCAACTCAGTGGACTTTTGGTTTTGGGGATAACAGGTTTAACTTTACATTGACAGACAATTGACAATTATAGAAAGCTGATCAGCTTAAAGTGTAGGACTCCTCATCACTTGTCTTGTCCTAATGTAGTACAGATGTCCCTGCAGCCTGCAGGCAACCTACCTGAGCTTCAAGTCTGAGGAGGATGGGGCGGGGTAAAACAACTCACCTCAACCATAGATCATATAATTAAGGATGAAACCTATTTAATATACCATCTATGGCTTCAACTCACTATTTATACTGCAGAACTAATTTCTGAATCCAAGGCTAAATTCAACACGTTGGTATTTTACTGTGATACATCACAAAACAGAGGAGGTTAACTATTATCTGCAAACAACTGGATGTTCTCTAAAACTAAAAGTAACATGTGAGACTTTGACCAGTGACCAGTTTCTTCAACAGTGTTATAATGTAAATGATTCATTTTGAAGGGCAAATACCATATTTTTACACCCAGAGCTTGTTTTCCCATGTTTTTGTGTCTAAATGACACATGAGGAAAATATTTTTTGAAATTGGTATTGAGCGGCACTGCTGCATTTGCATTTGTCAGCTGTGAAAAAGGCTGCAATGTAATTCGTAATGCAAAAGTACATCCAAAACAGCTCAGTCTCAGATTGTTGTTCTAGGCGTCTGACAAGATCACTGAAAGGATCCCTACAGAGATGAACCTTTTTATTCAAGTGTAGATCTTTTTGTTTAACCAGAAACAGCCAATTTATCACTCGCACCAAAGCCACCAGACCCCAGAATATAAAACCCTTATTTCACATCTAACGAGGTGAAATAAGTGTTAATTTAAACAATGGTTTATTAAACCAAACTTGAGTTGGTGATTATTGGAGCAGTGGAAAGATTAGCCAAGATGGATAGGTATTGGGGAGATTTATTTAGCTTCTGTCGAGTTTGAACGAAGTGTGTTTTACAATAATAAAATTAGTGTTTCTGTAAACTGAGTCTTACAGAACGGAGTGGTTAAATAAAAAGAATCTTACTCTTTAACATAAAGATCTGTTTCTGGTTGGCTTTTAGTACAGGTACGTTGATGGATGCCAAGGATTACATTGCAGCCTGTTTCACATGGCTCCAAACTGGACCACTTTAAAAAATTGTTGTCCCAATTAGCAAAAACAGGAACAGGGTCAAGGTTGAAAAATACAGACACTGCCCTTCAAATCATTTATGCTGTCATACAGTATGTTACAGTTGCTGATGGAGTCATGCTGGCATGTTGGCTATGAAAGAGCTTCAGGCAAGCTGAAAGGTCTTACAAGCCACCTTGTAATGCCCTGAGGCTATCGCTTAGAGCTTTTTTTTTTACATTTCCCTTGAAGGGAGAGTAGGATTGGTGCACCAGGAGCATGTGGAGGTGTGTATGCGTGTGTGCGTGTGTGTATATGTGTCAAATACGTCTAGAGGGACAGACGGATCCTCACCTTCAGAACTAAGAGCTGACAGCTGCTGGTCAGATACTGAGCACTGAAGAAGACATCAGTCTACCTCCATTAAGAAAAGTGAGCCAGCTGAAGCAAAGAACAGCTATTTCTACAAAAACACTGTCAGAGGCAGAGCAGCACAGCTACAATTCATCCAAGTGGTGTATGCCCTCCACAGCAGCAGGAAGAACAGCCAAACATAACATTTTCCTCTGTTTTAAAGTAAGTGCAGGCTGCCGAACTTGCTTCATATTTTCATATTTGGCCTGTTTCCAGGTGATTAAGCTGAGAGATCCAAGGGGACAGCAAACAGGAAGCAATCGTAGATCACCCGGTATGAATAGAGCGGTTTCCGTGACAACCAGAGACCTACTTCCACCAACAGCACTTGTTGGGAAGTGTGAGTGGAGAAAAGTGTAATCATGTTGATCATGGCTACATTTTTCTGTAAGTGGCTAAATTTATAATCTATTAGAGTTTACTGTATATTAGTATCCATGGAGACTAAATATAGACATGAATAGAGCACTATTTTCACTTCCATTGTAATTCTCTGTGAACGTTATAATCTACAGTGATATAATGAACCACATTATGAATATGAATATGAATATGAAATACTTTATTGATCCCCAAGGGGAAATTCATTCATTAAACCTATATAAGCTTTAGGCTATAATACTTATATGTTATATATTGTTACATGTAGTTTTTAAAAAGTTGTTTGACACAAAAGGATTTCAAGACATTTCCGAAATTCAGTGTAATATAAATGAATTTAAATCAACACATAACACAGCAGAGACTGTTTTTGATTTGAACATTCACAAGGCAGCCACATACAGTCGCAGTCACAAAATGTAATCTAGTAGATTCATGCTCATCTATTGTCGTTCTCAGTCTGCAGTCAAGTTAGCAATAATAAATATGTTTAAAAAAAGATTATATACAGTATATCTCATATTTAACTAGGTAAAAGCCTCAATGAGATTAAAAATCTCTTTTTCAAGAGTGACCTGCTGGCCAAGAGGGCAGCATAAAACATCATTACAAGTTACAACAATACAAACAGACACACACAACTGTCACACACACCAAATGAGTGAAACTACAGTATCCAATTAAATGGAGTACAAAGTCAAGGACAAAAGCAATTATGATGTGAGTACAATTTCTAAAATAAATTTGGTAAAAATGTAGGAACAATCACATCGACTAAGGGACCTATCCTTTAAAATCGACTTGAATTCTCCCACAGTGATCAGCTCTGCCAATTTCAGATCCTTCTGCAAATTATTCCAGGACAAAGGAGCAGCGTATTTAAAAGCTTTTTTGCTGAGTTCTGTTCTCACTCTCTCGGAACCAGCATTTGTAAAATATTATGAGAGTGAAGGCCATATTGATTTTGGTTTCTACACATGAATGTAGACAGATGAGAAGGAACCAGGCAAAGAATATGTTTGTAGATAGATTGTGGTTTGGGCTGACATAACTATGTACTTCAAACAATCAACAATGACGATTTATCTCACACAGCAGAGCCATATATTTCTTTGAGAGGTTGGTATAGAGATGAAAAACACAACTATCACAGTGAATGTTAGATTTTTATTCACCAGGAGGCAGTAAACACGACTCCAAATGAATGATAATGTTGCTCTGTAACCACTGGATGTGTAAATAAGCAACTGCAAGAAATCAACTTATAAGGTGATGATATGTCAGTGTTCACAACTTGTTTCTGCTGTCCCCAAGTGGCCAAACAAAATCACTTATTGCAGGTTTAGAAATCTGAAGCTCAATAATCTCCCTCCTTTATTTTCTGTATTACTCATCAGACTCTACAAACATTTTCTGGTTATGTGGTAGACTCAGCATATCCCAGCTCAGGTTTTTCATATTGTGATACGGATTCATCCCTCATATTGTGAACACAATACAGTGTTTGCATGTGCTAAATTCAGAACATTTGAATATCCAGAAAGTAAATGTGTGTGCAAACACTCAATGGCAGTCAAGCGACTGGATCTTTGTGCAATCTGAGTGAAGTTTAGAGAGGATTATGGAAAGAAAGGTTTCGCTTGGCCCAATCCTAAAAACAAACAACTATATTACAACTGAAGATTCAGTTCAACAGATTCACGGAATGCAGAACTGATTCACAATTATGTCTTTTCTTTGTCCTGGTAATCAGACGTAGCCAGCCATGTGCCATGGAGAGCCAACAGTCTGCAGGTTTTCATTCCACCTCAGCAGGTGATTTTACTGACGAGTTCTTTGCCTCTACTTGAAGCAGTGCTAATCAGTGGGTTGAGTTTTCGGATAGAATGAAAACCTGCAGACTTCTGGCTCTCTGTGGTGTACAGTTGTCCACCTCTGCTTTATATTAATTAAAAGTTGACAGCATGCGATTTCTGAAAAACATACAATTAGGCTTTTCAGGGATCTGAAGGCACACTTACATCAAATTTTGTAATATTATAAGAATATATGCCTGATAAATAAGAAACTGTAGACCTGTAGGTTGTGAACTGACATCAAAACATATCTGAAGGTAAAACTGTAACCTGGATTTGGGTTTGTTTATTCCCAGTGTTTGGCAGTTGTTAGAGGGAGAAAATCCAAATGTGGTCAAACTAAGAGGACAAAACTGTGGTGAGATGAGCAAATGGTGACCACCAAGGATGACTATCAAGCAAGCAGGTAAGCAAGCAAGCCCTTAAAGTGGTGGTTCCCAACCTGAGGGTGGAGACATTCAAAGAGGTCACAAAATAATGTCTGGGGGTCGATAGGTGATTGTGGAGAATAGGGACGTCAGCCCCTAAAGGACACTGGACATAAGGGACAAACACTCAAAAATATGCCTTAATAATGCCTTAAAGTACTAGTGCGTAGGATTTAGTGGCATCTAGTGGGGACACTGCAGATTGCAAGCAACTGAGTACCACTCCCCTCACCTTCCTAAAAAACACAAAAGGCTGTAACTAGCCCATTCTGGGCTGCTGTAGTGACATGGCACAGCAACATGGCAGACTCTGTGAAAGAGCACCTGCAACCCCTGTACTTATAAAAGTCCCATTCTAAGGTAATGAAGACAGCAAACATCAACAAGCTACACATTTCTGTCCACTGCTGACAGCAGAAATGCAAATGTGTAGTGCATACAAGCCAGGAGCTAGCTAGTTAGCTAGGCCTGCACATCAAAATTCTCAATTCAATGGTTAACTAAAATGGCATGTACCTCTAACTTTGGTCTTGAGAATGCACCCATAAAAAGAAGAGAAGAACAGAACTGCTCGCAGGTTTCAAAATATCTGTATTGAAAGAATTGGCTTTGCAATGCTTTATGGGTTATGAATGAAGGCATTCAATACACTTGTTAGGCCTTAAAGATACAGACAATCTGTTCTGAGGAAAAACTGAATGTATGCATACTATAACTGTTTGTTTACAAGAAAACTCCTCCCCTCAACTTTAATGGAACAGTCTTAAAATCCCCACCAGAACGCAAATAAAAAGCTCAAAGTCAAGACATGCTTTTGGACTACAGTATCTTTAAGAGGATGAAGGATGAACAGATCAGTACCACTGGTGACAATGTGTGATAGCAGTAAAGGAAAAGTAAATGAGGCGCATTTGCCATTAAATATTAAAAATGAAAAAGTCATTATGGCACCAGTGTTTTGCTTAAAAATACTCCAGGGCTGTATTCATGTCACACTGATGAACATTTTCATTGCTCTGTTTGAGCATTTAAGCAGTGTTTTTTTTTTTTAATTGGCAATGAAATGCAAAAGTCATGGTGTAACTGCAACTCATGATGAGACAATATAATTCAGCCATGGTATTGTTATAATTATTCTTAGGAAAAATGTATTTGTTTTGTTCTAATCTTAACTACTAACAACAAACTGAAAATATCTTTAAAAAGTTACAATCTGCCCTCAGAATGAGCTGTTTAAAGATCCATAGAGAACACGTAAAGGGTTCAAAGAAATTGAACAACACCCAATTGAATGATTACACACTTATACTGTTCACAGATATTTTGGTAGCACTGCAGTCATTTCATGCATGTTACACACTTTACTACTCCACTGGAGAATGACCCAGCTGCCTGCGCTACAGGCCCACATGTGCCTGCACAGCAGCTCTCGCTGATAAATGAGCAGGAGGATATTTATGAACATGTAATCTGTCTGATAACGTGGTGCCTCTGAAACACAAGTGCACACACAGTCAAATAGTGGTCACAGTCTTTCCAGCAATCTCCTTTTGGATCAGTCTTGTACTACAGTCTCATTTAACACCAGTTAACAAAGTGAACCCAAACAAATGCACCATACTATTATCTCATTCCCTCTGTGTGTGTGTTTGTGTGTGTGTGTGTATGTGTGTCTTCAGGGAAAGAGGGAGCGAGATAGCGAGAGAAGAAAACAGACTCACACTTGTGTGCTGACATAAGACATTTTCACACCATGTTTCTATGGCTGCAGATATGGAAGGTGGCGCGGATTTATCTTTTTCTTCTGGGCCAGGGTTTGTGCCCCTATGTTAAATCCTATATTATCCTCTTTTTTTTTAATATGCAGCATGACAGAAAATAGCTAATGTCGCCAGTTGACTGCCGTCCACTCATGCCTTTATTTAAATCGTATGCAGTGACTGTGTTGTGAAATTCATATGAAAGTTAATTATCAATGTAAATACTTTGTTTTAGATTCATTTTAATGGCACTTTCACTATATTTGACCATGGACCATAGAGAAAGGAAAGAGGGAAAAGAGAATGGTGTGTGTAAAGACAAGGTCCCTTCCCAGAATCAGTCTGTAGGAGGAGAAACCAAAGTGTTCTTGTCAGAGAAAGTTAAAAAAAAAATAAAAGTAATGATTAGGCCTAACCCTAACCTTCATCATAACCATAATAGTTTTCTGAAACAGTTATTATTCAGAAAAAAATTATCTAATTGTGATAGTCATAGATTTAAATGGTGGCCATAGTTAAGTTACATATGTCATAGTTAAGCACCAAACACTTAAGCGATCCTGCCTGCTGGATCTGCTCTGTGCAGATTAACGCGGCATCCGTCAAAAAAGACAAACAGGGAGCCACTCTTGGGACTCACCAAGGCACTGGTGGAGTCACAAACATTGTCTGGTAGTGTTGTCATGATACTGGAATTTCTAATTTCAATACAATACCTTGAAAAATATCAATATTTGATACCATTTTCAATACCACAGGGAAACATTGACTCAGCATTGAGGGCATAAAATTTTTGATTTTATCAAAACATAAATCTAACAAGGCTACAACATGACAATGGATATAGCAAATGAGATGAAGACAGCACTGTGAGTAAGAGAGAGGAGGCAGGACTATGTGGGCACTACAGCAGTGTGTGTCAATTCACTGTCAGAGAGAAGAGAGAGCGAGAAAGTGCAGCTGGTACCGGAGTATCAGTACTTGGAGAAAATGAGTATTAAAAGCATTTAAAATACTCAGTATCAATATTTTTTGATATATCAATATTTTTGACAACACTATTGTCTAGAATGGCTGTGATCAGCTCCTGGTGGATGTAGTGTAGTCGTAGCACAACCATAACCATGTCCTTCATCAATCAAGCCATGAGACTGTGAGCTATGCACACACATATGCATGATTCCTACTTAGTTTTTTATGTCAATTTATAACTCTTAGATTTATATTCATTCACTCTATGTAGATGCACATGACAATGGAGCTGAAAGTAATGACTATTTTGATAGTGGCTTAGTCATTAATAATTGACACAATTAATTGACTAGTTGCAAAAAAACACAACTCACGTCTTTAAAATTTTTCACCTGAGTTTGCAAGAGACAGAGACACAAAGAGGGTCATGTCTAGAAGGGAAGCCCAGACCTGCTAAAGGTCACCAGTAAATCAGCAAATCAAGGGTTCCCTTCTAGACATGAACGAGGGAGAGAAGCACAGCTCCAAAAATAGAAAATCAATGGGAAACACTGACATTCAAGACATACTTTTTGCTCTTGATTGTGGAATCCTGCACACAGGTATAGACAGAGTGGTCTTGGCTTTTAACTGCAAGCTAGCTAACAAGCTGTCTTAATGAGGTGAGTCCAAGTCTACATCGTCCCACACGTCCAATGTGCCTCTTCAACATTGTGCTCCCATGATAAGCACAGTCCGCCTTACAAATCTGGCAGGTAATCCTTTTCTTTGCAGCGCTGAGAGTGAAATACTTCCAGAATTTAGCCATTTTGCTATGGGTTGTACTATATAACTGTCGCTTTCTGTTGCTATTGCACTTGTGCACATCTCAGTAGAGAGGGGAAGGAACAGGCAGATGGCTCACTTGCTACTTCCATCAGCTCCAGGAAAAGTTTAGTTCAGCTCCACGCGATAAAAAGACATGAAATGACTTAACCAACAAATTGTCAACAATTAAATTAACAACTAATTTTGACATCAATTTTTGTCGACTAATCATTGGGCCCGTAATGTACAATGACAACAAATGTATTCAAATTCATATTTGTATGATATGATATGATATGATATGATATGATATGATATGATAGAAATATGCCAAGTCTGTGTTCACAGTTTATTCTTGCTGCCCCCAAGTGGCCACAAAATCTGTTATTGCAGATTCAAGGTCTTCTGGCTAATATTCTAGCAAATGTACCTTAAATCCAAATTATCATAACAGTCACATCTGTTGACACGCACAAAACAGTGGTTGTATTGGGCAGCTTCCAGTTCTGAATGTGTGCAACTGTGTAAGTACCTTATAAATTACACCTCCATCGGAAACAGACTAATATGAGTAGTAGTGCCGTTAGTTTCAGACTGAGGCATTAACTCTCAGTGGGACCAGCAGTAACTCTGTTAAATTAACAGGAGCTACATGATTCAATATTTATATAAAATAAAGGCTTAATGAACTTTAAGTTAAAAGAAAATTTAAGTATCAAGGCAAAAAAATATTCCCCTTGTGTCTGCTAGAAGTGAACAACTAAAAACAATGCAAATCACAATGATACTTGAATTAAAAAAAAAAAACCCTCACCTCACACCACAATCAGATTTTTTTTATCATTCTCAGATTAACTGTGTGATTGAATTACTTCAGAAAATAAACGTGCAAAGGTACACAAATGCAAATACAAATAAGCTGCTCACACAAACACATACCCACCAAAGTGCACACAGGTGTTCTAAGCGGTAACTGATTGAATTTACGGCGGGCTAAGCCTGGTGAGCGGAGCCCACAGAGCATTGGTGGTGTGTGTTTAGAGGTCCCCGGGTCTATTAAATCAGCCCAGAGTGGATCAGGAAGTCATTGCCATAGCGACGAGGAAAAGAAGGGGCCTGATTTACAGTGGTCCCACCAAATGCTGTAAACACATCCTAGTATCATGATCAATCACACAGACTATTGTCACATGCACACACAAACACCAGGTCTTCCTGCCTTTCCTCCCCTAACATTTAATCTTGGGGTTGATGGTGTAAAGCTGTGTCCTGTTCCCCTAGGCAGAGCTCTTGAACGGCAGTCAGTACCTCCTTGTGGTTCAGTAGCTGAGGAGAGCAACCCGACTCAAGATCCACAGTAAGACCTTGTGTTACAGAGGAGGCAACATGAGCAACATGTGGTGCAACGCGGTGGTAGGCCATGTCTCCAATTTGTCCTGTTTAACAAAAGAGGCTGTTCAGTGTTGCCAGATGGAAAATGCAACAGTATTGTACTGCGACTTCATTATTGTATTAAAACAAAAATTGCTATATTCTCAATCGTCAAAACAAAAGCCCTAGATCAATGCTCTATATCACTGCTTTACCAGCTGCTTGATCAGTGTGGTGCTGATAAGATGGCGTGATCAGTGGTGCTGATGTGATTGGCTGCTCTCAAATCACAAACAAGGTTTTATTGAAGGTTTAGTGAAATGGCAAATTTATCGTACATTTGGCATTTTTTTGAATGATGAAGTATATTGTACAGTTGTTAAAATTATGGTACAAATACGATAATTATCATACATCTGGCAACCCCAGGAGTGTTGCACCTGCTTCATTTTATTAGCCTTTTCTGTTATGGGAGCTTAACAACCCGTAACTTGACATGTGGCCATTGCTATAGGTTCCTCTGTTGTTTCTACTGTACTCCCAGCTTTTGGGGATACGCTTGCATTTTTGCCGCTGCTCAGAAGGTATATATATATATATACACATATATATGCAGCATAGCACTGATGCTCTTATGTGCATTGTTTTCAGAAAACAGAGACAGTCTCTAGAAGTGCATGATTCATCTTTTTCCTATGGTCTAGGGTTCAAAAAGCAAACAAAAATCATAAATCATAAATTTTAACATCAAACATTCATTAAGCTCCTGCAATGGATGTATGGTGGATGAGAGATGGTCTGTATTTCCAAATTGTTGCTGCTGTTACAGGAGGATTATCAGCCTTCATTTGGCCTGAAGTCAGCCCACACCTGTGCACACGTGAATGCAACGCTGCAGTGTTTACAGAGAGAGAGGGACAGAGGGAGGGAGGCAGGAGGACTCTGGAGCACTGAATCTGTAGGACAGGGGGAGATGTTAAGTTGGAGGTGAGAAATAACTGGTGCAATGCAGGTGAGTGAAGAAGAGGTTTAGCAGGGTGGGTGGGGTGGGGGTTGGGGGGGTGTATAAGGGAGAGAGTCAGGCCTCTGCAGTGCTTTGTTGTAGGAGAACATCAATCCAGAGCCCACTTAGCTGCCATCACTGCCATCAGACTCCAATGGGACCCCATATTCAGAGAACAGGAAGGACATGAGCCGGCCCTGCACCACTGTACACCGCTGACTGCACTGTGAAACATTATTCACTCTTATTATTGACCCCATGTGTGCATTGCAGTAAATACAATTATCTTGTTTTCAGTCCCTTAATCACCCCTCAGGTTTTTACAAGCACTATTAAATCTACTGTACTGTGACAAGAGTAAAAAAAAAAAAGGGGGGGGTGAAGCTAAATTTTTCTATCAATATGTTGTCATGCAGTTTTTAATTCATCCTACTATTTTGTTCTTGAAAATGTTTAGTTTATTTTCTACTTTTAACAATTTCCGCTGTAAGGACCATAGGATTGGGTACTGTTCCATTTGAACTGATACAGTACCGAAACCGGTGCCTGGCATTTGGTACCGGCTCTGTACTTAACTCTCTCTGTAATGACAAAAATGTCATTTCAGTTGTAAAAATAAGTCCAAACATCTAAATTTCAACACTGTTTTTATTTCAAAGATTTTGTTATTTATTTAGAACATTTTAGACACACAAAATAAAATCCCTCCCTACCTCCTTCTTCCCTCCCAAACCCTTCCATACACCCTCCAGCCTGTCAGTCTGTCAGGGCATAATAAAGTTGTGTACGACACAGAGGAAGCACAAGTGATATCCTTCCTGTTATGTTGTTGTTGTTACCACCTTGGTGCTTCATACTGTGTATTTACCTGTTAATAGTATGCAATTCATGAACACTGGTTTCATACTAAGGTTTCAGACATACAAATTAATTTGTGGTAACACCGCTCTCTCTCTACACCACAATTAGGGTATATATTTTTAAGCACAGCTAAATCCACTAAAAATCATCCCAAAATTGGCAGATATCTATGCAGTAGAGCAGAGAGAAAGAGGTTTTTAGTTACTATGTGTTCAGCTCTCACTGCTCCTGTGGCTTCTATCTGAATCTGGTTTGAAGTTAAGTTTCTCTCTTGCGTTGGTGCATGTACTTTCAGGTACCTGCTTTATTTTACTGTTTCATGTTCGCTTTTAGCTGGATAGAAGTCATGTGAAGTTACTACTGATGAAAACTCCCACTTCTTGATTTTGCTGCTTCACAACAAAAACATTTCGATAACAAAATAATGGGGGACTTCACTGAAGAAGAATAGGAAGTAAAATGTTCAGTCACCATTTTACAGCTGCTTGACTAACACAAGTGTGCAAACTCTGCCATGCTGGGTTGACATACTGAGTCAAACCAAGTCAAGTCAAGCAGCACATGTATGTACAATGAGCAAAAAAGTCACAGAGGTTTTTGACGGAGGTGACAAGCTTTCATTGCCTCTGCCAAAAAAAGGCGGAAATTAGCATTTAGCATGTCCCCCTGTGTGTCATGATTCCATCGCTGCCAATTGGAGCTGGAGCTGATAAATATCTGTAACTCCTGCAGAGTTATCTGACCTGAGTGCGTGCCAAATGTAGTCTTTTCCTATGGATAAAAGCCAGATGTTACTGGGTGTTAGTGGTTTTTTTGTCCACTGTAAAAAGGGGCTTAAGTTACTCTATCACCCAGATGTGTTGACAAACACTGAAATTTGGCACTGATTTATTAGTAGTTAGTCATACCAATGTAATTTGGTTGGTACCCTTATAAGTGCTGAGTTTGTTACCCAAGCCTTGTAATGACCCTCTAAATCATTCCTCTTTTTGTGACCCAACAGCAGTGTTTACTTTATAATCACATTGCAATTGATAGAGCCCCTTTACACTGAAGCCATAAAGCTGTGTGACACAAGGAGAAGTCCACTCCAGCTGTCCAACGCAGATCATCAGAAACATGATCCATTATCAGCATAACTCACAATGCTCCAATCTGTAAAACATTGGCCCCATATCCATTTATCTCTGCGTAGTTTGTGTATATTCTTGTCCCCTTCCCTCTGTGTTGTTTGGTTTGCCTCCCATTAGAGTGTTGACAGACAGTGGATGCTCCATGCTGTGGAGATGCAGAGAGCGTGGGAGTTGATGGCCAGGATTATGCCACACAGCGCAGTAGATGCCTGCTTCCACACATTTAACCATTATCGAGGATGCATCTCAAAGAACGTATGAAGCAACATGTACTTTCTTTCAATATTATACTATGTCTTTTTATTCAGCTATGAGGTGGTTTGAAAGTGGTTTATGTGATTTTATTTGTTTTTTTTCTGCCACTTTAATGTATAGTTTTGTATGTGAAGACAGGCTTTCATTTTTTTTTTTCAAAGTCACTTTTCTGTTTAGTATCTGATCCTCTTAAACAGCACTAAGAAAATAAACAGAATCAAACTGTGACATCATACATGGCCTTCAGTGATGCAGACTCTCAGACTCTCACAAGAATATAACCCAAGACAAGTGGAAAACAGCCTCTGATTCGTAAACAAGTCAGGAACACAGCCTCTGATTGGTCGACAGACTCAACCCAAGGCATCATGGGACTGCCAGTGGACTGCTGACAACATGCTAACAACAACAACAACTGTTTTTAGCATAAAAAAAAATTGATAAATAATCACAGCAGACGTTCTGTGTCAGATTTATCATTATGAATGTATGCCACTGCAGTTCAAGGCTGGATTACAAAGTTACTGAAAGGGATACAATCGCACTGGAGATAATGTTGTAGGCACCAAGGTAACATTATTGTAGCCCTTTCCTGCCCAGCTTACTTCAAGGCTAACCACCTTCATTTTTCCAGCAGTTGGGAAACAACAGACCAGAGGTTTCTTGATCTTGAGAAGCTGCAGCATTTATTAACTGAAACACTGTAGCCTGAACTGTATCTTTACTGCCAGAATGACAACTTACGGCTGAGTTTCTGCTCCACTAGCAGCATCGTCACTCTTAGTCTGCTGTTCACTCTCACACACATTATATACTGACCTATTCCTTAAAGGGGTAATGCTAAAATTCTGACAGTATCCTTCAAAGTCCAACAAAACCTAATTATTTGGATAGTCCCAGTAAACCGCCATCCTGCGGGAATGCATTGCTCTTTCACCATTGTAAATCCATACCATCACAGTCCTACAGACAACAGGAAAGCTCTGTCTACTATGTAAATTCAGCTTGTTGCTTCAGTGATTTGGATGGAGCGTGTTTTGTTTGTTTTAACTTGGCACCTGCAGCTGCATAGCTTTGTTTATTAAATCCTACTAAATGCCAGAATTTCTGCAAACTACTCATTAAACTGAGTATGATCTTTCACAATGAAAGTGTCAGCTCAGGGTTTCCTGCATAATTTAAAAATTACAGAAGCAGAAGTCTTTCTAGGCTATTGCTTTCTTTTATTTTTCACTGCAGTTAGAGTATCTATCTGTAAGGCTGTATACAGGCAACATACGTATGTAGGAGTCCTGGATTTGATACCCCCAACATTATTAAAAATACGTATTCATTTTGACCACCCCCAAAAATCTTGCCACTTGCTCTGCTTGGAACATGGAGCAGTGTCTCTGCTAAACTATCCTCCTGATCAGTTGGTGCAACTGCAATCGTTAAAAAAGAAAAAAAAAATCTGCCAACAAAAGCAAAGGCAAAGACTGCAAGCTAGGAAACATGGATGTAAAAAAATGTAGGACTGACTTATTTTTTTAGTGGCTATGCAAATGTTTTAAGGGTTTTCAACACTATACTTCAAACACAGGCAATGCGCATTTTTGTGACACACTGTATTTAAATGAAACTTTTTTTTGCTTACAAAAAAACTCAACAAGGAACCTTTAATTAATATTAATTAACTGAGTGCAAGTGACAGTTATCACATTAGTCCAACAAACCCTGACCACTAATAAGTAGGGCGCCATATTTGGAAACTCTGCATACGATATGTGTCATGATACAGAGGTTACAATTCAATATAGTCTGATATATTAAATGTACTATATTGTATATCATATATAAATCTAATCTGAGGGAATTGGTCATTGCATAAACAACACACCATCAATTACCTAAAATCTGAGTTAAAAAGTGACCTTTTTATGCAGTCAGAACAGTGAAGCTGGATATAAACACTGCTGTCTAGGGGTCGGGAGTTTAAACACAACACAAAATGAACCGCTGAACCATGAATCTTTGCATGCATAACAATATTGCAGTACAGTGTTTTTGAGAATATCTATACAGAGTTAAGATAACCAGATGTTTTGACTCTCATTTAATTCCTATTTGCTCTCATGGCGTTTAACATTCTGCCAGACTCACTGGCTATTGTAAGTCTAACTGTTATCTTGTATGAAAGATAGAAGTTAGACTGATGCTCTGACAACTGTTGTGTTTTTTTGTAAAGTTTTTTCCCCTCTGTTGTACTGCACCACAAAGAGGAGAATGAATAAAAACACAATTTTATAGCCTGATCTCATATGAGAAGCATCTCCTCTACAAATTAAAATGACTCATTCACACAATATTGTGGTATATTCAACTGACTTCATTCTGATTATTCTTTGAGCATAAGCGATGATAATTAAATTAGAAAGTTAATAGTGTTCTTAGAAGGAGGAACAAGGCTTACATTCAGTTTCTCTCTCTGTTTTTTAACCTTGACAGTATCATTTTTTAAGTGGTGACGCAGTGACTACAATTTTCCTGGCCAATTCTGATTTCCGATTTTTAAAAGTCTGACCTGCCAATTCCAATTTTGGCCGATTACGATTTTCTCTTCTTCCTCTTCTCTTTTTTCTAAGAACTATATTGACAGCATACAGAAACATTTTCTTCAGTGGAAAATTAAATTGCATATGTCATAATAAAATCCTGACTATTAAATAAGATTTGCTTCAGGTTACTGTCAGGCCTCGTCCTCTTTTCCTCATCTCTCTCTGTCTCTCCACCTTTTCCTTTTTCCAGCCTTTCTTCTCTCCTCTTCTCTCCTCCTGTCTTCCCTCACATCTTCTCATCTTCTCTCTTCTCATCTATTACTCCCTCCCATCTTTCTCTACTGTGGTTCTTGGAATTTATCGCTCCTCTTAACAACAACAACATGCTAGCATGTGTATGTGTGGGCTGTGACCAGCAGCAATGTGTGTTCACATGAAAGAGATTTTACCTTGTGGTGTATAACAAAATAAACAAAGTAAGAAAATACAAGCACTGAAAAAGGTCATCAAAGATTTAAAATAAAAAAGAGAATAGGGGTTTCAAATATAAATCACTCAGTCATTATAACATCTCTCTAGCATGCCTCTGTTGATAGACAGGCCCAAATGCATTAGCACAGCAAAATGCATCACATGGTCCATGCAAAAGCACATCAACAAACATTATTCACAAATATGAAACAAATGAAAGTACAAAACAACTAACTGACATGTGTGCGTCTTTGACCATGCAGAATACAGTATTTTTACTTTGGGGCTGTATGTTTTTCCTCTGCAGCATATTGACTCCTTCCTGTGCACTTAACCTAACTCTGGTGATGTGACCTGTTACACTAAATCAAAATAAAAACCATAAAGAACACAACATTTTTAACCAAACATTATAATTTTACGGTGGTAGATGCTATTTGCACCCGTGTTGGAATAGCCAGTGTGGCTATTTGCACCTGGGGTGGAATAACCAATGTGTATATAGCCTAGCATGGCAGAGACATCTGTAGCCAATGATACTATTTGCACCTGCGGTGTAAATAGCCAGTGTGGCTATTTACACCCACATGGGAGAGACAAATCATGATCTTTCCCTTAACCTAACCAAGTAATTTTGTTGCCCAAACCTGACCAAATAGTTGCGTTTCATAACCTAAACAAAGAGTTGTGTTTTGTGACCTAACCAAGTGCTTATGTTGCCTAAATCTTCAAACTGTGACAGGAAAACTGAAAGTAATACACTAACTTGTAGTTTCACACTACTATCAAACCCAGGACTCAAACCCCTGTCTCCCGTAGGAGAGCCTTGCGCTCAATCCACTTATCCATTGCAGCCAATGATGAATTTGTCACTCCTCAGAATTAAAATAAGGTGGTCTCACTCACATCTTGTTTAATACATTTTAGTCCATTTTTAATGACTCTAGAACTCAAAAACTGAGAATGAACTGTTACTTGGTCTGATCTGCAAAGACTGCTTTCACATTAATGGATCTCAGTAACTTATCCAAACATGACATGGACATATAAAACTGTCATTGCATTTATGTAACAAGGTTCGTATCTGAAAGAAGTTTCCGAAAACACTGTGCATTCTATCCTTCCTGCTTCAACAGCACTGTAAGAAGACAGCTCATCCAGCTGATGCCATCTTACCCTCATTGCCAAAACACAGGCAGTTTTCCTTCTCCTAACTGGATTATCAGTAATCAATAGTGATTATGGGGTGGAGCTGCCCTGGCCTATAGCTGGGGTGTGTGTGCCAGGAGTCAGGAGTCAGTAATCAGTACAGCGTAGGGCTGGAGAGGGCCAGAGTCTTTTCTCAGCCAAATAACACTACTGCCAGGTCATCACTATCTACTCCAACAGCAGGAATCATCGCAGTTACACTGCTGCACCCACCAACACACACACAAAATCACTCCTCTGGGGACATTTGATCAGCAGGAATATTTGCACACAAGGACACCTACAGTATACACACACACGTACTGTAGATCACATGATATACCTGGAAGCAAAGGACTGATCTAAAAAAAGTCTGAACGTGAGTTATCACTCAGAGTTATTTCCTGATACCCCTGAGGCTTCCTTCATGCCATGAAGACAATTAGTAGTCCTGAGTCATAACTGGCTAGAACCAGGAGTGTAGGAGTGAAAGCTGCTAAAAACAGCAGCAACAACACCCTGATGTGAGGGTGAAAGCTACTGTAGAATGCTAATTTTCCAATGAGAAATAAATTCTGCTGCTCAGTGAAACATTTCATGTAGAGACTGCAAACTTGCCAGCCTATATCTGAGTGGAAATTCATTTGAAGTGCAAAGGGGGCTCAAGCTCATACAGTTGCAGTCGTTTTAAAATGTTAAAGGTGTGATGCATATGAAAGTGTTGCCTCGGATACTGTAACAGTACGGTGGCTTGGTTGCATAATGCCCTCAAACTTCTCACAGGAACGTGCCATGCATTTTCTTTGACTGCAGCTACGCTTTAGGTTCACATCAAATGCGCGGAAATTCACATCACAATCTCAGAAAATGGCTGGAGGCCAATCAGATGCTTACTCACACACACATGAAAGCCATGTAAGGTTATACAAAGTCATTCACCCAATGGAAATATAAACACTGTTAATAACACAGTACAATCACATACAATACTGTGTATAGGAGGGGTCATCAACTACATTTGTCCAAGGATGAGATTTTTTTCTAAGCAAACTCTGAGGACCAGACATTCATTAATGAAAAATATTTAGACTTAATTAGCCTACTATTATCCCCACACTGGGAGGGGATTATGCGATCGCTTCTGTGTGTGCGTGCATGAGTGAGTGAGTGTGTGCGTGCATGATCACCGGATCTGCATATTGTCCAGAGCTAATCCCCACTACGACTGGACCAATCAGCTTAATTTTCTGTGCACGGTGAAGACTGTACAGTATGTTTAAGGACCTCTGTGATTCAAGTGTTGGCGGCACACGCATGATCTTTTCAGGTAATACCATTCTTCTTGTGAATGCAATACCTCAAGATCACCTTGAGGGAATTTTTCCAGTCTTGACAAAAATGACCACTTGGACTTAAAGATGAACTGATCAGATTTTGGTGGTGAAAGGTGAAAGGTCGAGGTCACAGTGACTCACTAAACACATTTTTGCCCAGAACTCAGGAATTCATATGTTAATTATGGCAAAATTGAACACAAATATCTACAGTGAAAAAATGATAAGGTGATGACATTTTATATCAAGGTCAAGGTCAAAGGTCAGCTTCCCAATCCTGACATCCCAATATTCAGCCCTCTATCAGACCTCTGTACTCCTCTATACAAATAGTCTCTGAGTGATGACAGCATGTTTCTCACTGTAAATTATTCACTGGAATCATTCATGTATAGTAATAACTTACATTTTGGTAGTGTTAGTGGTAATTTCCATAATTAAATTCCTTTTAACATGATATTCCACCCCAGAACGATAATCCACTCAGTATGTACTCACCCCTATGCTGATGTGAAGATGGGTGATGATCTTCAGTTCACAAAACAATCCTGGAGTTTCAGTAGAAAACAGGGTTGCAGCCAAATCCAGTATAATGGCAGTGAATGGTGACCACGGATAAAATGTAAAAAAAAGAACACAAAACAAACACAAAATGTCTCCATCCTGCTTGTGTGGTGTAATCCAGGTGTCCGTTAGCCGCGACATTAAAATTTAACCACAAAAGATGCCATTTACCCATGTTTTTAGCCGAAATGTCAACTGTAGCCTCTCAGACTCGAGCCAGGTGCACAAGAGATCTCACGATATTTTCACACGTGCATCCATTAAGAGATATACAAAGTCTCACGATAGTCTGGGAGGCAGGTAGGTATACGTGGTCACCATTCACTGCCATTATACTGGATTTGGCTCAACGCTGTTTTCTGCTGAAACTCCAGGATTGTTTTGTGAACTGAAGATCTTCACCCATCCTCACATCAGCATAGGGGTGAGTACATATTGATGGATTATCGTTCTGGGGTGAATATCGCTTTAAGTCTTCACTACAAACAATATATGAGTCTGGACAGATAAGGATGTAAACTGCAACTTGACTGGTTGGTGGAGGCATACAACTGTACGTTTGGCAGTAATTCTATTTTTGAACTGCTTAGACAACCATTGACAGCTGAATTCTCACTCTTTTTAACTGCTATAGGCCACAAGTGATCAACAGCTGCTTCAGTTTTAAATCTTGTTTCAGCTCTGCACAACATATGACGGGGTCATGTTAATGTTGGCAGAGCTTTGTAAATCACTTCTGGGAGCATCTAGCTGCTGTGGTGGCATTGCAGTTGGTGCTTCACCATCTGTTGGCTGGTGGGGATCTGCACTCTACAGGGTGAATCCTTCTAGTTGTTTAATATTTTCACTTTCTTACAAAATTAATTTATTTGTATTAGCCTATATCAGTGTGAGCAGACTCCTAAAAAACATGAAAAATCAATAACGAAAACAAGAAACTTAACTAGAAAATGCTCTCAGAACCCCACCAGGGAGTTTAAATCAATCATTCCAAATACATGGGAAAAGGCTGGTTCACTAAGAAACACAATGTATTTCCTTCACAACAAATGTCAAGCTTTTAATGTGAAGTTGTAGCAGAGGAAAATGTTCTACATTTGCAGTAACTTAGTGCATATTTTTTTCTTAATTGCAATTTGTAATACTGCAAATTTATAATTATTACAAGACTTTCATCAGTGGCCATTCTGTGGGCTGGATGGATGCTTTACCGTGGGCCCCCAGGTGATGATCACTGGTATAGACTGATAATTCTAACCACATTTTTGGAATGCAGGCTATATTTTCAATTGGCAAAAAAGGCTAAATCCACTTATAGATACTAACCCAATTGCCCAGTATTTTAATGCAAGACATTAATGGAAACCCCATTAATGCCCCACAATCCAATGAAGAAATAAGCAGCAGTGATCACACAGTCACAGCTCAGAAAACAAATAAACTGTCAAAATAAATTTTTCAAGACATTTATGATGCTTTTAAATTTCAAACTTGCAAGACTGCTCTGAAACTGAACTTTCATTCTCTATTTGGTATGAATATTCTTAATTGTGCCAGACCTTTGGTGATATTTTTGACTCAAAGAAGTCTGTAAAAAAACACAAACTTACACAAATTAGCTAAATCCTATAATATATATAGCATTCTATTTTGATTATAGTAACATCCAACAATGTGCTTTCTTTAGTGTTCATTTCCTTATTTAGATATAGTAAGAGCAATGTTATTAGTATCAAACAACAGAGCTACTTTCAACAGTGTTGTCTCTACTCTGTGGTAAACAGTAAATCCATTATGACACATTACCTGACTCTTTTAAAGCCGCAACATGTAAGTCTTTTCATGAGGAGACCTTTTATTTCGAATGAATGACTTCCTTGAGCTTCACACCTCTAATTCTGCTAGTATTGGTGCTAATTATTGAGTACACCACACACACACACACACACACACACACCACACACACACACCACACACACCACACAATGCGCTTGTGTTTATTTTATACACTAATAATTAACATGCAGACCTTGGTCCCTGCTCTCTTTGTTTTTTTCCCCTGGTCTTGCAGTAAGAAGAGAAGAGTTGGAGAATTAGGTTTTCTGTTCCCCTCTGGGTTGATAAGCTCAATAAAGCATCAATCACAGCTCCTGTGCATCAGTCTCTCTCTCTGCTCTGCTCTCTGTGGAAAACTTTATTCATGGACTGGCAAGACGTTACTGCACAGGGGACTTGCGAAACAAGACAAAGCTTTTCAAAGCTTTTCATGTGCGTTCCTGTATTTCTGTCTCTGTGTTTGTGGTGTAATTATTGGTTTCCAGAATGTTTTACAGCCAAACATGTGGATCAACACTCCACTACCTTTACAGAAATCTGGTCAGGATATCCTGTCTCTGTACACCTGCTCACTCACACCAAGAGCTATTTATTTCCAACAACACTCATACGCTCTCCATTGTGATATCTATGAGTCACCATTAAGACATCTGTATCTTTTTTGGTCGCTGAGCGACATTCTCACATCACAACAAGCTTGTTAATAAGAAAAGACACATTCCCACCTCTGTTTTGACATCAATGCCTGAAATAGCAACTTAAGTCAATTAAGAATTGGTGAATGTTTAACAGAGAGGAGAATTTTCTAATGTCTTTTTTAGCAACCATGTGTCAAAAGCTATATCTCTTTCTCCAAATGTTCCTCTCTGTCCATCTCTCTCTTACACACACACACACACACACACACACACACACACACACACACACACACACACACATACACACACAAACACACATACACATTCACTGACTTCTCTCTCTCAGTGCTGCTCCCCAGAAGCCTGAGGTAACTTGTGACATTTCTATGGTTTCTCTCTGAGGAAACCAACACTTCCCACTGCTTTCCTCAATGCTGCCCTTCTGTCCTTGATTGTCCTTTCCTCATGTCCTCACTTCCCCACTGCTTGGGTCGCGAGGCCTTATTTTTGAGTATATGCAGAAAAAGCGCAGCTTTGGCAGAAACAAGTTGTATATACCTTCACGTTTTCTTTATTTTGGGGACTTGGGAGGTTACAGCTGAACTGAAATAATGAGAATTATAGCCCTCTAGAGTTACTGATCAGACATGCACTTTAGGAGACAGACATCCTCAGTACTCATTGAACATACAATTCACAGGTAATTAAAAACTCTCTCATCTCCACATCACTGTATGTGCTTATGGGCCAATCCCACTAAAGCATGGAATGTATGTTCTCATGTTTCTATTAGAGCTGTGTATTGGCAAGAATCTGCTGATACAATGTGGCCTGGTATCTCAGTTGGTAGAGCATTTGGCCCATGTACTGAGGCTCTACAGCCCTCTACTGCATGTCACTCCCCAACTCTCTCCCCCCGCTATCCTATTATTAAAGGCATAAAAAAGCCCAATAATATATTTAAAAGAATCTGGCAATAATATACATATCACAATATAGCAGTCACAATGCAATATTTCGTGATACTGTGAAAAAGGTGATTTTTTTTTCCCTTTATCTAATTTTAGGAAAAACAGTCAAAGTATAAAGAACATGCCACATATGCATAAAATCTGAGAGTAAAAAGTTTACTTTTTATGCAATCAGAACAGTGACGACGACACAACAAAACAGAAACAACTGCTGCAAATCTTTGCATGTATCTTGGTATCACAGTACAGTGTTTTTGAGAATCTATACAGTATCACAAAACATAATATTGGGATACTCAAGGGTATTGATATTTTCTTACACTCCTGGTTTCTGTGATGGTAAAACACCTGCAGGGCTCAACAATAAGCACTGACTTCAGGCAAGTAGATTTCTGACCCACTTGCCTGAAAAAAACATTAACGCTGAACCCTGACCTGAGCTGTCCAGGTCAGGACAAGCTTTGAGCTACTTACTTTGTCTAATTTTCAAAAAAGCATTGGGTTTCAAAAGTCTGCCGTTTGTTCTGTGAGTCATGTTCAAAGGATCTTTATTGGAAACCCTGTGTTTACACAACCATATAAAGGCTTATATCAGGCATGCATTACTGTCTGCCACAGTGTCTTTTGGGATAAGATAACTAGCGGCCTGTCAAAGTTTCCAAATTCTACACAGAGTGGCCGCTCACACTGTTATGTGTAAATCCACATTGCCTATCTGTGGATCAGATTGATGCATCCCTTCCAACTATTAATCTCCTGCAGAAACTTTTTTTTTTTTTACAGGAGAATCTCTTACTATCATTGTGGTAAAACACTGCTTTTAAAGAAGCTGGTTTGACTGATCTTGACTGATACCAAACGATAACCACTCTCTAGCATGTTGTCTGACAATTTTTAGTAATGGATTGAATCATATTCCGCCGAGTCCAAGTTTACCTGGGTGTATAGGCCATCTCTGGCCACAAAGATAACCACAGCCAGACTCTTTGTGGTTTACACAAAATTTGCTTTTATTGTACACTGCACATTAAGAAAACCTAGGTCACTTTACTTTTCCTTCACTTTTCTGCACCCACTTTCCTTTGGTTTGTGGGAAAAGAACTAGTCCCGGTACTGTATTTGTTGTGAAGTGGAGGCCATCGGAAATAGGCTGGTACAGTAAGTGATGACTGTGCTGGCCACAATGACACCCAGGAGCCTAGAGCTACAGCACACTCACTCAGAACGTAGCACAGTCTCTAATTAACTAATGAAATATTAACCACCTCTTCATTCTCCTTCTATTCTGTCTGCCTCCTTCTACACTTTTTTCTCAGTGTTTCTCATTACCCATCCTCTTCACCCCCATTTTTCAAAGATTATTCATGTTCTCATATGCTGTATGGATGAAGGCAAACCTTCGTAACACGGGGTAAAGATATAAGATGCACATGTGTGTGCCGTGTTCTAATTTTCCATGATATTGATTTAACATCACAATATCATTATTTAGATGGAATAAATCATGACATTAAAAAATGAGAGGCAGCAGAATAAATAAAAACCGATGGAGTCAGAGCAAAGAAAATCTAATGACATGCACTCTCTTACATTGCAAAGACTTCATGACTAGCTACTTTCCAATGCAATGTAGGCTCCCATTGAATAGGTAAGTATGTCTGTGTGTGTATGCAGGTCAAGGCTGTTTGGAGGCACAAACCCATTTTTCTTACATGTCAATAAAGGACTTTCTAACAAAGATGGAAAACAAAAACACAAAAAGAGGAAAGCAGACACACACATACAGTACACAAAGGAGCCCAGACACACAAACACACTCTAAACGACAGCCACTAGGTCTATGTGCTGCTGTGATATTGGCAGCTTGGCTCGGTGCCTATCAATAAAGCCCTGGAACAGGCCAGAGGGCCAGGACCCCACGCTGTTTTCCCAGGTGCCTGATCTATATTAAGGTGGGTTTCCAGACCAGCTGAGCCAGCAGGGGGTGCGCAGCAAGGGGAGATGGGGCGGACTGAACAGTAGTTGGCTACCTCCTGCCAAGACTCTTTCAAAGAAAAGCACTTATTAGGCACACAGACACAAAAGAGCAAGAAGGTTAACACATATAGTCAGAAATGGTCAACTTCATGTGGCAGTGGTTTGGTAGAGGGAGGCGATAGCAGCACAAAATGCAAAAATCACAGAGCTGTAATTTTATTTCTCATAGTTTTTTTTTTTTTAACTAGTTAACTTCAACATGATTTTGTATGTTGTCAAAATTATTTTGCATGCACATATCTTTAGGCTACTGAACTATTTCTGTTATTGACAAGGGGCAAACCGCTGTCAATATGTTTTCATTTCAGTGAAATCAGTGTGATACAGATCAGTGATTGGTTCCTACTGTTAAAGGAACAATATGCAACAATTGTGTGTCCAAAAATGAGTATAGCAGTCCAAATAGCGAGTTGAAGCCATGCATGGTATATTGAATTGGTTGAATTCTTATTTAATATACCATGTATGGCTGAAGTGAGTTTTCTCCTCCCGCCCCTCCTCTCCAGACTCGAGGAAGCTCAGGCAGGCTGCAGGAACACTGCAGGAGCACAAGACGAGCGCACCATTGTAATTTGACAATAGCAAGTGACAAGTCCTACACTGTCAGTTGATCAACTGTTTATAACAGTCAGTTGTCTGTCAACGTAAAGCTAAGTCTGTTATCCCAAAAACTAAAAGCCCACTGCTCTGAAAATACACAGTCTGGAGTTGGAGTTGTGCTCAATGCCTGCCTTACTGCCTGCCAGACTCCATTAACATATTGCTCAATTTAACTGTTATAAACATCTGCTCCTTCTAAAAGATTATCAATGATTGAGTCATAAACAGATAATTACTCATTCCACACACATTGGCATAAATTTGAACTTAACGTGTGAGAGGCAAACAATAAGACAAGTTATGGGCCGGAATAGAAATTTCAAAAGAGGACACAGCGGCTGTAGCGTTGTCAGACAATTAAGCATCTCAGCTTAACATGTTTTGATGGTCATTGTATGATTTATTACAATAAATATATCACAGATTTCTCCTTTAAATATATTTACCAAGAACATCTGTAAAGGCCACCATTTTGATTATTGTCTGTTACTTGTCGCTGCTCTCAAAGAAGAGCCCTTTACTCAATACGTCTATATAGCCTGGGTTCTTAAATAGTGGCTGGTTCTCTTCAACATCTACCTGCCCTTTTATCTGCAGATAACTGTCATATTTGTTTGCTCCCTCCATATTTTACTGCTTTTATGTGTGACCTTGAATACTACCGGGTAGATCAGGGACACAATACACAGGCTCTCTGCTCTTTCAGGACTCTGAGTTTATATTAGGTGAAAACACTCCTGGTTCTCTCTCCTCAATAGAAAGGGAGAGGCATTTAGTTGAAACTGGTTAATATATTAGAGAGAGGCCTTCATGGTCTCTGTTTTGTAAGGATGTTTGTCTCCAGTAATTGCAGTTGGTTATTCTTTTTATTGGAGAAATATTCACAGTTCATATAATCAATTTTTTAAGATCAAATCATCACCAAAGGGTTAGGCACCAAGGCGGCGCGATGGCGCAGTGGTTAGCGCTGCCGCCGCACAGCAAGAAGGTCCTGGGTTCGAATCCCCGAGCCGGCAGGGCCTTTCTGTGTGGAGTTTGCATGTTCTCCTCGTGTCCGCGTGGGTTCTCTCCGGGTACTCCGGCTTCCTCCCACAGTCCAAAGACATGCAGCAGGTTAATTGGTGACTCTAAATTGCCCGTAGGTGTGAATGTGAGTGTGAGTGGTTGTTTGTCTCTATGTGTCAGCCCTGCGATGAACTGGCGACTTGTCCAGGGTGTACCCCGCCTCTCGCCCAAAGTCAGCTGGGATAGGCTCCAGCTCCCCGCGACCCTCACGGATAAGCGGTTACAGAAAATGGATGGATGGATGGGTTAGGCACCAATCAGACAGAGCAGTGAGAGGCGTCCTTTTCGAGCTGTATTCTATAGACTTGTCGCAGTTATCAAGTGTTCAAGGGGACTGAACACTCTCTCAACATGATGAAACTATTCAGAAATTTAGTCACTTGATCTTGTGTTCAGTTATAGTTGATTAATGTATGTAAACTTTCCATTGTAGGAACAGTCTTTAAATGACCTGAATTGAGTCTTAATTCAAGCACACGCTTGTATGCATGCAAGTGCGCTCTGGTTACTCCTCTGGTGTTGAGCTAAGAAACTCAACAGTTCTAGCACGTAAATTTTACATTACATTACATTTTTTGGTAGGCTTTTAATGTGAAACATCGGCAGGAAGCACTGAGTTTGACTTACAAAGCTTAAAAGTTAATGAAGAATAGAGAGATTGGAATTTATCAGTGCTCAATATTAGTATTTGTATTAAACAGAAACACTCAGGGCAGCAAATATGTAATGACTGTTAGACTGATAGTTACTGTTATGTACATATACATTAAATGCTAATTTACTATTATGCATTATGTAAATTATGCTTTTTACCCACCTTTTTCTGTTTGTGCTTTTCATGATTATTTTTTTAGATTGGCCCATTATCTGTGTCTTTATAGTACTTAATTCATGTGTAATTTATTCATTACTGCACACAGTATATGCAACAACTGTGTCCTGTGTACCTTCAAATTTCTGCAGAGGTTCCCCTCCATGCTTCTCTGAATGGTCAAAGAACAACATTACAAATCAGTTAATAAAACCTGGACTTTTTGTGTTTCCTTCTCGCATGTGGTAAAAACCACATACTAGGAGACAGTTGGCAATACTAAAAGTTTCTGAGTCCCCTATTTGTTGTATCTCAAGTGCTACTGTGTTCTGATTCTCTATATAGCATGGATACACCAGATACTGATTCAAAAAGAAATGTTCCAAAAGCTCTATTCATTTTTTTAAAGCTCTGTTAGCTTGCAAACAGCCTAAAAATAGAAATGGCTGCCAGCATCTTGAGTCCATTTATGGACCATTTTGGCCAGCAAAAAGCACTGTTTTTACTTACATTACACCAATGTTATGACCTTATTTCAGAGTAGTGAATTTTAAGACCCCTAATCAAGTGATTTGTAATGAATCACAAGAAATTTTGTGCTCAAAAGCTCAAAACATTCAGGCCAAACCATAGAAAGCTCCATAGTAAATTACAAAGGTGTCTTAAATGGTCTGGTTTACTCAATATAAAATGAAAAGAAAACTGTAAACAATAATGTAAACAGCATGTTGAGGCACCACACAGTGACATAATGGTCCCTTTCTTCCTTACAGCTTTCTCGGTTCAAGAATTATTCTTCCCGGTAGCAAGGCAGTATCACTGAAATATTCAGCAGGGGCTTTGTTGCCTAATATAAACTCAGTGTCCTGAAAGGCAGCAGAAAGCTTGTGTATTGTGTTGTTCCCTGGCCTGCCCAGATGTATTCAGCGTCACAATTACTGTAGATCAGCAAGATGTGGAAGAAACACACAGGTTTTCTAAGGATAAAGAAGAAGATGAATCATTTGAGGATGAAATGAGGAAACACTGTATGTTTGGTGCTGCGCTGTTTGAAGTGATGGATTCTGTGGTTATTCATCAAAAATGTCTCTCAAACCAGTCATTTTCTGCATTTTTTGTCAGCTTATCAGTTTTTTTAGCTAACTGATGGTGAGCTGCAGGCAACAAGCTGATATATTTATTAGAATAACACAAGTTTCTTTAGCCACACTGTAAAAAGGAGCTGCTCTTCTGCTGTATTTCTGACATTGTAGCTGAATTGAGTTCTATACCTGACCTGCCTGACCACAGTTTAAAAATGGCGAACAGTGCTGCCCTTAGATGACTTCCCTTTGGGGGAATAAGGCTTTACACTATCTTACAAAAATATAGCATATACCCCTAACAATCATTGACTTGTATTATAAAAAATGTATTTTCTTCAAAGATGCTTTTGGAGCTCAGTTAGTAGAGCATGCGCCCCATGTACTGAGGTTATCAGTCCTCTGCAGTGGCCTCCAGTTCGACTCCCACCTGCGGCCTTTTTGCTGACCTTCTCTCTCTACCACCTCTCCTGTCAGATCTTCACCTGTCCATATGAAATAAGCATAAAATACCACAAAAATCATCTTCAAAAGAATATTAAAAACACATTTAAACTACCACAAACTAGGGTTGTCAAAAGAATCGATACTTTTTCAACACCACATATTTAAAAACAATACGATACATTTGATGGTATCAAAAGTATACCAAAAAATGATTGAAGTGCTCATTCAGGACCTCAGTTCAGTCCAGTCTTTACTTTCCTGTCTGAAATTTGGCTTGCAGCAAAACCAGGCAGAGTTCAGTGAATTTTTCTGTGCCAGCACTGTGCGCAGATAATTAATTTTTAAAAATAAATTTTGTACCTAATTCGTGACTTTTGTCTTTTTGTCGTGGTGAGAAGAGGTATTGATCATTGTTTTTTTGCACTTGTTTTGAAGTTTAAAATTCTAGTATCATGACAACTCCTCCACAGCCTAGAGAAAGAATGACCAAAATGACCAAAAACAAAACTTGAACATTACAACATCCATGAATTAAGATTTGGTGCAGGTTTGTTGCATTAGTGACTGCTTGGTGTACCTAATAAAGTGGCAAATGGCAGTATGTTCCATATGTTCCACCATATAAATTGTAATTAGGCAGTTATTGTACAGTTTTAAAAGGTTGAAAGAAATGCTATTTAGCCAATTAAGAGTACATTAGTCAGTCTACAGACACAAGGTGCTTCATTATGATGGCGACTGTTCAAGGCTCTGTGAGAGATTATACAAAGTGATGATAACAAATCCAGAGGGGTTTAAGATTTGATTCAGACCCATGGCTAGACTTGAAACTCAACTCACATTAGCATGAAATAGCTTAATAACAATTTAATCATGAAAGTTCAGCAAGGCCCATGGAGGACTTTGCAGAGACCGCTCTGTCTCTCTCCTCCTCAACCACCTGGATGCAAAATCCATCTCCCTTTCATCACCAGAGGTCGATAACATCAGGGCTGAGAGAGCCCACGCTGGCACAGGATGTAGTGAGTGGAGCTTCCTCCCGTTTGTCCCAACTCGTGATCACAGACAGGAAGTAAACGAGCATCAGCTGTTTTCACTCTAGCCTCCCCTTAAAAGGAGTCGTAGTCGTTTAGGTGGTGGTTGCCTCGCTGTTCCCGACCTCATTACTGCTGTTGAGAGGGGTGAACATCAGACTAAGGTATGCACTTTACCTTTTTTCCGTCTAGACGTATTTGTGCATGTTGAGTAAACAAAACTTTGCCTGCCACCCCGCAGGTGCACTTTACAGCCATACCCGAGCTGGCCGGTGGTAGCATTAGTCTTCCTCAATACATTTGTACAGCACACGTGCAAGCCGGCGAGTGCGGCGTGATTGTGTGCCCAGGTGATCACACGTAACTTTCAGCTCAAAGGTACACCTCTCTTCATATCCTGACCATAATTCCTAAGTAATAATGTGTGCTTCTCATAATACAAGGGAACATGGTGATGGCCACTGCTGTTTTTGTCCCATAGTTATTTTTGTTTTTTGTTTTTTAAATTTTTTGTAAACTACTTTAATTTACTATTTGTAATTTGTATTTGATTTTGTTTATTTCCTTAAGGAAGAAACTTTCTTGTTGGTCAAACTGTTGTGTAGACATTGTATTGTATTGTAATTGTATTGCATTGTACTATATTGCTGGATTTCTTGCTTGTAGCAGGCTGGTTGGATTGCTATATCTTACAGGTGGTTTCACCTTTTCCTTGCATGTACTTCTGCTGTGTTTCTAACCTGTGTGCCATCTTGTCTAACAGGGAGTGTAAGCATATGTTTTCTACTGCATGCGTGCTGTGCCTCTTAACCTTGTGTGCCTTTGTCTTGCAGTGTTAGCGTGTGAGCGAGTGTGTGATACACACTGGTGGTGGAGCACCCTGACCCTCTCCCCTCACTCCCCCTCAACCTGTAGGTTTCCCTGGCACCCTTCCCCCTGTACTGGTAATGAAATCCCTGCAACTGTTTTTAGAATTATAAAATGTATGTTTTTGTAGTAAATTAATCTATTTTTTTTTATAATGGTCTCTTCCATTTTTGACAGGAAAACAATTTTAATTATTTTCATCTGAATTTTAAATAAATTTCTTCTTGTTTGATGTGAAAATGCACGTCTCTGCTATATTATTGTCAGGTTCATGTAGTCTGGGGTTTGTTTAGAGACCCTGGTCACATAACATACACAGGTGCAGAGCTGACACTGTCTCTCTTTCTGTGTCTGTGAGTGTGCAAAGTAATACAAACACACGCTGCACACAAACACACTCACACACACACACACAAGCACTTACATGGGGAAAGTGACAGCTAAGGGGGAAACCTTAGAGCAGCTGCAGGTGTGATATGTTCCACACAGCTGCTCTAATATCATCTTTCACTGAAATCTCTGCTTATAGTCTGGAACCATATGACCCATAATATACTGTAATAATAATAGTGGCAGTATTTGTACAGTTGCTCGGAAATATTCTCTGGGCCAGGTTTATGGACATTAAAACTAAATCTGAGACGTGCAGAACGCTTCATAAGTCTGGCCCCCAATAGTTGTTTGGTCCATAAAATGTCAGAAAATGGTGAAAAATGTTGATCACTGTTTTCCAAAGCCCAAAGTGACCTCCTCAAATGTCTTGTTTTCTTGACAACCCAAAGATATTCAGTTTACTGTCATAGAGGACGAAAGAAACCAGGAAATATTCACATTTGATAAGCTGAAATAAAAAAAATTTGCCATTTTCTTCTTAAATGACTCAAATTGATTCTCAAAACAGTAATTAATTTAATAGTCTGTAGTTCCTACTCATTCAGTAGTTAAGGTCTCACATTCAACAAAAAGGAACCAAAGGGGCTGGCAAGACTGGATATAAAATGAGGCTGGCAAGGGTTCACTCAAGGTCAAGCCAACTGAGGTGAAGACACATTTTGTAAGATAAAAATGTGTTTTCTGAGAGCTTTGACTCAAATCATGAAATTGAAACAAGACTAAAAAATGAGAGTTTTGTGGGATATAATGGAATAGTTTTACTCAGGTTCACACAGGTCATTTATCTCATAGATAAAATTAACAATATGGAAAGGTTTGCACACTTGACTCATGTGTCAGGTGCACAGCCATGTCACAGCAGTAAAAAAAAAAAACGACCGCTAGTATGGATGAAAAACAAAAACAAGAAGCATCAAGCAGTTGGATGTGGTCAGAGGGCTGACAAAACAGACAATACATCTAGCCTATATGCATGCACATATGACGGTTCTCATGATACTAGAAGGTGAATGGGGTGGAAGGGTCGCAATGCACTGAAATGACAGCTGACAACAGAGAAGAGCAGATGTAAAAGTCTGACAGAATTATATGATTGGCTGATGGAGATTGTGGCTAAATCTGGTTGGTTAACCACCTGCACCTGATGGGGGCTTGAAATTATCACTCCTCAATATCTCTATTTAAACATAATCTGTGGGGAGCGATGAGGTCAGACCCTGGACACCAAACTATGTCCTGCTGCTATAACAACCATTTTACAAAACGAGTTGTCTGACGAAATACAGACCTCAGTACTTTTGATATTATCGAATGTTAGTATTATATTGTTTTGAACATTTGGTATTTAAGTATCAATACTTTTAAAAACCTTAACACACGTACTAAAATAAATACGAAAAATATTGTGATATTTTATTTTGACGATAACGCCCTGCCCTAAAACTAATTTATATACTGTTAGGTAGTTTGATCAACAGCAATGCATCATGCTCTATGAGATCATCACATGTTTGCACTATTTGAGAATTAGTGTATGATATGTTAGAGAAAATTTGTATATCTCGATATATCTCGATATATACATATATAAATATATATATTTAATATATATAGGCTTATTGCATATCGCATATTTAAAAGCATATTTAAAAGCCATATTGCTTAGCACTAACCTCTTGTCTCTGATTTACATTATCACCTGTTTGTGGTTTTCTGGCCTCCCAGGGCCTAATCACTCTAACAATGTAAATGGGGTGCTATAAGGAAGGCTTGAACAGGACTGATACATTCAGGTATTACCTAAAATATGAATGTTATTCAGAACACATTATGCACCAAAAATAAAAGGGAGTGACAGACTGAGAGAGAGTGGAGCTATATTATTAAGACTAGTATATATCATAAGGTCAGCCATAAGGTCAAACATACAGCACACCACCACAGAAAAGGATAAAGTGCAGCAATGGTACTCAGACAAATAAATTTATACAGAAAAAAAAGATTTGCTTCCATCATCTCTTTCAGACAACAAAGACACAAGGTATTCGGTCAGCTATCTAGGTACATGCATGTAAGTGTGACACAAATGGAGCTTTGACATTGGTAACAGTGGGGAACCAAAGTGCCATTTACTGCAGAAAGCAGCAAAAGGACATGACTAGTACTGTAGTTGAATGCCCCTCAACTATGATCATTGGTTGATATGTAGGAGAGCCTTTGATCCGATGCCTTTGCATATAGACCACGTGCAATGAGGAAATTAGAATGATAATAATCTCCTTTGTGAACTTTAACTATAAGCGACAGTCAGTCAATGCATTAATTAGGTACACAGGTAGGTTGTATAAGGTAAAGTCATGGAAGCAGTGAGAATGTCTCAATAAAGGATCCACTGAAAACTGTTGCATGTAATGAATTATTAGACACGAGTGATATGTGGACTGCAGTTAGAACTGCAGGCACTGCACTTAATCAGTGAATCAGGCAGGCCGGGTCACAAAAATGAACTTTCTGATGAAGAGCGAATGGGTGGGAAATAGGGTGGCCCCATCAGTGAGAGAGACACTGTGTGCACATTTAAGCATGAGACACAGCAATGCAACTTATTTGATTTTTAAATTCTGTTTTCTCTGTTTCCACAGGAGAGTTTCCTTTTTTTCTGTAAAGTTTATAACTACAGTTTTTAGTTTTGCTGCCTCAATGTCCCACAAAATTTGCTGCAGTGACATTACTGAGAGCATGGGAATGTAACTGAAAGCAGCCTCTCTAATACTTACAGTAAATCCTTAAAGACAGTCAGACCTTCAGCACTCATGAATTAATACAACACAAAATACATAAATCACCTGGAAAGCTTGTGCAGCTCAACATCATTTAAAAGCTACTATAGACTACAGGGACCAGTAGAGGTGTGAGTGGGAAATGGGTGTCTCCCCAGTAAGGGAGAGGATGTGTGTGTAGGATTTACGCATGAGGCACAGCCGCACAAATGACTGATTATTTAATTCTATTTCACTTGGAGAGTTTCCTCAGGTTTGACAATTTTCTAACTTTTTTAGTTTTGCTGCTTAAATATTAATGTTATTTGTGGAAGTGATGTTTCTGCAAGCTTTGAGACATTTAAAATTACTTCCTAATTATTGAAGTAAATCCATAAAGCAAACACTCATACATCAACACAAAACAAAATAAAGAAATCTCCTTGAAAGCTTGTGTTGCTTGACATCATTTAAGAGGTAATATTGACTACAAGGACCAGTAAAGATGTTGGTGGGAAATAGGATGCATGCACCCAGTAAGAGAGACACTGTGTGCACATTTACACACAAGGCACAGCAGTGCAACTTCATTGATTATTTAATTCTGTTTCCTCTGGACAGTTTCCTCTGTCCCGTCAAGTTTATAACTACAGTTTTTAGCTTTGTTGCTTAAATATTAATAATATATACTGCACTGACATCACTGCACACTTGGAGACATTTAAAAGTACTAATGATTAAAGTAAATCCATGAAGAACACTCATACATCAATACAAAACTCAAAAAATAAATCACTTGGAAAGCTTGCGCTGCTCTATGTAATTTCAAAAGTAATCGCCTGTAGCCAACAGGAATGGGTAAAGGTGCAGTTCTCTAAATTGGAGAAAATAATACGTTTGGGTGGGTAGCAGATTGATGACATATATGATACAATACAATATGATACAACTTTATTGTCAGTATACACTAAAATTCATTTTGCATCCCTGGCCAGCTCCATTAACAAGATTACGCACAGATTAAACATACAGTGCATATATCACATTTTTCACATATGTGAAAGACCAATGTACAGTGCATATATAATGTGATATACATTATATCCTTTGGATTTATATCTCAACTAGCAACACTGTAATTTTGGTTTTAACTCAGACCTCATTCTCACATTATGATAATGCACACAAAATTATTGCTGCAGTTTTTAGTGTGTAGGCAGACAACAGCCATGTCATGTTTGTCTGTTGTCATCAATCCTACACCAGAAATACTACAAACAGAACTATTGTGACTATTTTACTTTTTAATGCATAGGTGTATTTATCTAAACCTTCGTTGGAGCTACAGCTACATGTCAGTTTCTGACTGCAGCTCCAGAGTTATATTTCCAAATATATTTTGTTTACTCTGTGGTTAGGAACATTCACCTCCAACACAGGACCATGGTGGGATTCCTCACTGGTTCACAGCATTAATAAGACCACGTCAAACTTTTGTTGGGATGTTGCCCAGTCACAACTGCAAGCCTTGTGGAGAAATCCAATTTGTTACTATTGAATCAGAGTCATTTTCCCACTCTCACCAGTTGTATTTATAGTGAGGAAATTCAGGGTAAACATCTGTCACATTCTCTCTATGTGAACGCTCGTATTACTAAAGTAATGGATGAAGAAGACATGCTTTATTCCTTCAAAGAATACATTAAGTAAAGGCATGGAAAGACCATTTTTAAATTTTACTTCATTTTCTACATTAAATATTGACGAAAGTGATATCAAACATACTGAAACTGAATGTTCAACCAAATGCCCTTGTATTGCAGGATTAAGTGTCCCATCTTGAATGCATTAACCTTTTATTAATTAAGCAAAAGTTTTCAGTGGTCCATTTATAGAACCACTCTGACTAGATTAGCTTAAAGATGGCTGGTTAAAATTTAAAAAGGCAGAGAGAAAGCATACATTTAATGAACCTGGTCCACACTTATGTAAAATATCTTCCACCATGTGGTAATAATGCATCATGCTTCATTCTTATACTTAGACTTTAAGCATTATAACTTAGCTTCAGGAACAAAGACCATGCCTCACTCTAATTAAATTTTTCAATGCCTACCTACAGTATAGGTGTGTCCAAACATTTTGTCTCCCATTTATCTCAAGTCTTACAATTCCAAACCTCTTTTCTGCTTTCTGTCCTCACTCCCTCTTATTGCACAAACCACAGGGGGGATAATAAGCTATAAAGCCTCATTGAGACATGCTGGTGATATTGAGTCTCACTCCCCGGGTTCCTTGCTATGACACTTTCCATCATTGATCCCCATTTGACCCTCAATTCATCCCCTTATGTCATCCCACCCATTGACCCCTCTCACCCCTCCATCCCAAACACTAATCACCCCATACACTCACAAACACACCTTACCAGTAATTCAGTCTCCAATAAACTAATATTGCTTATGTACATTCCCTGGTGTTTGTTAGCGAAAGTAAAATTTAAGATCAGAATTGTGAAGGGACTGGATGAATGTGAAACAGTGAAATCAGACAAATGCTCCAACTAGGGGTGTTGCAGTATACTAGTATTGATCATAATAATAATCATGATGTTTTTAAAACAATATCATGTTAATTATACACATATGATAATACTGCTATAAATAATCCAGTGCCTCTTAAACATACTGTATGTTCAGATTGATCCCGAAAATATGGGCTGTAGTCCGCCGGAGAAAGTCTTGGATCAACTGAAATTCTACCTACTCTTCAACCTATCGGTCAAGGGGGGTTAAAAAATCTGCCCCCAGCCACAGTTCACTCCACCTGGTAGCCTAAATGAGTGCCAATCAAAGTCTCACAACATTGCCAAACGAATGAATTCCTGCAATTTGCAATTTTTTTCCTTTTCACACAAAATTATATTGTTATATTCAGGACTTGTCACAAAAAGCAACATGAAAAAACAAATACTATCATCAAACCTACTACTTTTGTTATTTAGCTGACTTAAAATAAGGCTTAATGTTCACATGGTTTCTCTTGAATATCCTTCAATATTTAAAAATTATTCCAGCATCACCCCAGCCTGTGGTAGTAGACACATTAGCTGAGCAAAACGCTAAGGCCAAGTTCAATAGAATAAATTACAAAAAAACACTAAAACAACATAAAACATGGCAAAACTTACAGCTTTCAAGTTTGAACTTGGATAAAGGACAGTTGACATCATCAATCAATGAGCTTGAACTGTTACTGGCACTTTTTGAGAGGGCAGTCTGGTGGAGTAACATTATAATTCACACACAGTCATCGAAAATAAACTTTGTCCACTCTGCTATCATCAGCTCTGCATATTTCCTCCTCCCATCGAAAAGTATGTGCGCATTTTGTCTCATGAAAACAACACCAGTGATTGTCTGACCAATGAAAATTTGGTCTGAGAAGAGCATATCAACCAACCAATCAACGAAGTGACCAGACAGTGTTAGCCCTACTAGTTTCAATAGGATCGACACAGAAAAAATGAATCCATCACATGTTACATCCTTGGTTCATGAAGACTCGTCTTTGTGCTGCCGTATTTGCATCTATGCTGCTGTTGTGTTCGTGTGCTCAGTGCTCATCTCTTAAGTTCGGAGAATTCACATAATCAACATTTGTGATTTGCCATTAAAACTTGGGTTTAAACATGCATGTGTTTAAGTAACTAACAGACAAAAGTAAAAGAGAAATGCCTCATGTTTGGCAAATTATTTGGTGATAATTAAAATATATTCAGAAGTGCATTCACCTCAAAAATCATGACATATTTGTTTCTCTTACATAATGGTACATTAGCTGCTTTTAACAATAAAGAGTATCAATACTGATATTGACATAACTGATTCTAATCCTGGTATTACTTGTAATTGAATATAAAACAAATTCTGTGGTCACCCACTTCTAATACAAAATTTGTGAATACATTATATTACGGAGATTATATTCAGTATTTCAGCTAATTACTTTGTGCAGTAACAGTGGTGAGGCAGATTAACTGAGTTCAACTGAAAATAAATATTACTGGAAATCAGAAGTATAAAACTGGGTAAAGAGAAACTGTATATGTAGCTGAAGTGGTAATATGCTGCTGTAATAAGAGCCCCACTCAGCAGGTGAGCATAGTAAAAAACACTTTGGTTGTCATCAAGCTAAATGCATGACTAAGTGAACCTGCTTGCTCTCTCATTTACTCTACAACAGGAGAACACTATTATTTTGTGTCATTAGGCTGGCTGTGAGTAAGAACTCTTTCCATTTGGTGACTGTGTAAGGTTGTTTATGTTTCATAGAGGAGACAATTGAGTCTTGCACTTGCACCACAACTCTGCAATTATCTAGACATCACCCATGTGATGAATGCAAATGTCCACATCAGACATAACCCTGCCACCTTTCACAAGTATGAACATAGCAAGTCATTGTCCATAGTAGGGATGTTCCTGGCAGCTAATTTCCCTGTCAATTAAACAAAACAATTAATTTATTAATTAATCACACAGTGTGGCTAATGTTAGCAGTGCTAGCACCAGCAGCCTGCTCTCCTTGCAGATTAACGTATACATGACTGTGCTGAGTGTTACACATTGCCCCAGTTGAGTAGTTAAATGTCTGTTTATTTTGACACAGCTTATATACAACCATATTTCTATTTTCTAAATCAAAATACTGCCAAACCACGCTGTTTTTACAAGCTGTTATCTGTCCCATTCTGCAAATAATAATATCCGGGCAATACAGGCATTAACGAGGAGAGAGACAGTTTGCTTTCTGCTGTGGTTGCAGCCCCAGCTAGTGGCTGGCAGCTACGTAACATCTTGAAGGCAACAGTTCACTGACATTGTACATAAAAATATTAAATTATAGTATTTCTAGTGCTGACTAGCGAAGATGGCGACATTTAAGCATATAGTCAAATAGAGTATGTTGTTACACAGTGTGTAGCTGCTTTGTCTCTCTTCTGCTTGCCTGTATTTTGCTTTGCAATCTTTCACTGTTTGTTTCGTTCCACTTTTATATCGACAATCTGCTGATCGTTATCGGCCCACATGTGTCTAGGATTCTTTAGCTCATTTCTTAATGCCTAAATTTGTCATCTGTGATGTGAAAACATCCGAAAAGTGTACGTGACATGGACAATTTGCTGTTGTGTGCTACATGTGTGACACCACTTCCTACCTGGATAGTGATGTGAATGAGTGAGCAAACAGTGGATTGTTTCCTAACAGCATCCTGTCTCCTAACAGGCTCAGCAGCATGTCGCTTGTATGAAAAAATGCTTGCCCCTGTACTATTTTAGCGAAGTTTTGCACACTTGCTTCACCCCTTCCTGTTTTATCTGGCCAAAATTAACACTGACATTCGTGACGTTTTTGTTTCCCCTCATCAAATAATCAACACAGAGGACAAGAGTGTAATTAATAAGGTTGAGAAGCGGCAAATTTTGCATGATCCACACCAGCCTTATTATAGGAATATTCTCAAATGGGACAAGGGATGGAAGAAAACAGGGAGCTACAAGTAAGTAAACTGACCATCGATTATATAGACATAAGGCTGACTTTTGGAATTTGAATTAGTTATGAATAAATAACTTAAACCTTTAAATTACTTCATCTGCAAAGGAAATCAGAAGCTGCACTCTTGCAACATTGCCCGTATTATATCTGGACAATTTTTCGCCCTCCATCCATTCAAGTTCGCTTGCATCACTCCCAGTTAGAAAGCAGTGTCAAAGGGCACATTAGGACGATGTCCCAACCTGATTTTCAGGGCGTAGTTCAGAGTACATATGGGAATATGGTTTTACACGGTCTAAAATATCAGAAGACAACTGTAAAGTTGAAGTGGCTGATTACGTCACCTCACATTTCCAACAGTATCAACATGCTTCAGCTTTCTGCATTCATTCTTTAATCTGCAGTCCTCCTCTACACACACCATCAACAACAACAAATACAACATGGTTTCAGCCTAAAGGCCAAATAGGAAATCTATCCATTTCAACACCAAGTCAAGCCCAGCTACTGAGAATAAAGCTGATATTTCTCTCTTTCCTCTTTGTACTTTGTAGCAGAGCTGGCATTATTGCAGCGAGGATGCTGCATAATGCAAATCAGAGACCCCATTTCCTCCTGAAAAAAATGAACTACTGTAGCAGCCAAGTCCCACTGCAGGTGCTGAATGTTCACTCCCTGAGCTTCAGTGTTTGTCTCAGCCCCTGACCCTCGAAATGTACTCTGTTTCTCTTTCTGTCTCTGCCTCTCTCTCCCTCTCTGTTGTTCCTGCTGCAGAAAAACTGCAGATCTGCGTCACCAAGGACACGGGAGACAAGTCTGATGGATCTGCTATCACTCTCTCCACTCTTTTTCTTGCTTTCACTTTTTGCTGCCTTTTTCACTAAACTTGCCTTTTGCAAGGAAGACGCATTCATTCAGGGGAAACCAGCCTGAACCACAAAATCGAGTCTGTTTCAAATCAAATCTGCAGCTAACAACAGAGAAACCTGGCTGCCTCTTACACAGTGACAATACCACGCTGGATTGCCTTAAAACACCACCGTATCCTCCAGAGGATGTGATTTCTGTGCACATCAGAGATGATTAGCTCTGTGTTAGCATGTTAGCATCATCCTCTCCCCCAAGAAGAGCTGGTAGGACAGCTTGCTTGTACTTTAGCATTCTAGAGAAAGCGAGGATGCTAAGTGTTAGAGGCTGATTAGCAGGGATGTGTGAAATCAGACAGAACCGGCCTGAGTGCAGACGCCCATATCCTCCCCTGACCCACTTCTCTCACTCGCTCTGGTTCTTTTACTTAATATGCTTGCTGCAAACAACTCAGACTAACTTGGTGCAGAGCACTCATAGCCATGCTTATTCAAACGTCATTCAGAGGTGGGTCAGGGGATGGGGATAGAAATAGGATGTTGATATCTGGGTGAGGAGGAGAGAAAAGAGAGGCATGCACACAGCTACACAGACAGCATCTCTGGTTACGGTAGCTGTGGTAGACCTTGTATTGTTGTGGTTTTCACCCAGTGAAACAGTCTACACCACATCTTTCATTCAATTCCAGCCCGTTTCCTGTTACCATGGCAACCTATCTCTTTCCTTCTTCCCAACTATTCCTCCTTTCCACCTCTTCTTTCTCATTCATCCTGCCTTACCTCAGCATAAGCTACATCTATAAAGAGAACTCTTAAGTTATTTAATGAAAATGTGGTGCAGCAAAGACATGATTCATCTCATCCGGTAAATCACACGACATTTCTTAATTATTCCTCAACTTTTTAATAGTGCATGCTATTAAGCTGAGCACTCATGTACTGTTTTATCTAATTTTGCCTACATGAGGAATGAAATTGACAGCACATTGAGGAGAATGGGTGCAAGAAATTTGGACTGTTAGCTTAAGGAGCTTTCACTCTCTCACACACACATGCACACACACGCAGGCATGGTGGGTAGATTTTGCTGCAGTGGATGTGTCGTTGGTGTCTTCACAGTGACATTGGTGCTGAGTTACAGTGCTAATGAGAACTTTAATGTCACCCACACACAGACTCCTGGCAGACAGATTAGAGCTGTGATTACACTGAGCCCCAAGAACACACAGGAACACAATGATGCACACACACACACACACACAAAGACTACGCGCCACACACATGCTCAGATCACGCTCACACATGTCGACAAACAAACATAAATGGGGCTGAGGTTTCACAAGCAAACACTTGTAAAAGCATCATGCGCTCCACTTGCAAAATCTTCTTCTTGCTACTGTTGCACTGTGCTACTGTTCATGCAGCGAGAGACACATACAGAGACAGAGAGACAGAGAGAGAAAACCAATCAGGCAGTGGAAAAAGATGGATGCAGCACTTCGAGTTCTACTGAAAAAGACAGTAGTTCTTAGTTGTAGTTCTGGTAGATTCTACTGCAGAAAGAAAGTTGTTCTAGTAGATTCCACCATAGAAAAAAAGTAGTTCCTACATTAAACTGCTCATGACAAGGTCTGTGAATTATCCTGAGTAACCAGGTCATGATTTCTGGAAAGAGACATTGCTGTTGATTTTTTCGAATGTATTTTTTGGCGTTGCAGCACCACAAGCTGAGCGCTATTTAGTCCCATTATATTCAAGAGAAGGCAGACATTGCTATGGCCAGTTTCTTCAAAACACAGCAACTCACATGAAAACAATTTAGATGGATAAATAACACTAGTTTATTTAAGTGTAAAAATATGTATTTTTGGATTTTGGGGATTTTTGAACTGCCCCTTAAAGCAGATCAGGTATGGGCCAGTCATGAGTCACAATCTACCTGAAATACAGTTTTCTGTTCCACATGATTCATTTAGAGTGGTAAGCTAACATGCATAAGGCCATCACTGATACTTTGCCACTTCATGCATGTGCTTCAATATAACTCTATTTATAACATAAACATGTATGTGTTTCAAAATATATGTATTTATAATGTAAAGGCAGGTGTGGGCATTTTCTGTTAACCTGAAATGACAATGATTTTAGCTAATATTACCAAACATTTACTCCTTACTAGGAATGGCTGGATACCATTTTTCATCTGATATCAACAGCCCACTTCCCAGAGGGGGGAGTGGGCTGTCTTTCCCAAAGAGGAAAGACAGCCCACATCAGTTATACAATACTGCTACTTCTTTTTACTTTATTATTTTTTTTCATATGCATAACTTTGCTGCTCATTTGTGCAACACATCTCTCTTTACAGCATGTCACTCAAAGTTTAGTTCACCATTTACATAATGGAGTCTCATTGATTTTCTTAATGTGCAAATAAACAATTCTCAAAGCAATCTCATTTGGAACATTTCTTGGAGCAAGCTAGTTTTCAGATCATGTTTAACAAATAATGCTTTTAAAAGGTGATGGGGACAAAACCAGCCTTTTCAAAAAGGGATGGGGACATGTCCCCAGCGTCCCCAGTGTAAATGAGACTGACATTGAGACTGTGCATGGATTTAATACATTCTTGACTTGATAAAGGAAAAACAATGACTGACGTTACATGTTATTAACAACCAACTTTTAGCAACTGCAGTTAAAACCGCCCCTGGAGGAGTTACATTCTTCAGCATGTCAGTTTTGGTCTGGAAAAAAAACGGAGCCACTCACAGGTGAAGTGGTTTGTTGAAGAGATGTAGAAGCTGTAATTATGTAATTACGCTGAGGGAAGCCTTTTCTGTGTGGACACAGAAGACATCGAGTGTGGCACCAGCTCTGATCCCCGCTGCTCACACAGCAGCAGTTATTCTACTGCATGAACTGTGCGTGTGTGTTAGACAAGAACTTGATGGTATCTCTGCTTTTTAAATTGCCTTCACAAAACACAAGAGCAAAAGTGTGACAAATGAATTAAACTCTGTGTGTTTATCTGCTCTGACATGAACTTCAAATTATAGCACGCCCATAACTGTCTCACATTAACCTAACATTATTTCTAAATGAAAGCAAACTATATTTTGCAGGCTATGTTATAAAAATACCTGTTTGGGACTGAACCATTGATCCTGTGGTAGTCAAGGGTTAGTATATCAGAGTTTAGAGAAACATTAGCAGCTCCGTCCTAGTCTTCATTTGGTTTGGGGAAGTTTACACTCCAGCAACTACGGCAAACTTGCCAAACTTATATTTATTCATATTAAATAATCAATTGACTTCAATTAATCAGTCTCAGGTTATTTTCTGTTGCAAAAGTAAAGCATACTGTTTGAACATACAAACATTAAAGCATAAATCTAACCGGTTTGTTGCTTTTACACATATTTTTTCTACAGTAAGCATCCAAACCATCCAAAGGTTTTGAAAGAAGTAATAACATTTTAACTACAATGTTATTTATAATACTGTTCTGTAATACCCAGGATAACTAACTGCACCTTGCAAAACCTGAATAATTCTGCCAGCTGACCCTTCACTAAGTCCCTCCTCCGAACAGTAACTGTCCAATTAGCGACTGTAACTAGGTACTGCAGACATGAAGCTTTGCATTTCTATACATGTTGAGGAGGTGTGCATGGGTCTTTAAGAAGGGCTATATTCAGTGTCTCATGAGTTTATCTTTTTTGTAGACTTTCAAAAACCTAAAACACAACAACAAACCTGCTCTAACATGCGCTGCAAATGTCTGGCTAACGAGCTTGCCACCTGCACTAACATTAACTCTAGCCAAAATTTGTGTTTGCACTCAATCACACTACATTTTAACCAACAAAATCCATGGTCATCAGCTCAAAATGAGAAGCTGCTTTAGTTTACTTCTCTGTGTCCAATTTTGACATCAAATCTGCCACCGTAAACTGACTCAGTGTGAGATGGAAGTCTGGAAAAGTGTGGCAACAGTAACTAATGAGGGCGGGGCTTAGGGACAAAAGGTCAATTATGTCTTTTTTAGATCATCAACGGTGAGGATGCTGAATTTTACCCAAGAAATGTAGCTTAGCCTCAGTTTTTTTTAGCACTGTGTCATGTAGGTAGCCATCAAGTGCATATTTAAGATCCTTTCACAGGCTTTTTGTTTTAAAACAAATCAACTTGAAACATTAAAAAAAGCTAGCTGTAGATGGAGTTTTCAACCTACTCATGGATTGTAAGTAACAGCAGTAGCTTACACTAAGTCGCTACCGCTGACAATATCTGCTATCGACAGATATCATTTCAGCTGACAAGATGAACAGCCATCAGGTCAAAATGAGAAGCCTTTGTTTAGTTCTATGAGAATTTGAATACCCACTGTTTCAAAAATTGCTGCAAATTTCAAGTCAGTGTGGATTTATTTTACCACATCTCATCAAGAGGATGCTGCAGTTCAAGGCTGGACAGAGCTTCTGAAAGGGATACAATTGCACCAGAACCAACATTGTAAAGGTACAATGCCAGCTTATCATTAGCCTTTCCTGGTCAGGATAAGTTCAAGGCTAATCTCCTTCACTTTTCCAGCAGTTGTGAAATAACAACCACAACTTTTCTTGGTCTTGAGAAGCTGCTGTGTTTGTTAATTGACACACTGCAACCTGTACTGTACATTCACTGCCAGATTGACAGCTTACTGCTAAGTTTAAGTTTCTGCTTGGCTATGAGCAGCACCGTCTGCTCGCTGTCCCTCATTTGCACGCCACACATATACGCCGCCCTATTCCTGAAGGAGCTACGCTATGCTTGTGACAGTATGCTTCAATAAAACCCAAAAAAATGTAATCATCAATCAATCACAGTCCCACAGGAATATGTTGTTTTCTCTCCGCAGTAAGAAAAAATCCAACCATCACAGCCTTAGATACTATGGTTAAAAAATGATTCGTAGTTGCAGCCTCATATTAGCTTGGACATTTAGCTAATATGAGTTAATCAGTTCCACACAGGGACGTTTACACAAAAAAGAGTATTTGTGTTATTGCAGAATTGATAGATACCCTACATTTGGGTATCATTATCAGGTGTATGAGAGAAAAAAACAGCAAGATTGAAAACCTAAGACAGAGAAAGAGGCTGAGTTGATAGAGCATGCAGGAAGGCAGAGATGATGTTACGGTGGGTTGGGGGAGGTGAATAGAGGACTGATGAGACAGAGGAAGAGATAAAAGAGAGAAAGAGAGCGGCGAAGTAATTCTGTCAGTAACAGTCCTGCTGTCCTCTGTACAGGATATGACCCTCATCGTCCCCTATCAATCAATCATCATCATTTCCGAGAGTTGTGCTACCAGCATCTGTGTGCCTTGACTGAAAGCATCAATCTCAAATGGGAGTTGGGGGGGGGGGTTTATGTAAGGCCAAGCCCCTGTACTCCCAATCAGCAGCCCTCCCCCTGTTTGTTCACTCTGCTTCTACATGTGTGTCCAGTTTACTCTCTTTCCAGGCATCATCAATATTGTTCTATTGTCGATCTCCGACCCCCCCCCTCTCTTTTTGTCTTTTCCTTCCTCCTCTTGTCTTCCTTTTTCATGATGACTCCACCTCCCAATCTCTCCTGTCCGAAACCTCACCCCTGCTTTCAAATAGGAAATCAATAAGTCCGTTTGTGAAAGTCGCCCTCGTTCTCCCTCACTCTCTCTTTTCGCTTACTCACTCACACAGTCCACACACACACACACACACACATACAACACACATGTCACATATACAGTAATATGCCCTGCCTCATATCCCACCAACATGGCTATTAACACCTAAACAAATTATGATATCCTAAATGTTAGATATTTAGAAACCTCTCTTTTCATCCTGGCCTAGTCAAAGACTGAATTAACACTCACACACTGTACTGTACTGTAGGAATGATGGCACATTGAGCTCAGGTGCTGCAATGCATACTACAACCAACTGACACCAAGGACAAGAGGACGCTGAACAGAAATGAGGAGCCCAAACATCTATTTGCCAACTGAGAGTGATGACAATCACATTTGTATGGGAAGCCTGGCAAGCTGTGTGCTGGAGGTGGGGCCATTAACTAGACTCACATTTGTCAATGGGATTGTCACAGTGACGGAATTTCCCCCAGGTTATTTAGGCTAACTCAGCAGTGCAAATTTGTTTCTGCAAATTACTTCATTTATGATAAATGAAGTAATTTGGTGCAGTAACGCTAAGTGTAAAGGTATCTGTGGCTGTCACTCTCACTGCCCAGTGGGTGGATTTCTGGACTGAGCTAGCTAGCTACTGGGTGCTAGTCATAGTTACACAGTGTTGCAAATGAATTCCAGAAGCCTGACCATTTCTTTTTCACACGTAACTATGTTGTTACTTTCAGGGCATCAAACTGTACACAGCTGCAACACAAACCGGCCGGCTTCCATGCAACAGCAAAGCTAACACAACTTACCATTACCAGCATTTATTTAGTTGGCATCAAATGAGGCTAAATGTTCACACAGATTCACTTGACTGTCCCTCATTATTACAACATTAGTCCAGTGTTGCCCCAGCCTGTGGTAGTAGCCACATCAGCTGTGCAGCATCCTAATGCAGAGATGAATAGGTTAACCTACAAATAAACAGCAAAACGACATAAACATGGCAAAACTTACATTCTCCAAGTTTCGAGTCACGTCACAGACAGTCGTTGCTGATCCATCCTTGAGCTTGAACCATTATTGGCCTTGGTATTGCTTGTTGAATTTTTTTGAAGCATTGATTTATTCATGCAGTGCATAAGACTGTCCTGAATGAGGCAGTCCTACTGTAAAGCCCTAAGATTCATTGTAAAAATGACAAATTCCTCCCAAACAGGAGGAATTTGGCCTTTTAGTTTATTTTCAAGGCAGTGAGATTTTTTGAATTAATTGCATGAAAATACCACAGCTTTTCAATTAAAGTTAACCCTTTCAAACTGTGGTAAGTTGGTGTTTGCAGAGGCCTTAAGGGTCCTTCAGGGATTTCCTTCCATTGAGCAACACAATTTTATGCTCTCCAAAGAGCACGGCCCTGTAACAGTGGAAGCTACCATAAGAGTGCTAAAAGGGGGATATGAAAGGGTACTGCTGTAAATCCTGCCATAAAGAGAAAGGATGGGAGACAGCTTTATCCAGCTAAGAGCCTGCACAGGAGGATTAGGGCTACAGGGAGCAAGATAGGAAGAGGAAGAGGGGGATGTGACGAACAGGGGTAAGATTGTGTGACGGGTAACAACTCTGATAAAAATGGAAGGAATGCAAAGAAGAAATGGGTACGGGGGAAACAGGGAGACAACCATGTGGAGAGAGTGTCAATATGGAGGTCCGACTCTGCAGGATTACAGCGGGGAGATGATATCTACATCAAAACACATTCATGCCCTCCAGATTAGAGCAAAGCAAACACACACATACAGTGACTGTCTGGACACCACAAAAAGCTCAATTTTATGTAAAGCTCATCCCTACTGTCTAAATACTCGATGACTGCTGAGAATTTGTGGTATGGGAAGTGAATTTTGACACATAAATAGCCCTTTGTGATCAGATGAAATAAAGAAGTCCCTGGAAGTTTCTGTTTCCATGACTTTTTAAGATCTTCAACAATTAAGCAGAGTACAAAGCATCAGACTTGCTAGACATTTAACATTTGTACGCCATGAATCATGAGTGCTTTTTCATTTACTATTGTGTGCCTGTGATCTTTGTGAGCATATTGGTTTTTATTGTACTTTATACTCCCATCCCAAGTTCTAATATTGACACCACTGTCAACTGAATGCTGAGTAGAGATATTCCGATACCACTTTTTCCTTCCGCATACCAATACCTGAACTTACTGGAGTACAGATCCGATACTACACCGTAAAAACAGTTTAGAAAACACATATTTTCAAGGCAACTGCTTTGACTGATTTTTAATTTTGAATTCAACTCAAACTTTTAAGTTTGGAATAAATTAAACAAGGTTTTTCCAATCTGTAATGTTTTGTTGAAAAAAATGTATTTCAAAAAATTGTTCACAGTGAGCTGTGAACCTGATTTGTCTTTATTTGGGTGTTGAAAATTAGATGGTGACAATCAAAAATATTAAATTATTAACCCTTATTCACTTTTACTTCAATGCATTTTGACTTTGACTTTTGAAATATGAGTTTTTTCTCAACATTTTTATGTTTACACTTCAGTGTGTTCATATATATTATTACTATTACAGCTGCATATTACTAACCCTGTATGGATTTGATATGATTGCTGTCATACTGTATTTGTATGGCCTGGCTCAGGTTTAAACCCTTTATAAAACATGAACAAATACATGAAGAGCACGAACAGCATAGAACATTGATAGAACTTGGCCAACCTTGGAACTAGCAGGTTCTCATTTCATGATTAATAAATTACATGGTGTCATATCAGGCATAGGCTTGTGTACTCGCCGATGCCATACCAGCATTTGAAGCAGTATCAGAGCCATTTTCCAATATTGATATTGATATCTGAAAAACTCTAATGCTATGTACAGATTTCACAGTGAGAATCAGTGCTGCAGACTAAATGAAGAGTTTATGGTTACCAGAGTTTACATATGGACTTTTTGTGGTAGAAAAAAAAAAAGCTTAACTATATTTTTGTTGTTTAACAGTCCTCAAGGGTCTAAAAATGTTCCAGGGAAAAGTCACAGCAAAAAAAAGTTCTAATCACACAAAATATGCTTTTTTAATTAACTTGGCACTCTACCAGTGCTTTTACAGAAAAAAAAGTCACTGAACACTGTCTAGTCCTGCTGCAAGCCAAATTCCAGGCAGGAAAATAAAGTCTGAACTGAAAAAAGGTCTCAAAAGAGCACTTAGATATTTTGGGGGTACTTTTTGATGCTGTAATTAATGGATATTTTTTTTGTTTTGTAAGCACAGTATTGACAAAGTATTAATACTTTTTAACAACCCTATATGTGTGGTGTTTTTTTCTAAAAAAGCAAAGGACAGCAGTGTCACAGGAGTTTGGGAGCAGAGGAGAGGAGTGTTTCAGTTCCTTCTCGGTGCTTTTGAAACGTCAATGACAGATGAATAATTTACAGAGAATCAGTCGGGGGCTGTCAATGCCACTGTAAAGCAAAACTGCAACAAAAGAGACAAAGCAGGACAGGACGAGAGCACCATCCGTGTAGTACATGTAGTTTCCAAGCAGGAAAAACACAGAAGAAAAGGAATAAAAAGAAGAATGAAGCATAACAGTTGGAAAGATGGTATAAAAGGCTGAAGAAAGAGTGACACAGCTGCAGCTGACAAATGGCAGGTGGGGGCTGAGGAAACAGGACAAAAGAGTTTTAGACAAAGAGGTAACGTGCGGCAGGTGAAAAACCCCACTAACCCCTCCACCATCCATCCACTTCACACACACATACACACACACACGACAGGCGAAAAACCATTACAAGAGGTGCCGATAAGACCCTCATCATCAGGTCATGCCCCCCTCCCCATTTCTCTTCTGTCTTTCTTTGTTCCTTTTCCATGGTCTATCTGTACCCATCAATAACCTCCCTCCCTGCCCCTCCTCGTTCAGTCCACAATCAAATTACTGTGTCAGACTGGTGGAGGGTGCTGGGGAGAGGATACTACTTCCTCCACTTCAGCCCACTCACAAAATCCTCAACCAAACCACCAAACGAACTGGAGGTCTCACTTACTTAGGCCTATATCACACACCAGGAAAGGCTCCTCAGTGGTGAGGTGGTTGCTAGGTGCCACTGGAGTAATGATGTGAATAATCAGCCTCTTTGGCTTCGTAATGAGGGCTGTGAGGAGGACAACACAAACTCATTTGCATCAGTTTGAATGGAGGCGTTTAGTGTAATATCGCCTAAATGCTCTTTTGGTTCTTTTTTTTTTTTTCTTTCTTTCTTTTTATTTTCCACCCCACCTGGAAAACACTTTTTAGGAAAAACACAGGCAATCACACACAGAAATGACTTAAAAAACAAACTTTTTCTTTTTAAGTTTAGCGGTGTTGCACATGAGTGGTTGCCACCCTGGGTAAAGCCTTGGACTAATGCAACTAAAGCTGCAACAATTAGTCGCACAATCAGTTAGCTGTAAACTATTAAATTAACACTAATAACTATTAATAATCATTTCAAAAATTGAGTAATCATCTCTTTTTTTTAAGAAAAAGAAGTCCAAATTCTCTGATTCATGCATTTTAAACATGATTTTTTTTCTTTATTTTATTTACTCCTCTATGATAGTAAACTAAATATTTTGGAGTTGTGGACAAAACAAGATATTTGAGGATGTCACTTCGGGCTTAGGCAAACATTGATCAACATTTTTTACCATTTTCTGACATTTTGCAGACCAAACAAGCATTGATCGAAAAACTAATCACCAGCTTAATCAACAATGAAAATTATCGTCAGTTGCAGGTTTAAGTGCAACATTGTCGGATTCATTCATTTAACCCATCCTAATAGGAGACAGGAGACCAACTCCAGATGTAAGCCAACACCTTGGTCAGAGGTACTGACAGGAGAATTGACCTAATGAACATGTTTTTGATGCACACTTCGAAGCTTTATGTTATTTATCTAATTTATTTGCACTTGTTTCATTTCAGCTCAGTGTGAGAGTCTTGTTGTCATTATGTCACAAGGTCACACTGCAGTATTTCTCTCCTGTGCTCTCTGTTTCACTGAGGGTGGGGCTTAGCCCATCCTTTACTTGAATTGACTTCAACTAGATCTGTGACTGTATGTAATGTATGTAATTTTTCTGACTGTGGTGAAAAAGCAACACACCACTGAAAAAATAATTATGTTTTATTGGATTTCATAAAAGGTTACTGTTATAAGCATAGCGTAGCTGCTTTAAGGAATAGGGCAGCGCATAATGTGTGTTTGCTGTGCAAGTGAGGGAGACAACACGAGCAGCCGGCTGAGGGGTGCTGCTCATAATGGAGCGAAAACTTAAACTTAGCAGCAGGCTGTTAATGTGGCAGTAGATGTACAGTAGATGTTATCTTGTTTGTTTAACCAGTAAAACCCTGTAAAACAACTACTGCCCTTGCTTTCTGTCCGTTTGCTAAGCTAAACTAACTATCTCCTGGCTGTAACTCCACATTTAACTGACATACATGAGAGTGGTATTTTAATTCTCATCTGTAAGTGAATTTCCCAAAATGTCAAACTGTTCCTTTAAAGCTACTGTCACTCCACATACTAAATCCATGACAAAAAACAATAGAAACGACTACAACATCCCACTATGAGATGCACTCATGCATGCAAACATGCACCCTCCCCTCACTTAACAAATACACACACACTCATCCATTGACAGAAACACTAGCCTGATTAAAATGGAGAGGATTAGGACCAGGTGCTCAAATGAATTGTTTGTACAAAACCCAGAGAAAATACAGTACGTCAGGGGATCTGACACAAGCCCAACATGCTGCACACATCACTGGGTATTCCCTCTAATCTAACCATTCATTTGTCATTCTCTCTCCCTCTTCTATTTGCTTCAGTCACCTGATCACTGTCAGCCTCTGTCTGTGTGTGATGTTGTCGGTTATGCTACACTATGTCATGTACACAGCATGTATGAGTTTATAGACTGCATGTATGTGTTTCTATCTTCCCTCACCGTTCTGCTCGGCTCTCTCTGAATCAGGACGTGCTGTGAGCGGCTGATGATGATGATGACTCAGTAATGTGAGAATGTCACCAGAGTCTGGGAACTGTGACTGGTTTCTGTTTCACTGCCAGTGATGCTCAGACTGTAGCTTTCTCAGCACACTTCACTATTGCTGCTGTCAGTTTCTTTTTGTTCCTCTGGTTTTTGTTCCCATTTCAAGTGTCTTTTACACAGGTAAAATCCAGATTCAATCCAATTTAATTATCTTTCTGTCAATGTGTCTCTGTTAGCCAACTCTGACTGCAGTTCTAGTTTTTCCTGGGCTACATGGTAATTCAGAGTCTGCACTACCTCAGTCCAGTGGGTGGTGGTTACAAACCCAAGGCTGCTTGCCTGAAAAAAACAACAGTACAAGAATATATTTTGCACTTTAGTTTTGTAGTCCAGTGTTTCCATTATCTGGTATATTGCTGTTTTGTTGCTGGAAAAATCTGTTGAAGAGGCTTGAATTTTCCAACAGTTGTCAAAAAAGTAATTTACGAGGTCCCAGTTGGAAATTTCATCTGGAACACCCCCTGAAATTGGATTTCCGACTCAGAAAGTCAGGAGGAACCTCACCAACCATGACCACAAAATCCAAGATGGCTGCTCCATGCATTAACAGTAGTGCTGTTTATTAGCGCTTGTGACTCATTAAATCAATCAAACTCATAGTGCTGTCCAAGATGCTAACTATCTTCAGCTTGTTAGCTCAGCTCAGGAGTGTTGGTGTTTACATTGTGAGTACAGGAACTTTGGCCTGCTGGGAGGAGTGGATTTTCAGGCCTGAGGCAAAGGGGAGTCAGCAGGGAAATCTGATGGAGCAGAGCCGGTAACATGCCAAAACCAGAACAGTTGGTAGAGTGTACGCCCCACATACTGAGGCTGTGAGTCCTCTGCAGCAACTCCTGCCTGCGGCCCATTTGCTGCATGTCATCCCCCTATTCTCTCTCCCCTTTCATTTCCTCACATCAGCTATCCTACAAAATAAAGGCATAAAAAGCACAAAAAATTAGTTAAAAAAAAAAAAAAACTGTTTCTGCCAAAACACAAAATACCAATTCTTACATAATGTTGCTTTAATCTCAATAAACATATATAAAAGCTGGTGTAGTTACAACATTAGCAGCCTAGCTAGCTAGCTAACAACTATCCATAAGCTACAGTAGCACAAACACTATGATGCCTCACTTGGATGGACTAGCATGATAAAGGTTCTTCTTGTCATTACATGCTTGTACTGTTTCCCCACCGATAACAGATCAATGCTCTTTGAACTATGCAGATAATTCAGTGGTCACATTGATCAGGGCTCCAATAAACAGCACAATAGCATGTTATGTCTCTGTATGACTTTATGTCTTAGAATCACTGTCCTGCTTTCTTCCTGTTGCTTTTAATGTGACTGGAACAATGATGGCTAATTCTGGTGTAACTTCAGTATCACTCTAGCAGTCATTATCACAGGAGATAGGCCCTTTCAGTAGCTTCTTTCACAGGCAGCTTAGTGACGTAGTTACACTTGGGAGGACAAACAGTTACATTTGTGTCTTGGAGAGATGGATGGATTGATATTTTTTAAATATCTGGCTAGAATGCCTGTCATTTCAATCTGCCTTTTGGGCTACTTTTTTCTTTTCTTTTTTCTTTTTTTTTTTTTTTTTGTTTGGTATCTAAATAGCTATCTGATCCACCAGAGACACATGAACCTTTGGCTCAGTTTAGAGAAATTTGTGATTTTTCCAACCTACCCCAAGTGAAACCAGTTATTATAAACTGTGCAGTATAACAATAATACCTTACTAACGACCTCCACCCATCAAATGGTTAGGTTTAGCACCATGGTTTAAGTTAGGGTTGAAATGATTTAGGTTAGGTGAAGAGGACATTTGCTTCGCTAGAGGGGAAGTGCGGTCTCAAAAGTCGAGCTCAGGGCAATAAAGTACCCTGCCATTAGTGCATGTAAGAAGGAAGTTGATTGGAGGTTTGATAGAACAGGCTTATTTAAGATGAATCCCTTCTCGCCTGGTGGCTGCAGCCGGGGGAGGTGACAAAAAGCTACAGTCAACTTGGACATTTTCCATCAGCATCAACAGTATACACAGGAAGTCACAGCCACATTTAACAGATCCTGATTGAAAGAAAAAAAAACACTTATCAGACAAATCTATTCAACAATTGTTTTATCACCAGTGATGCTTATGTTCTGTGTGATAGACCACTTGGTATTTAGCATTGTGCTCCTAAATTGTCAAACTCATAATGGACAGTTTTTTTTTTTTGTTTGTTTGTTTTTTAAGGATCAAAATCAATGCAGAAGAACTAGAAGTATCGTCTTTATTCAACATATTCCTCATCCTTGTTAATAGTGGTACCTGCATTTCTCATAATGCAACCCTAACTGCCGATAATGTGGTTGAAGATTCAGATGTGTTATTTCAGTAACAGCTAATGTAGCCAAAAGTAGAGATAGACAACAGAGGTCTGGTAAGCGATACCATAGCTTCATGGTATCAACCAAAATAACCCAGCACCAGGTAGTATTGAAACTTCTCCTGTCAAACAATAACTGCATTAGACATCCAATACAGTCTGTGGTGTGGTGAAGTCAAGTGCAGTGTACTTGAGATACTTTGATACAAAGGTATCAAATGAAGTTGGTATCAGTATCACTTTATGGGTACCGGTAGACTGGAAGATACCCAGCTCTACTCCACACCCACACATTTTTTCATTCTACACAGATGTAGTCCTCTAGTGACATCACTTAAAGTGACCAATCAGATTTTGTACAGCTCCCTCTGGGGCCACAAACACCACATGTGCAGTCATACGTCCCAAGACTTGTAAAATTGAGTTCCCCTTAAAATTGCATACTTCATTGTGACAATCATTCATTCATTCATTCATTCATTCATTGTCCATTATCTTTGGAGGGTCGCGGGGAGGTTTTAGCCTATCCCAGCTGACACTGGACAAGTCACCAGTTCATCGCAGGGCTGACACATAAGGCCAGACAACCACAACTTCACATTCACACCTATGGGCAATTTAGAGTCAGCAATTAACCTATTAATCTGAGTGTCTTGGGACTGTGGGAGAAAGCGTACCTGGAGAACACCCATGCAGACAACATGCAAACTCTCCCCCCAGCCAGCTGGGGGATTCGAACTCAGAACCCTCTTGCTGTGAGGCGGCAGTGCTAACATCACTATGCCACCCTGTGATAATCATGAGTTTCATTAATCTACCCTCATTCATTGAACTATTTTACAGAGAGATTGAATGTAAAGACCTTGTTTACCCCAAATTCATTTGTAACTCAGATGCCTTTACCTCTAGGAGAGATTGTAAATGTGTTAAATGTGATGTGCTGTTCCATTTCATTTCTCGTCCAATATGAACACCATAAAACATCTTACAGACATTACTCCAAAAATAGTGTCTAAATAGCACATACTTGTACTCTCTGCTTAATAAATGGCTTCCAAAGAGCTGCTTCAATGAAGTTCTGATTAAATGGATTCCATTTTTATCAATGATTCATTCTATTGACTGGTAATTTTCTATTCCTTTCAAATAAACAATTCAGTCTACAGATTAATGTCATGCTTGCGCACAAGAACTGAATTAACTTGTGCATCTCAACACAAAGGAGACCAGAAATGTAAAAACGGTGCTAGGCTGTCATGGTGGCACTTGTGCATCTCAGATGGCTTGTGTTTTAAAATCAGTCTCCTCACACTGATGCGTTTGTTAATCCAGTTGTTATCTTCCTTTTGTTTGCCATCAAATAACACTGCATAAAACTGAAGAGGCAGATATCCTGGACACAAGTGCAAGATCTGTTGCACAGAAGCACACTGGTTTTTGTTCTTAAGTCGTGAAGATGCAGACGATTTTATATAGATACAGGCTGTTGAACCCCTAAAATCATCAGTTTAAACAAATAAACGCATGATGTTTACCGATTTTATGTCTTCAGTGTTTAATGTTAGTTATCAGTTATCAATAGCAGCCATTTCTGCTCTCTCTAGCCCCTTCTCTCTCTTCATGTTGTCACAGAAAATCAAACCAAACACATCACCCACTCATCAAATCATTCAGCTAAGCATACCAGTGAAATGGAGGAGAGATGAGACAGATAGCAAGTGTGCATTTGTAGAAGTCATAATTTGTTCATGTCATAGAACTGATTGAATTGGATGCATTTAATGGACACATGGCAACTTTTATCTCATTATCAGTGGAGCTGAGCTATGGCCTACAGTGATTGGCTGGATACACGCAGCTTGTTCTTGCACACAGTCAAACACACGTGCATGGACACGCACATACTGTTGTGTTGACTTTTTCAGCCAACCTAAACGGTACCCACGCACCAGGCAAACAGGACAGTACTCCTCCATATATTAACTCAATGAAGGAAAGGACCTTTTTTTTCAGATAAGTAGCCTGCAGGAAAGAGGGAGGAAAATTATATGGCAAGAACGAAATGGGTGTGGATGTGTTGATTGGAGCCGAGGCCCAAGGCAGCGAAGGAGGGAGCTGTACGGTCTCATTGTGCTGCGTAGACGGGGAACAGAGGACGACGAGGAGGCGTTTCCATGGGAGTGCTGCTGTGTTCTTCTCGAACAGACGCATTCCCTTATCTCCTGCCTGGGGAGAAACAAACACTGGCAGCTCATATGAAGGGGAGTTTCCCTGGATCTATTTGAGCTGCGTAGAGAAGCAACAGAGCCCTAATTGAATTTGAGGGAGAGAGAGAAAAGTGCAGGACTTGCAGTAGGGCCATTCTGTCTGTGCTGATAGCAGAGCAATATGCACATTATGTGCTGTGTCAAAGCATACTTACATTTAATTTACATTTTTAAAAAAGTGCCAGCACTTCACCGAATGTGTAGTTCATTTTGAAGTAAAGCAAAATATGTTAACATATGCTGAGTCAGTATGTTTTATTATGGCGTTACTATCTCTGAATGTCTAGTTGTCCCGAACTCTGTGAATTATATGTATGAATACTGTATATATTTTATCTACTTTTTATTTTTAGTCATGCAGTGGGGTTCTAAGGATGCCAATATCAGTCTGCTGACTGGTCAGTTACCTACAAATATTAGTTTATTTGTTTTGTAGATATGTGTCTGATGTATACTGTAAATTAATTCATGCTCTTGCGCCACCACCACTTACATACTGTGTGTATCAGTCTGCAGGGACAATGCGAGGGAGACCAGGGCATCAGTCAGAGGTGACTGGTCGGCTATATTTAGGAACAGTGCTTTAGGACAATCGGAGTTTTCAGTCAGAGCGGCAAGCAAATGGGACTCAATTCCCATCCATATTAGAGAATGCAAAGACTATTTTTAAAACAATACTTGAAGCATGGCTCAGGACAAATCAATCATGTGATCACTGATTTAAACCTTTCTCTGGAACCAGCTGTCACATTACATGGAGATTACGTAATACACATGATGTTTCATGTGTGAAGTATTCTTGTAAACTTTGTTGACTGAATTGCTCTTAATTATTTGTGTTTTATTGTTTGTATTGTACTGTGCTGTTTTTTTAAACATCTGCCAGCAGATGTAAATTCACTATGTAGCTAACTCTGGCTCAGTGGCTTTGTTGTGTATAGCCCCTGTTGAAAAAAATAATAAAATTAAGAAAAATTATAATAAACACATTTTGTGCAGACATTTATGGTCCCTATTCAGTATGTCCTATTGACTCTGCTGATCACCTCAGTTTGCATTTAGGGCTACCAACAGGCTGACAGTTTTGGTTCAGAGTGGCATATGTCCACAATTTTTAGATGGACTGACAAAATCAATCTCACTCACAGTTCTTTAGTAGCTGTTCTGGAGCTCTTCCGTTGTATCATGCAATCTTAACTTTAAAGCCAACATGGTCAAGGGTTCCTTAAAGGAGGAATATGAGCATTGTTTGTAAACACACCATTCAAAGTCGCCCCCACCCACTCAATGAACAAGAGAGAGGCAGAGAGACATATGAGAGTGAATTAAGAGAAGGAGGGATATCAGTGAAAACAAAGCAGTGAATCAGAGAAATACACTGTTGCACCAGATTTACAGCCGAAGCAATCCTCAGTCTTCTCTGCCTGTGTGTGTGTGTGTGTGTGTATGTGTGTGTATGTCTTTCTGCTGCTCTCACAAGCAGAGAGCAGAGGTAAGAGACAGAGAATGTGATGCAACCGATTGGTTGCTACATTTTCACAGAGCTGTAGCGGCTGGGGGCTACACACCACTGCCAAACAGGCTGAAGCTCAGAAACATCCTGAACACAGCAAAATATGAGAAAATAAGAAAATCTGCAGGGTCTGTGCAGATAGAGCCACCACCACACGCATTTAGTAGCTCATAGGTGATCACTTAGAAGGATTAGTTTTACATGAGTCTATACACTGTTTTGTTTTGTTTTTTAGAAAAATAAAAATAGTTGTCAACAAATTTTCTTTTGATCAACTAATCGATGAATTGACAAAACATTGCAGTTCTTTAACACCCCAAACACAGCTGCTGACCATGGTAAACGTATACCTGAACACCATCATGTTAGCATTGTAATTGTTAGGATGTTAGCATGCTGGCATTTGAATTAAGTTTTTGCCTCACAGAGCTCCGAGCATGACTGTAGACTCTGGTTTCTACTGACTGTATTTCTCTCCTCCCTACATCTCTACTCTGCTTCTTCTGATGCTATAATTCTAAACAGGGATGTTTTGTAATTCTGCTTTATTTAATGGAAAACACAATTAGCCTATCCTCACTGCAGAGTTAAAACAGAACATAAAGAGCTAAATTAAATAGGGGTTGAACTGAATGGTCTTGTAGAAATGGAGAGTGATAGAGGAGAAAGGTGATTGAATAAGCAGAGGGGGCAGAGGAGCTGGGTGAAGGAGCACACAGTGGGATCTGTGTGGACAGGCCCGTAATTGAAAGGAAGGAAAGGGCCTTAACCTAGATCAGTATCTATCACTCCAGCAGGAAAAGAGAGCCCAACACCCACATACAGTCTTTCCAGAAAGGGAGAAGGAGGGAGAAACCAAGGCCCCTGATGGGAAGTAAGTCTGTGAGGGGAGGGAGAGATGGGGTGGAGGTGATGTAGAGACAAACACTGGACACATGTGTACGTGTGATGTCGGTTTCTCAGAGCTCTGACACAGATGGGAGAAAGACAACAAGAGAGGATGTGAAAGTAAGCGAGAGACAATGACAGATAGAGGCAGAGAGGAGATCAACATGTTGAGATACAGCCCTGGAGACACAGCCACCAGAGAAGCAGAGAATTATGGGAGTGCAAATTAAATTACACCGGAAGGGACAGTCAGGTCTGGACCTGCAGGAAACACTGCACATGGGGCTCCTGTGTGGGGTGTGTGTGTGTGTGTGTGTGTGTGTGTGGTGTGTGTGTGTGTGTGTGCGTGTGTGTGTGTGTGTGTGTGTGTGTGTGTGTCTGTCACAGAGAGAGAGAAACAGAAAGAGAGACAGAGATAGATCAAAAGGTGTAAAAAAAAAAAACATGTAGGAAAGAAGAAAGAAACAAAGGAACAAACAGGAGGCAAAACGGAGGGACACAACATAGCAATTAGCATGCATTTATACCGAGCACATATAAAATAATTCTAATAATACATAATACAGAAAATAAGCTTTTATGCATCCATTTTCCTTTTTTATTTGATAAATTTTATTTAGAGATTAGACCGATCCAATCCCATATCAGTACTGAGGCCCGATATTGACACAAAGAATTCATCTGGTATCGGACGCATATTACCCATACACATTCTCATCTAAATTCCACACAACACTTTTCCATTTGTAAATACTATGGTAAGCAATGCGAAGTGAGGGTTTAATAGTGTCTCTCACATCTATTCTGCATTAGCATGTAGTGCAGTGGAAACACCTTCCAACATGTCACTTGGATACTGGAGTGTTGCTGGAGTGAAGAAATATACTAGCGACCTCACTAATGATGTAACTGTAACCCAACACAAAAATAAACAATTACCAACATAAAACACCCTAAACCACTATGTTCTGAACAAATATATTCCAAACATATGACAAACACTAACAAAAAATAACATTTACATTTTGGAACACAAAATAGTCAATGGTTGAAGGACACCATTGCATAAGTTACGTTGCACAAACTACACAAGCTTTCCAGATGAGAAAACTAACTGGATGTACATCAACTTTTCACCATTAAACTGAAGTCAATTTCAGTCTCATGTAATCCTACTAGTAACTACTACTACTACTACTTATAATAATTGGAATTGGACTGGAACTGAAAAAAGGTGGATCGTGCATCTCTAATTTTTACCACATAATTTCTGTTTCTTCTTTTAAAGTCCACACTGCTGTACAGTACAAAGCATACTTTGTACTGTTCACAAGTTTACATTTTTTAACCCAAATTGTGCTCATGCTTAATGCTACCTGCATGTGTGTGTCTCACGGATGGTCTCGTTAACTTATGTCATAAATAGGCAACAGTATTAAATAAAGAGTCTTTCATTACCAGTTCAAAACTCCTTGTAGTAGTTTTAAGCTCCTGTATAGGTGGTTTGTTAAGATGACCAGTTTCATGTATTTTGATCATGGTAAATGTTATACTGCAATATACTATGGTGCAGGGTGAATGATAAAATTGTGACCTAACCAAGAATCTTTGTAAACCGTGTCAGAAAAATCATAGTTTACTTTACTATTGTGAGTGGGGCTATGACAAACTATGGAACACTCCAAAAAGAAAATGATCAAATTTTAGTTCAAGACTGTATATTTAATGATGTTGACCAAATATAAGCTAAGTAAAAAAAAATAAAACAGGGATGTGTAGTCACACTATGGTTGGTTGGCTTTATTGTCCTAAAATTAGTTTTTCAGGGTGAAGGTACTGCCAGACTAGATATTAGACCAGCTCCCTAATAGTCAAGTAATCCTTTAGTTGGTGCCAAGAGTCTTAGTCAACTGTGTTTTCATTTATTTTTCTTTAAAAAAAGAAACAAAGAAAAATCCATTTGGGAACAACACCTTGTCATTCAGCCCAGAACAAAAGTATCAGGGGATTGTTGCAACATGGACCTTTTCTCATGTAACACTGAAGTCGCCAGTGCACTCTTGTTGATTGTGCTGTAGCTGCCATTCGCTAGTTCCATTAACAGTTAGACTGGGACGCAGCCTCAGAGACCGGACAGAGACCAGTTTGATGCCCAGGAATACAGTACTAAGGTGGTTTACCAACTAGGACTCTGACTCTGGGATGATTCTGATACATGGCGGGTTCAGACAGGGACAAGAACTGTGAAGCAGTCAGTGAGATTGTCTGCGGGTATTTGTTTTTGTGAAGTTGGAAGTTATTTATTTCCATGTTTTTAACAAGGCAATACTGTGTTGAAATAAATAAACATTAAATGTTCAGTCTTTTTACTGTTTTTTCCAACACATCGAGAATCATTACCACTTTTGCCGTTAGCATTTAACAGGCAACTCACAGCAGAAAATCTTGTCTGTATACAAATAATTAATATCATAAACCTGCAATTAGTTAACTACTGGCTTTAACTAACAACTACTAATTGATTAGGAAAATCTTTAATCAGGAGAAATACTAGAAAACATCAGATATTGAGAACCTTAAGTTAATAAGTAAATTGTCCTAAACATTAGTTTTTCAGGGTGCGGGGTACTGCCCCCAACAATCTTTTTCATAACAAACATTTTGCCTTGTCACAGTAGGAGATACACAGGTGTTACTAAAATTAACAATGACACTGTTTTATTCAAGTGTCCCAGTAAACCGTGACAGTGTGACAGTGAACCAGCAGGCACAACAGCAGGACACTTAAACAGTAGCATCTAAATGGAATTCAGCCATCATTAATTTTATGATTTACACCTGTGATTTTCCTACTGTGACGTGTCAAATTGTCTCTCATGAAAAAGGCCTTTGAAGTGACCTTGATCGGGATCTGAGTAAATTATCAATAGATGTGGTGACTATGGTCTGAGCCTGCTACTATAGGAAAGCGGTGGGATTTGTACAGTCTGAGAGCCTCAGGTCAGAGCAAGACAGACCCGCTTCAGTCAAAAGCAGCACCTGATACTGAAACTTCTCTGCTCTGCTCCGTCTGATGATATTAATGTTTACTGTAAATACAGATTGCAAATATACAGTTTGATTTATTTTATAAAGGCTGGATAATTTCCTAAAACAGCTGGACACTGTGTTCTTCATCAGACATTTTTCAAACAGATGCACGGAGGCCACTTTAGCATTGAAAGATATTCAGTAGGCCTTCACAATACCTTTCGGAACCCCATACTTTAGCTACCTTAAAGCAAGCCCCAATTTTTAGTGAAGTTTGGTTATGTTTTTATGTTCATGTTGTTGTGTCTGCAATATTTGCTTCATTCACACCAACCAAATATCCAAATATATAAGTGTCTTGCTTGTTTTGTAATGAATTTTCATTTTTATTTTCAAGCTTAGCTATCTGGCAAACTCTAGTAACACATCATTCTCTGGCAGTAAACAAGACAGACTCGGTGCCATACACCATCCAGATGAAAACTAGCTGGTTTGAATAATAATGACAGCTTCAGTTTACATCTGTCCATGATGATTAGTGGGCTAGTTATGTCTTATGTGTGCAGAATGTGTGTGCTGTTTATATGTGTTGATATTGCTGCCTCTTTGTGACAGTTTCCCATCTTTACTACACAGTTGTTTTTTCTGTTACCTGCTTTAAGTCCACCTCTTAATCTTACCTCACATTTCCCACTGTCCCTTTTCCTTTATTCTCATCTCACTGCTTACCTCTTCACCAATCATCCCCTTGAAAGTATACAACGTACAGTGACAACACACATCTACAGCATATACACAAACACCACGTGGTGTTACAGTTTCAACTCATTTGAAAAGAAGCCTTGAACAGTTGTTTAAGTTGTGGACAAAGAATTTACAAGAGTGGAGAGGTCTGAGATGAGAGGAATAAGAGAGATAAGAGTGCATAGCAACAATTGTTGTTTCAAGCTGTCTAATGTCTTTTTATTGTCCAGCAGAGTGGTTCTTCAAGGAGCAGTGGTTTGTGATGCAGGCCTGGGGTGCTGTGCTTTCACAAAGGTCATACGAACACTGAAGCAGATTAGCAATTCAGATTGGGCTAAAGGGGCTAAAAGGCTGCTGTAGCCCTGCCTGAGTCTGATTACATTAGCAAAGAGTAGGAGTGCAAATGCACACAACTGATTAGATGGCATAAGAAGGAAGCAGCTGTAAGATGTTAAAAGAAACAGCTTCATGCACACATATATATGTGCACACACACACACACATATATGTATATATATGTATGTATGTGTGTTATACATAAACATATATATAATATATATATATATAATATATGTATGTGTATATATATGTATATGTATTATATATATATATATATATATTATATACATATATATATATACATATATATATATATATATTATATATGTACATGCACACAGTCTCTTGACAAACAGGCATAACAATTAGGTATGACTCACAATAAACAAACATATAAACAGCACATGATTCCATTGTGATGGTTTATCCTCAGTATATCCACCCACTAACTATCCATCCTCACACAAACACATGGATTATCAGCACTCACAGCCCAGCACCCTGACCATCTGCCCTTGTACAACATCCATCTTGTGGAAATGAATTTAGGCTGCAGGATCATTTCGGGGCAGTTTTGAAAGAAGAGTTCCTGCTTTTTGAAGGTCCATTCCCTGACCTGTGTTATAATGTTGTCGTGGTAATGATGATGATGCAGCTCTCCCAGCTTTGGACACATGTGAAAACAACTGTCATCACAGTTTCTCAAAGCCTTAATGCTCCTACAAGAAAATTTGCCAAGGTACTGTGCATCAAACTTTTCAAATTTCAGCTGCTGAGCACAAATAAAGCTTAGAGGTTGAAAGATTGTTAATCAGTGCAGAAAAGTCAGTAGTTTCAAATGGAAAACCCAATTCTCAACATTGTGATCGGCTGTATCAGTTTGGTAAGACTGGCCATATGTTCCTTACGGCTGAAACAATTGGATGGTGAAACGGAGCGGATATAAACACCAGCCGCAGATGATTACAGTCCAAACAGCACTCCCTGCCTTACAGTAAATGCTAGCATACGGAAGCATTTTGGCCTTTGTAAAGCTGAAGCGAAATGGACCTGGACAAGAACCACACTGTGTGCAAGTTTTGTCTGACTAAGCTAACTGTGGATCAATACAAATACACTATGTCAATAAAAAAAAAATCGATCGTATCTCCACACAAATCTTCCACGTGCCTTGGGACATTAACTTGTTTAATATTCCATACAAGTGATTCTCGCTCTTGTTAATAATAGACCCCCAAACTGCATGTCCCCCCTAAACTGAGGCTTTTCTATTGGCATTCACTGTTCTACATTTCCATTACGACTTTTATCGCACTGAACTGTGCTGAGTTGTGGCTGAGATGGACCCTCTCTGGAGAGGGGCCAAAGTGCGCCCGACCGGCCTCCGAGTGGGCTGCGGTGACGCAGTCTCACAGACTGTGGCTAACCCATGATGGCCCCATTCTGCCCCTTAAACAAGCTGTGTTGCGAGATTCAACTCATGACGGCCAGCTCACGTCTCTGGAGAGCAGAGAGTTTTTAAAAGTCTCTGTTTGTACAGCTCTCAGAACCTTTGTAGTTTCTAACTGAAACTCTGAGTTTGAAGTTTAGTTTGTCTGCTGTGTCCCTGTTTGTACTTCCTGGTTTCTGCTTGTTTCGCTGTTTCATGTTTGCTTTCAGATAGATGGGTATTGTGTTAAGTTATTGCTATTGAATGATTTCATTGTGCAGCTTTTATAGGAAATGTATTGTTTATCCACTGTTGTACAGCTGCTCAACTCGAGCTGAGGTCGTCTTCACTTAAGAGACACACCTCAAGCAGGTAGCCCTGTTATAACGGAGATGGGAGCGATCCCTGCCGTGCTGGGCTGATGTGCCAAGTCAAACCAACTCAAACCAGGCCAGCACATCTGTATGGAGAAGGGATATATCAGGTGGGTTCATGAGGTCCTCTTCGGCTGAATTTAGCTAATCAGTTAAGGGTAGAGGTAGGAGAGATGGAGAACATATTGTCCTGGTCTTTGTGCCAATAAAGTCATCCATATAACCCTACTTTCACTGCCAGACTAATTAAAACAATGGATATATTTTCACACAGCTAAAGAAACAACCATGTCCTCCTGACAGGCCTTTTGCAGGGCCTTTTGTTCAGCACCATGGACAGCGAGCACAGGAGGACACAAAACTGAGGGAGAGACGGAGCCTCTGCAACAGTCCAGCGAACAACAAATGAAACAGATTGAAGTGTAATTCAACCAGTGCATCCCCACCATGTTTCTATTTACAGGCAAGTTTTCATCGTTCAGCACAGCCGAGTGGGCCTCGAAGCCTTAAGTAACACAAGACAGAGTGTGTTTATCTTGTGTGTGTGTGTGTGTGGTGTGTGTGTGTGTGTGTGGTGTGTGTGCAGGTGATATAGACCAATGCACAACATGTACTCCGGAGCCTGAGATGTGTGCTCTAAGACTGTCATGTTATTGGAACAACAAGCAAACTGGGGACAATACAAAGCCTGGATTAGGTGCACAAATCACTCGCGTGCTATTAACAATATTGAAATGAGCACTACTCAGCAGCAGCCCTCCTCTCTTCTCCCCTCATCTCATAGAGCTGCGGTACAAGCCTGGCCCTTACTCCAAATGTCAAACGTCACTTCCACAGTCACAGTTCACAAAGTGGTCCACATTAAAAAGATTAGACTTAAGAGTGACAGAGAGAAAAGCCAAGGATGCTAGAAAAGAAGGAAGTGTCATCAATTCACTATAGTACTTTCTATGCCCCAAACTTTGGTGCCAGTTCTATTGAAGCCTATGGGAGAAGCATGGACAAGTACACTACACCCCAACATATCTACGCTGCATGACCTTTGATGAAGAAATGCCTCTTTGAAACTAAAAGAAAAGCACACTTAAGAAAATAGCACACTGGCTGATTTTTCCAAATGTGGGCATCTGTTTATTTGCTGTTGGTCTCTAAATAGCAGAGGTGGGAGTAAGTCACACGTTTGCAAGTCAAAAGCAAGTCTCAGGTCTTTACCTTCAAGTCTCAAGCAAATCCCGAGTTACTGTGGTGAGCAGTGAGCAAGTCAAGTCAATTCATATGAAATTCTGATGACTTTCCACATTTAAATCAGTTATAAGACAGCTGTCATGATAATGTGTTATTTTCAACATTAAAAGCATCCAAATGAAAAACAATGGACAGTGGGACTAAAATAACAATATATCTCTTTAGCTCTAAAGGGCTCTAAAGTGAAAATAGAAGTAAGGAAAAAAATTTACATCACAGCATTCTGTCCTGGCTCCCCTTCAGGTGGATCACACCATTTCTCCTTGGCCTATTAACGCATCTGTCTAAGGTGCCTTTCATATGACGCCGCAGACCACTGTTTACTGCCATCAACAACGCCGTCCACAACACAATCAAAATTGTATTATTTTTAGAATCCCTGATAGCTGCCATGTGTGTTGACCTTTGCTAATCTGCCTGGAAAAATGCCAATATTACATTACTTTCTTAAAAAAGTCAAGTCCTTTTGAGTCTTTGTCTCAGGTCTAAGTCAAGTCTCAAGTCATGAAGTCAAAGTCAAGTTGAGTCCTTTATCTGTGTTAGTCAAGCAAGTCTCAAGTACTCAAACTTGTGACTCAAGTCTGACTTAAAGGGACAGACTTCAAACATACTGTACATATTTTTCCAATTCTAAAGAAAGCAATTCTAGTAGATTTTACTGTAGAAAGAACATAGGTCCTACATGAAACAGCTCACAATTAGGTCTGGGGATTGTCTTATGTAAACGCATCATGATGTCTGGATTTCTGTTATTCAATTGCATGATTGAGTAGAACTGGCATCAAAGTCTGGAGCAAAGAATGATCCTTGGTGATGTAATGATCCTTCCTTCTTTTTTAGTCCCTTGAGAAAAACAACTGTTCAGTAAAAGAAGAACACTTTTATTCAAAATGTCAACTTTTCATGCTTAAGAGATAGGAGAATTGTCTCAACTGATAAAGAAGCACTCCCTCCCTCATTTTTAGTGAAAAAAAAATAAAATAAAATCAGCAAATTTGGAGATAAGTGGTTTTTTCACAGCAACAAGAGGTAGAAGAGGGTGATGAAGGACTGCAGGAGTGTGTTGGCCTGTCCTCTAGCCCCCCATGGCATCCTCATGTGGTGCAGCTGTGTGTTTGTGCAAGCAAACCCTGAATGATGCAGTATAAAGACACTGGTAGCCTGAACTCTAAAAACTAAATATACTGACAGATATGACCAATGGTTGCCATGACGACTGTGAACCCACCCCCTTAAATGCACTTGTGTGTATTTTGTGTGTGTGTGTGTGTGTGCGTGTGTATGTGTGTGTGTGTGTCTGTGTGTGTGTGGTCCTATACCTTGCATTCCTCCATGCACGTCCTAACCGAGTATGCATCCGTCTCGTATTTCTGAACCAGCAGCTCAAACTCCCGGTAGCTCTTCTCCGCCTCCTGGTCGATACTCTGATAAGCCCGCACACACTCTTTGCATCCCGGCTCATCCTCCCCCATGGCCATATCCAGGGTGCAATTTAAAACGCCCGGACTCGTAAACCCGTAAAACAAATCCAAAAGTGAGTAGGAATTACAAAAAGAAAGGTATAAATCGCTCAGATTCACGTACGCCAACTGTGTCCCCTTCTCCCCTCCAGCGGAGAGGCCCTGGCACACGGTCTCCGCGTCCGTGAAAGTAAAGCAGTCTTTGGACAGGCTGTCAGGGTGACAGGTGTCCATTCGCCACAGAGGTTTGGTAGAATTCCCTAGAAAAATATCATCTGGCTCTCTGGCGAGACGGTAGGGGTCAGGTGATGTTGGGGTATGGTGTCGGTGGAGGGAGTTTGGGTGTTCGCCCATGTCCGTGATTGCAAGCCCCTCGTCCGACCGCTTGTCTCGGGTTCGCGTCAGTTTCGCCTCGGCGCAGAACCACAAGTGATCAGAGAGCAGGACGGTGATGAAGAGCAGAGAGGCCAGCGACAGTCGCCATCTCTGGGCCCGCTCCGACTCGGTAAATGGCTTCTCGTTCTCTCGGGGTGCAAACCAGAATTTTAAGCCTTCATCATGCTGCCGACGCATCCAAGCACCCCTGGTCATATTTTAGGAAAGTGCTGCCCTGGCCGACTCCACCGCGGGGGCTGCTCTGCCACAATACTCATTGACTTGGGGGGAGACGGACTCCGGTTGGTTCTCCTCTGTAACGGTGGGGTGCCGTGCCTCCGCCGGTCCAGGGCGCTCCTCTATCGCGCCCGCAACAATCGCTGCTATTCCGATCCAATTAGCGCGCCCGCACAGATTAAGCTTCGCGCTGCCGCATCCCGGCTCTCCATGGCTCTCCGGGGGGAAACGGCGTCCTCTTTGACCGCATGCCCCCCTCTTCCTTACCGTCCCTCCCCGGGCTTGTTCTCTCGTCAGGGGCGCAGGGAGACCAGCTGTTGCGAGCCTCTCGGTGCTGATGCTGCGCGTCTGCCGCCTCTCGCTTCGCAGATTCACTTAAAGGAGAGCAAGGAGCCCTTTGGATGCACGCAGGCGGGTTTCTCTGTCCCGTACATAGGCGGAAAGCCTCGAATCATTTCTCCCGTTGGCCATTGTCATCTTGGACCGCGGTTAAGTTGCCGCCATGTTCGTCTTGAAACACTTTTTCGGAGAGCTGGGTCTGTTTGCGTCATCTCCATCGTTGCGATAGCTCCATCGTTGCGCAGTGGCGGAGCAGCTTATTACCTATGTGCACAAACACACACACACACACGCACACAGGGAGAGAGAGAGAGAGAGAGGAAGAGAGAGAGAGAGAGGGAGGGAGAGAGGGAGAGAGAGGGGGTAGACACACACATACAGCTGGTTAAAGGTGTTTTGACTCTCCGCTCTGCTCTTCATCAGTTATATTGTCCGCTGAGGCACAAACACACACTTCTGGCGACATCTTGCTTTTGGTGCAGGATACACGCGATCTTCCATTCACAAGAACACCTATGCAGTTAAGACATCACACTCACTGTTATCATATTGTCATTAAAATTCACTGATCATACTCCTGTAAGCGTAGTTACTGTACACGTTAGGGGAGAATGGTGACAGTCGCAACTCTTTTGCATTTATCTATTTTGAAATCAAATCATTAAACATACAACTGTCTGCTAAATACCCATGCAATTTAAAGACATATGACTTATTGTTTACAATATTTATTTGAAAGAAAGAAGTCAGATGCTGCAGCTGACCCAATCTATGGGGACAGTTACAACATATTCAAAATACACTAAATTTCACTCATTAAAGTTTGCTTTTTGTCTCAATAAGCACAGTATTCTCAAAATATGCATTGTTTTACAGCAATATTATTGTATTATTCATTTTTTTAGTAATATTATTCAAATAACAATTATTGAATTTTGGTTATTTGTGCATAGAACATAGGCTGATGTTGAGTCCATGTGCAGATGTGACTTAGCCATTCAATCTATGTTTCAGTGTGAAACAGGGAGACTGGAACAATTTGCAGTGCAACAAACTTTTATTAAAGGTACATTATTATTTGAGTGAACTATCCTTTTATGCATTAGAGGAGCCTGAGTACGGTTGCAACAATTTTTGCATTTCTCTCAGTTACTCAGAGACTATTTGGGCTAGACAAACCAAATATTACATACAGCTATCTGTTAATTACTCATACCATCTAAAGATGATTACATATGAAATACCATCCACAGTATTATTTATTTGCACGAAAGAAGTCAGATGCTGCAGTTGTGTAATTGTAACATATTAAAATTACATAAAAATATGCATCGTTTTACCATAATGTACTAGTGTTATTTATTTTTGTAATATTTACGTTAAAGCAGTTAATTAAGTTTTGGTTATTTATGTGTAAAACATAGGCCTACTGTGAGTCCATGTGCAGATGTTATATGCTATTCTATCTCTCTATATTTTGAGTGTATGAGACAGGAAGAATTGAACAATTTGCAATGCAACAAACTTTTATTAAATGCATGTATGTGTATTTGGGTGAACTATCCTTTTATGTACCCTTCAATGGCCTGTTTATGTTGAAAAATACTTTTATTTGGCCGCTTAGCTTGGGGAAAGTTGCAATAACCGTTCCCTGTTGCATCAGTCCACAAACAAACACTTTCGTCAATATTTTGCTTTGGGTGTAGGATACATGCAATCTTATATTCACAAGAATAACAATGCAGTTCAAGACGTCACACTCATTGTCTTACTGTACACATTAGGGGAGACTGGGGATGGTTTTGCATTTATCTCAGTTACACAGAGACTATTTGGATCAGACCAACCAAACCTTTATAGATCTAATATAAATCTGTCTGCTAATTCTTCATTTTATTTAAACATGATTACGTACAACATATGGTATACAATATTTATTTGAAAGAAAGAACTGACCCCAACCCTGGGGCTTATTGCAACATGATCAGGGGATGGTTGCAACATATTAAAATTTCTCATATTAAATTCAAGTACGCTAATTAACTTTTGCTTTTTGTCTCAATAAGCATAATATTCTGGTAATATAGATTGTTTTACAATAATATTATAGTGTTTTTTAGTAGTATTTATCAAAAAGTATCAAAAATACAGCTCACAAAAAAATCTTTCAAACCTTCAAAACATTGTTTGTTTGTTTTTTATAAATGCAGCTGCAGATGTTGAGGGTGCATTCTAATACCCATAATGCCATACCATTTAGTATGCCTGAAAAGATTTAGTATGTCCCAATACATATTATGAGAAATGTAGTATGCCAAAAATACCAGAATGTCCTACTGTGTCCACTCACATTTTGCAGTATGTATAAAGCGCACATGCTTTTTTGGCTATCCTTTGTGATGGCTGTATGAGCAAAGAGGTTCAAAGTTTAAGTTCAATGTTATGAGGAAGGACTATGTTCCAATTGTACGCAACAGCACATACTGTGTATGGGCAGCTACAGTATGTAGTCAAAGTATAAAGAAAAAGTATGCAATTCAGAAGGCAGGGTGAATGTGTCTTCTGTCTTTCAGGTGGGGAGAGGGTCTAACTGAGCAAGTGCAGTATGAGTGTCATAACTCTAGCATCTTTCTTATTGGAGGAATAAGACATGTTGCAACCATCATCCTGTTGCAACTCTCCCCAGTTTTTGTGTTTTATTGAGCTGTGAAGTTTATACATTACATATATATTTAAGTGGAACTAATTCAACAGCATCATGACTCACTTGCAGAATGAAGTTAATGTTAAATACAATCATTTTTTCATTATAATTTTAACAGCACTGTAACTATTATTTTAATTATACATTTTTCATGAGCAGTGTTTGAGTTGCTTCTCCATGTCCCCTTGACTATAAGTTAATTAGTTCCTACCTGCTATTGCTTATAGGAGGGACAAGTATGAGTGTAACAAAGCACAGTGCTATGTGCAAAGCCTGCTGTTAACCCTGAGAGAGTGAAGTTGGGTGTATTGCTGTACTGGCTTGAGAGAGATAAGTCGCAACCCAGAAGGACTGGAAAATGCTAACAACCAAGAAAAGAGGGTTACACACCCAGTGCATGCCGTAAATCCTACAGAGCTTTCTGTCTTCTTGCCCAGAGGACACAGCGGTGAAATTAAGATGTAGGAAATTAAAGCTTTGACAGCGTCAATGAAAACTAGGCAGGCTTGAGCCTCTGAACACGTGGAAAGCAGCTGAACAAGCACAAGGTTGAACAATATCATGATCCTGTTTCCTGCAAGTGGGTCCCATCTTATCAGTTGTGTTGTGTTTGGTCAGTGGGCTTAAAACAAACACATGACTTACTGTATGGCCCTATATGCAATGTTCCTCTGTGTGTGACAGCGAATGAGAAAGAAGGGGAGGGAGGGAGAAATAGGTTGTAGTTGCTCTTAGGTGCTGAAAGTAAATTACAGTATTTATCCTCGTCCTTAAAGCCACTAATCATTGTCAGCGTGCATGGCTTGGAGTGCTACCAAAGAGAGTGTTGCTTAATGTTAATGGGCTGTATATTGGGGATAAGACAAGAGATGATTACCTGATTAATATGTGCTTAAGGCAGCTTATTCTACAATTTGTTGTTGAGGGGGAAAAGTGCTCATCTAACACCAATCCAATTAGTTTTAGTGCAGTCAGTGTCCTTCTGCCAAAAAAAATGATGCTACAACATATTGAATAGTGCTGAGAATTGAATGAAAAATGTTATATATTGAGAAGAGTTGAACAGCACTGAATTTCAGCACCACGGAGAGCTCACCGCATGTTGTAACAGCAGTTTATCCTGTCACAGAGGGTTATTTTGTAAAACTGCCCTCAAAAGCAACAAAAAGAGGTGTTTATTCCCTCTTGTTGTGTTGATGATGGAATTGCACCTTCCACTGAGTGCACTCCAGAAAAAAAGCTTTAAACTAAAAAAAAAAAATCAGGAAGTAATGTAGGGCCATTTTTGTTATGTTGTCCTGAGTGGAGGGAACAGGTCCTGACAGTAACATAATTTGCTGATTTATCACCAAGTGTCAGTGATGGAAAGTCACAGTACATTTACTTGAGTAAATTCATCCCAACAGAGCTTGAATTTCTTTCTTTCTTTCTTTCTTTCTCTTTATTTTGGTAAATAAGCATCTCCATATTGATTAAAAAGATGAATAAACTAGGATTTACTAAACAGAGATTAGTCCTTTAATTGTGTCTTTTCTCTAACCTATCCAAATAGTTTTGTTGCATAAACCTATTAGTTTTGTTGTCTAACCTACGCAAATAGTTTTTCTGCCTTCATCTGGAAAGTCTGCCCAGACGTTGCATATTTATTGGTACTTACTTGACCATGGAGCCCTGCATGTGCAAAACTGATGCTAGAGGGGTATGTATGGCATCATAGTTTGAAGCATAGGGCCACTGACCAAGATGGGGTACTTGACAAATTGGGAGTGAGAATGTGTTGTCTATAAACATGATCTGGATGGTTGTTGTAAAGGTGCAACTGATGTTTATAAAACTTAAAGACTCTGTGGATTGCCATTATGAAGTTGCAACCAATGTTTATAAAAGTTTAGAATTGCTTAAATAAATGCTTAACAAGGCATATATGAACATCATTTGAATGTTTGTTAACAGTAAAATAACTATTAACTAAAATGTAACTAACTATCAAATTGCAATTTGTCAATCATGGTTATTATAAAGTGTTACCATTGTATTGGTACTTCTGCTCAAGTAAAAAGTCTGAATACTTCTTCAAGCACTGCCAAATGTCAGCTGGTGCTCACGCAAGGAGATTCAATTTGCTTGATGTTTTTGAACCCCTCGTTCTGTGATTCACCTCTGATCGTCATGGTGACTGAGAGTTCACCACACAGGGTCTGTATTTTGGTAGGAGCATTAACTGGATTTGAAAGTGCGGATGGTGTTTTGGCAAACATCTGTTGTGTCAGTGCTCAGGGTGCTTGAATGCTCATCATTCATCATCACTCATTGCTCTCACATATTATGTCACTGCAGGATGCTGTGATCATGCCTCGCGGGAATAGATGTCCTACTTCTGCTGGGATTGTCTAGTCTGCCTTTAACTGTAGTTGCTCAGTTTCATGCTCTGTCTTTGACCCTAACTGCGGCATGTTTGTGCTTCTGTTTGTATACTCTTAGAAATAATAGTTCCTAAAGGGTTCTTCCTGGAGAGCTGAGGTTCTACACATTTGCTTTTCAAGAACCCTTGTTTGAAGACAGGTTCCAGGTTCTTTGAACACCCTGTCTGGATTCTAGATAAATGGAATAGAAAATATAAATATAATAATGTTTTGGTACAACTCCTGAGGTTCTACAAACCCTTGGAATATAAAAAGGTTCTTAGTAGAACCCCCTGGGTGGGTTCTTGTTAGCACCCTTAAAAGGGAAGAGGTTAGATTAGAACGACAGAGAGGGTTCTTGGTGGAACCATTACACCATAGGGGGGGTTTCTAAACCTGTAATAGTTCTGAGTGATACCTTTTACAGGTGGTTCCAGGTATAACTCTTTATGTTGGGTTTTTAATAGAACTCTCTGAAAGGGCACTTAAGTGGAACCTTTATGAAAAGGTTCTTCCAGGAACCAAAAAGCATTGTCCTATGGGAACAAGCTGAGCAACCCTTTATGGTTCTGGTCTTCATTTGTAAGAGTGTAGACATGTGGGTATAGGGACCTGACCAGGAGGCTCATACTGAAATACATCTCCAGATCTGCAATTTGATTGGTTCGAGCTGAATGCCTGACTTATTTCAGCTCCTGAGAGGTGGCCAATCAACAACATACAGAGTGTGTGTCTGGCACAGCAGAGAGTTGACAATTTCACGCCATCCTGCAACACTTTCCTACCTGTGTGTTTGTGTGTTTGTGTTTGTCTGTGTGTGTGTGTGAGTTGTAAAGGAGACAGAAGTAGCAAGTAGCATGAGGGCAAGAGTAGTGTTAGAGAGAGTAGGGGGAGAGAAGTGAGAGGAAGAGAGAGGGAGAGAGAGAGAGAGAGGAGAGAGAAGGAGAGAGAAGAGAGAGAGAGAGAGAGAGAGAGTGAGAGAGATTGGTGGCACTTGAAGCAATCAATGGAGCCATCACAGTAACAGTAAGGGCTGGCAGACATGACTCATCCACTATCCATGCAGGGGAACGTGTGTGTAATTGTGTGTGTGTGTGTGTGTGTGTGTGTGTGTGTGTGTGTGTGTGTGTGTCCACATACGTGATCTTGCTAAATCAAAGGTAACTGGCACAGTTAAGGGAAACAATTCAAAACCTAATAAGTACATCATTCAGGAGCAAAAACCTCTTTTTTCTCTATTTTTACATCATTGCTGTGTCTGGCTTTTCAAAGGTGGTCGAGAGAACTTTTGTGTCATTCAGATTAAGCTCAACCATCTATTTATAAATATTTTATAAATAAACCACGAATAACCAAGTGGGGGGCGGGTCGTCACCCTGTTTTGATTGAAGCTTTTTAAGTCTCTCTGATTCTGATTCAACTCCATTGTTGGCTATTTTAAAAACAATATTTCATGAGCATTTTAAAAAAGATTCACCTAAAATAATCAATCTCAGTTCTAGTGTATGCTATAATATATTCATAGCTTTACCTTGCTGTCAAACGGCTTTTTTGGACAGGAAGCCGCTGTTACATAAGCCATATATTGCTCTCTCCAAACCAACCAAACTCAAGTGGTGAGATCAGTAATTTTGCCCCACACAACACAGGAGTTGCTGTTCTATCGTTGCCTTGATCTGTTAGTTTGTTTGTGTCATTGTGTGACTTTGGTGCTTTAAAAAGATAGTTCAGATTCACCACACAATCCACCATTGTGTACACTTAAACTGATACTGTTTTTTGTATGTGGGCCTTTTTAAGCGGCTAAAATACCTTCTGTTGCTGACCACGTCCACAGCAGTACATTGCCTAACTTCCTGTCAGCATTCCAGGTGGAGGGAGAAACGGAGAAGGAGAGAGGTGACTGTGAGACTGGACCTACCAACAATCAGAGGAAGAGGAGAATGGGAGTGAAAGAAAAGAGACAGATAAATCATCCAAATCATCATGCACTGTGTCAGCATGAAATCGACTCTTTAAGTGAATCTGTCACTGTGCCTCTTTCCATTTAATATCTGTTCTTTACAGCTGGCCTTAGTGTAAGATACATGCTCTTCATGCTCTTTCTTCTATATTCACATTTTTTTCTTTTTCCCTCTTTCCTACTGCCACCATCTCTTTCCATCCTTCTTCTCCCACTCAGCTGACCCTGTACGCTCTTCTGATGTGACTCTTCCTTAAGCTCTCGCTCACCACCACCCTGCCTTCTTCTGTCACTCAGTCTCACTCTCCCTCTGTGCTTTCGTCTGCCTGACGTCAGAGTGGAGAGGGAGACAGGCTCAGCCTCCCTGATTGGTCAGGGAAGACAACACCCTCAGCCCTGGCATACTGTCTTGAGTGTGGGGTTAGTCCATCCTCCTACTCAAGAACAAGTACAGTGTACTCACCTGCAAAGACATGTTTGAGTTCATATGTGTTTGCATACATTCCTGTGTTTGTGTTACTTTTACATGTGGTTGTGTGTTTCACAGTATTAATATGATTGTTATTCGAAGGTGAAAGTTCATTCTTGACCTTAGCAGTAGTATTTTGACAAAAATATATTAACTCAAGGTCAACTAGCTTTCAAAAGCATCTCACAGGCTCCATCAGTGGACTGAGTTTTCTCAACGTATATATGGAACTTTAATGCATCTCATGCCAAAGTAAGCAACAGACCCACAGATCCGTGAGAGGTTACTGTGTCACTGTCATGTTTTGCCTCGCCTAGGCATGATCACTCATGTATGAAGGTGCAGTGCCAGCAAGGGGTGATAATGACAGGAGCACAGGGTGCATGAATGGTTTAACACAGGACTTTCACACAGTCAACAGTTTACCATTAACTTTCAGCTGCTCTGTACTCCTTAAAAAACATTCTTTGCTAGCTAGCTAAAACATTAACAAAGGATTACTTTATTTGCTAGCCAGCAAAAAAGTTACAAAATGTTGCATTGTTTGCTGACTATCTGCAAAGTTAACAAAACTTTACATTGTTTGCTAATTAGCTGAAAAGCTAACAAAACCTACTACTGCTTGGTAGCTAGCTAAAAAGTTAATTAGCCAAGTTAGCCTACTAATGACGGCTCAGAAGAGAAGATCCATTTCTCCTTTGGAAAACATGTTGTCTGAATTAATGGAGCAGTATAATATAGCCAAATAATAGAAGATTAAAAATGGACAACAGCTTAGTAAGGAGAAAAGCAACAGAATTAAATTTATTTAACGTTTAGACTAAAACCTGCATGGAGGTTTACAGAAGTTAGTTTTAAAGTTTGATGCAACATAATTTAAAGTTAAACCATGATGTAATCATGTTTTAAAATGAATCCTTGTTGCTGCAACCCAGCCTTGTTTTACATAAGTAGTTATTTTAACCCAGGCCACGATGTCTTCCTAAACCTAACCAAGCAGTTTTGGTGGGCTAAATTTAACCAAACTGCAACTATCACCTGAAGTGTTTCTCAGAAAGCTTTATTGTGAAAGTCTAACTGGATGCTGCATATGCAGCTACTATTACTAACTTGACTGCAAACTGAGAGCATGTGCCTTATTTTCACACCATGCAAAGATGTGATATTGTTATGGTAGACTGGAAGCTTAACTAAGACCAGGTTAAAAAAAAAGAGAGAGGTTCTTCCAAGAAAGGCTTTCATGTTTTCTTCCATAGAGTTTTAGTTTCTCTGTGTACTCTAAACACAGGGTACAAATATTATGTGTTAGCATGGTATGTAAAATTACTGTTATGTCCTTATTTTGGCTAAAAATGTGTATATGTACCTTTTGTTTAGAGTGCATGGAGAAATTAAAACTCAACTTTAATATAATGCATAGTTGTTTAGTGGATTACACAACCAAAAATAGACTCGAGAGTCAACCATCATGATGTTCAACCATATAGAAATGAATGAAACCTGGCTGCCTGGAAGGTAAAAAAAAATCCATATAACGTAAATAGTCAGCAGTTGTGTAACGTATGCACCATTCACCATCAATGGGATCGAACTGGAGACTCCCTGGTATGGTTTTTGCATGTATTCCAGGGATGGCTGTTAATACAAATGTTCATTGTTCAGGCTGTTCAATTGGTCACTGGAATCAGGGGGGATTAGGCCGATGATGAAGATACCATCATGCAGTTCACCTCCCCACCCACCACCACCTCTGCTCCGCCTCAGGGTTTTACTCTTGTGATCGATTGACTCAACCCATTTCCATTCCAGGAATCCCTCAGCGGCTTATCAACACAACTCACTTTCCCAAGGACGCTGCCTATTCCCATATCCATGATCCTGAATTCCTGGACTATATTCCCACTGTGCAATCTGGATCTCTGCGTTCACCCAGCCTCCAGCTTCAAAGGAAACGTGCCTCTCAGGGAAGGCGGCTTTCACCCCGGCAAGAAAACATACAGAATACAAATACATTTTGAAGATTCTTGTTTGTGTTCAAGTAAAATCTACTGGTGTCAAGGCCTTTGAATTATTACGTGTATTATTAACATTTTTGACTAGCAATTTAAACAGCTTATTTAGACCCTCTGTATGCCCTTTTAATGCGTACATCTGATTTTAAACATTGTATAAACCACAATATTTAAAACTTCTTTAGAATATCTTCTGGTGATATCACTATCATAGCACTCCGCAACTGTTATGTAAAACACTGTTGGATATCCGCAAAACACGATTAAATGTATTTGTGAGAGTGAGGGTGTGTTTGTCTTCATCGTCTCTTACCCTAATGTTACATCACTGATGGCCTGAGACTGTATCCTGATGCTCTCACAGTCTCTACAAAATCTCTAACACACACAGAATGATTGCTCTCTCTGGGAAAGAGACAGAAGGCTGGTGAAATGGTAATCACACAGCGTTAACTGTTCTTACTCTAACAATTTAATAAGACTTTGTCTCTTTGAGCAGCAAGTAAGATACACAAGATTTTTTATGTGAAATTATCTTGAACATTTAACTTACTTTGCTTGATTATAATAAAGCATTGATGAGGAGGCTTTATGTTGCTTCCAGGGATGGTAATGTTCATCTCTTTGTCAGTTTCTACTGCATTAGCAAATGCTAATATACTAACATGCTAAAGTAAAATGGTGAACACGATATTATACCTGCTCAACATCAACATTAGTGTTGTCATTTTGAACATGTTAGCATGCTGACATTAGCTCAAAGCAAGACCTCATAGTGCTACTAACATGAATCTTGACTCTAAAGGCCAGATATGTTATTTTTTGTGAAATTAATTCACCTGGTAATAATATTTTTCAAATTTGTATGCAGTCAGTGCAAGCTTTCACATCAATGACAGAATTTCACTGAACAATATTGCAGCTTTTTTTTTTTTTTTTTGTATTGAGGTCGATTTTTCCAAAGTTTCAATTCCAACATGAACACAAACCAATCAAACTGCAAGTTGTTGATAACTTCACATTAATAACATTCAACATGACGTATGCTAGTTTCACAGAACACCAATTTGTAAGATACAAGGGAAAAAAATACAGAGACAACAATTTCAAAGATAATGTGTGGAGAGGAATAGCAAATGAGTTACAGTATGACCATGGTGGCTATCAAGCTTCAGCAGTTGAAAGGTAAGAATGAACCAAATGTGCACTGCACACACTGGAACTTTGTACAAGTCATATAGTATATCTTACCTACAACTAACTGCTGCTCAGGGGCAACAATCTCTCTTTAATGACTCCTCTGCTTCTTCAAGCTTGGTGCCATCCTGAAATACACTGTGAAGCAGCTGTGGTTCAGTTTCAGCTCCTGAACCAAGCAGTGAAACTCACCAAGTTCTCCTCTCTTTCTTAACGTTGGGTGTTTTTTTTCCTACTTTTTATTAAGTAAAGGAGCACCAGGCCATCATTACTGACGTTGATTACATCTTTTTTTGAGGCGACATGATTAGTCAAACATGTTAAATTACTCCTTTGAATTATTTGCAATTTTGTGCCATTTATTTGTGTCATTGTTGCTGTGTATAGGCCTTAAGGCCCCGTTGACACGTGCGATCATAAGTGGACACCTCTGAACGTCAGCTCACACCTGGCATTATAATACGTCTCCACATGTGTCTTGAGTGACCACTTGAGATCTACCGCCCCACTTTATATTCAAATAAACACACCATCATTTGCGTTTGCAACGACTAAATGTGTTTTTAACATGAATTTGATAAATTTACTGATTATCAGACCACAAACTACACAAGAATTAGTTTGTAAAAACCATACACACTGCAGGGAGATAATACTGGGGGCCAGACTTCACACTGTACAAAAACTCAACTTTATAACTTTATTCTCTGATTTTGGTGAAACTAGAGAAAATATTTTCAGGTTTTCCATCTTATGTTAACTTCACTTGTTGCTAAAGTAACCGCTAACTGCTGCCGCCTGTTGCTACCAATTAGGTGTGCAGCTAGCAGCTGCATTAGCTTTAAAGCTTACATTAAAAATATTAAATATATAAAGCTTCATCTTGATTGGGGACTCAAAGCTCCTGTGCTAGCGGTGTAAACACCAACATTTATCCAGTGTGCCAAACTCCCTGTTACAACAAAGTTAGCCACTGATTGGACTGCAAGCTGCTTGGCTAAATGACCTAACCAGCTAATAGCAGCTACAGATAGCAGCAACTAGCGGTTGCTAATTGTAAATTAGTACTAGTATTAGAGCAGTCCCCCTTTGATCGTATCACCCAAGATGAATGCCAGATGTAAAGAGGGGAGTTGTTGTCAGAAATTGTACACAACATAACAACTACACAAAGTGGCTTTATGAAAAAAGCTATTTAATTTGCTACAACATGTTTAATCAAACCAGAGATACTCAGACATTTCTCAAGAGATCTTGAATTCAACTAAGTGTCTTGATCAGCACCAAAACCATGGAGCCACTTCCTCCAGATGGAAGGAGCGAGCCTCTGTAACATCAGTGGTAACCCGAGTGTAAACAGCAGAAGGCAAGATTTACAGGAACTCCAGGGTGGAGAGTGAAGCTCCACACTCCAGCAGAGAGAGCTGAGACCCTGCCCAAAGGGTGTTTTGACACCAAGCATCCCTGCTGTCAACACCAGCCTGAGCTGCACCTAAAGGACCTTATTCCACCATCTGTCTATCTATCCTTATCTCCTAGTCCTCTATCTTTACATTAAATTGGTACCACTTGAATTTAATATTCCTCATATAACATGAGCTTACATAAAAGTTTCATAGGCATAACGTAATGGGACAACAGATAGAGGACTTTGGATGATGCATTTATTAATGCAAAGCATGGTAAAAGCTCAGTGTGTGAGCAAGGAAAATGAGCCTGGCGTTTCTAAATGCATTTGCCTCTCACTAATCTGTGCTGTCAGAGAAAAGCACCTCCTGATGAAAGGGATATGTCTGCCCCTGGATCCAGCAGGAAAGTGGGGGGGAAATGCATCGCCTTTGAAGAACTGGGAGTGAAGTCAAATCCTGGCTAACATGGAACCTGAGCAGCATCCAGTGCCGAGATCCAGTCATCTCTCATCCTATAGGAGTGGTGTTTTCACAGGAATAAAGATACCTGCTACTACCCAGATTGTGGCTAGGATGGGGCTGGAAAAAGGCCAGGGTTGCTCTGCTCCAAACCCCCAGCCTCATCTCTCCTTCCCTCTCCTCCTCTCTTCTGCCTGGAGTGTTTGTACGCTGAGCCTTAGAACAACATCAAGAAGTCCTGCCACTGTGTTAAAACTCAGTTTGCAGAGCTAATCACACAGGTCCTGGTTCCTTCTCTCTAATCATTGCCACTAATCACTGTCTTACTGTGTAATTGTAAAAAATGATGAGCAGTAGAAATTGCACAGATCAGATACAATATATCAGCAAGAGTGATTTATTTAACATAGAATGTGCTATCGCTGCTTTTTTGACAGCCTTATAGTTTCTCATTTGGTTCTTAACCAGCTTAGTTATCATTTATCGCCATGCCGGCACCTGTCTGTAAGCTGTCAGATCAACCACTAAAAACTGTTCAACAACTATTCAATGAAAATTTTACATTCATGTTCCCTAGAAAAAATCCCAAGGACTTCAGGAGAAGGGTCTAAATGCTGTCTCACTGACACACTAAAGACAAATCCAGTGAAGTACCGGAAGGAAGCAAGCTGCCATTGCTGCAGTGATGTTTCCCTACAATATGCAAGTGATTGCATGCAAGCTGTCATCAGAAGTTTACAGTTTTCTACTTTTGTGTACTTTTTTTGTAAGGGTTACTTTTGACAATGATGTCTGGGAAATCAGAAAGAACCTGTGCAGTTCAGCTGATAAACCAGCACTGACAAACTAAAAGCTTTGAGAAAATAACGGAATGTAAAATACACAAGCCTTTACTTCATGAAGACTGTCACTGTCTGAGACCATACACTCATAGATTCCCCAGGCATATACAGAGGACCACAGTGTTTGCCAGAAGTGGATCAAGAATATCAACAGAGAGGACTTTGTTCCTGAAAAAGCTTGAATACCTGAATAGTTGTATACCTATAATATATTTTTGTGTTTTGTTCTTAGGTTATTGATATTTGGTATCGAATGCACAAGGCCTTTTTTTCAATAGTTTTGAAGCAAATAAGTCAGTGGTAAAAATGAAATGCCTCTAATTTATAATCATAACAACTTTGGTGTTGCGGGATAACTGTAATTTTCTGTATCACCAGTAACTAAGGTTCACATGCACAGTAATTGTGCAACTGCCATAAAGCATAAAACTAGTTAGTTGATTCAAATTTGCTGCCATTCTGCATTATAAATTTGATCATCACTCCTCAGTGAACTGCTCCTTGACAGAAGTTTGAGACATTTTCTAGATAGTGTGCATTACATTATGATTTTCCTGTGTTGTTGTTGTTGTTGTTGTAGTTGTTTAAATATTTTTTTATTAAAGGCAATAAACATTTATAAAAAAAAACTTAATTTCATAAGAAAATGATAATTTTAAACACATAAATTACTTACTTTACTCAGACCACCCATTTATTGGAGGCATTTTTCTCTCCTTATTTAAATTTTTTTTTCCTTTGTGTTTTGAAATAACTGACTTGACCTTTTGTGCTTATAATCATGCGGAACAGAGCATGATTTGGATGAGTGTATAACACTAGATCTGAAAAATGGTTGTGTTGGTATTAGAGCTAAGGATGGATGAGTGGCTGTGGATGGGGGCCCAACTGTCACCCTGCCCATAATGCCAAATGGCTGGCCTGTCTGTAAGAGTAACAATATTCTCATCAGCATCAGCTCTACTTTGCGCTGAGTGAAGAGGTTGTGAACAAGATTGTGAACATGGTAAGGATTCTACCTGCTAATGTTAGCATTGTCACTGTGAGCTTGTTTGTTTGTAGATATCTGAACCATTGTGCCCCCAAAAAACACCCTCACAGAACTGCTATTGAGGTGTAGTCCTGTTTGGTTCCTCACCTCAACGCTCTCTGTGTGGCTTCCTTGTTTGCTAATAAAGCCGATGCTCAATCATTATCTAATCTGGTATGCAAGGTGGTGTGTTCTGTGTGTGAGCCTGGGCCTGTGTGGCAGAGTGCTGTACTCGGCCTAAGCCCTTACTCTGCATCATCCATCTCATCACACAGACTGGCCGACCTCAGATGACTTTGCAGACACACTCTGCAGTCTACCAGTCACGTGTGAATCTCTCCCTCTCTCCCTGTAGTGGCTTGCTCTACTTCTGATCACAGCACACATCTGTGCTTCTCCTGGCAATCTCAAATCTACGCCTCAGTGAGACAAGCAAAGGAGGAGTGCCATCCATTAGCGGCTGCTCACAAGTTGCCACTGTAAATTCAGTTAACCTGGGACCATGTTAAATGTTAAGATTGTGTCACCGTTAATTGTGTTATCCGCCTATTTGCAGCTCGGCTAACTGCTCCCTAAAAGCGGCTTTGATGTGAAGGAGGCTTGTCTCCTCTACAGCAGCACACACACACACACACACACCACAACACACACACACACACACACACACACGTGACCTCCTTCCTTCCTAAACAACCATCCTCTTTTCTCTCTTGGACACTTATCCCTCTCTGTCTCCATCAGTCATGCCGCTCTCTGTGAGGCTCTGTAAATATCTGCCACAGACAGTGTAAAGTTCAGGAAAAGGTCAAAAGTGATAAATTCTGCACTGGGTCTGTCTGCTGTGTATCAGTGTAAAACCAGAGTTTGAGATGGCAGCCAGTGTTTCATCTCAGTTTCATCAACTGAGATTACAACACAGCAGCAACACGATGTGCCTTTATTTTTCTAACACCTTTCCATCAGGCATGTAAACCATTGCTGCAACCGTTTTAAGCAGACCCTCTTAGCAATGATCCGTGGAAAGACATCAATCGTTCACTATGGTCCTCTGGGCTCGCTGGAGCTGTGATGCATTGCACCACGGAGATGCTCAATTTACAGGAAGGAGACTAGGGGAGAATAAATGATATGCTGAAATTATAGCTATAGTTAAATCAATCAGCCCAGGAAGATCGGTATCATCTGATTTTTGCGAGCTACCGTCATGCAGCTAGGCTAATTTATGGGGTCACAGTGGGGTCACGGCTGTAGCTGCAGTGATACGCTGTAATCAAGCCGGGGTCCAGACAGCCGAGGCCCAGGGAACATAAATCAACCGCATGAACTGCCACTATATACTGCTGGGTGCTGAACTAACATGCACATGCGCACTCTCTCTCACACACAGCAGGACAAGTAAGCTGTAACTCATTTATCCAGGTATCATGCGCTGTCATCAGGATGCACACGTTCACACACTGATACAGAGCACCCAGCTCGCTGCTAATTCCTCCCATTAACAGTGACATTTAAAGATATCTCCCCCAGTGCACAGCCGCCAGTGTAAAGTACCTTTTCATTAAGCTCTTATTGTGTGGGCCTCAGGGGTGAGGAGGGGAGGTGCCTGGGAGTGTGTGTCTCCCTGTCTGTGTTTGTGTATGTGTGTGTGTGTGTGTGAGAGAGACAAAGAGAGAAAGAGAGAGACAGCTTGAAACAGACAACAACCAAGAGCTGAGTTTTGAGATAAAGAGGGGACGATGAAGAGGAGAAGCAGTGATATATTGTCCAGATTCACAGGTTGGATCTCTTGTCTTTAAATCACAAGGCTCCCTGAGAAATGGCTATTACTCTGACTAACTACAGGGTCATATGACCGAAGAGGGAGAGATATAGGAAGCCATGTACGTAGATCACTACATGGACCTGTACATTGGCCCTTCCTATTAATCATTCTTACCTCCTCTAGTCCCTTTTCACACTTCTATGCAGCATTTCTACCTGGAGCACTGACCGTATACAGTTAAATATATAACATTTTGAAAATTGCATGCAGTGCTATAATTACAGGTGATTTACTCTAATTTTATAGCAGCCACCTTTTATGGTTTGCTGTGGATTTGATGGGTGTACAGTATGAATGGTAACATTGGTCAGTCACAAGATCTTAATTCGATGGATAATTGTTATGCCTGTAATGCCTACAAAGCAAGGTGTTGGTGTTAGGAGAATTATTTGCCCTCAACCACAGCTATTAGTCTTTATTCGCAGCACATTACTGCAGGATCTGTTTAGAGCATGACCCACTGACACACACTAATGAATAAGTACCTTCCTCTCCCACTTGAATCACATCAAGCCAGAGGTGGCAAAAGAACTCACATTCTTTACTCAAGTAGAAGTACAGAAAATTGTGTAAAAAAAATAAAAAATAAATAAATAAATACTGGTAAAAGTAGTGATTCTTTACTCAAGTTAAGCAAACAAGTTCAAGTTCTGAAATGTTCTCAAAGTATAAAAGTAAACAGTTGCCCTCTGATCATTTTTACTAGCAGTTTCTGTGCTAAGCTAACTGACCCTCACCTTTTCTCCACAGTTGTGAATCTCCGTCTCTGCCTGTTTCATCTCGTTACAACTGTTACATTGTTTTTTTGTTTTGTTAAGTCTGTGATATGTGATATGTACTGATGGAAACACCAAGGAATCACCTTTTCTGTGTGTTATTTAGGCTGACATCTGTCTTGATGTTGGAAAGGTGCAATGACGCAAAAAAAATCAATAATTCCCCTCATGCATTAAAACTAAAGTAACAAGCCTGTTTTGAAAATGTGAGGAAAGTACAGATATTTGTGTTCAAATGCACAATATTGGCCTAACACAGCTATATTGATTTTTCCAGAACATAATGCATTTTGTTTCTATTTATTTTTTAGTTTTATAGGCAGCCTTTTATGTATATTTGATCCTTTTCATTCAAGTTGTTCTATTTTGTTTTTTTTTATGTAGACCTATTTACAATTATTAGAAATGCCTGTGAAAGTTTAGAGTTTCAATGCCCTGATGTCATTTTGGATTTTACATAAATAAATATAGAATAAGATATACCCATATTGGAACATTATTACACACTAACGTCGGCATCAGCCCCCAAAAACCCGCTATTGGTCCGGCTCTAGTAGACACCTGAAAAATCTATTTAAATACAATATCAAAGTACAAACAAAGTATCAACCGCAGTAAGTATGTCACTGCAGCAGAGCTCTCCTTTAGTTGTCCGGATGGATCCATAAATCTGCTTCAAGACTATTTTTATCTCAGTCTTCTCAACAGGCCGAATGTTTAAATTTTTGAGACAACCCAGTTGTGAAAACAGTTCAAAGAGGAGTCTATCTTTTTACTGGCTACACTTAAAACACACATACAGTGAAGGGCAAAACAACACGGTGAGCTTTCATTTTAGGATTTTGTCTTCAGTTTTTGGACAGCACAGCACCGAGAAGTTTCAACTTTTTCACAGAGTTTGCGTAATATGGGTAAATAACATCTACAGACTACAGTCTATGTAAGTGATAAAGTTACTAAGTAACTACCAGCTAGTACTGGCAATATAAATTGGTCTTTTGTATTTACTTTTATCATTTCCCTGTCATTCAGTCTGCTATATCAATCTTTCTCGTCCTTTCTTATCAAAGGATGTAGGTGACAGGAAACAATGGACTAAATAATAATAGGAACTCTTAAAACCAGACTGCCAATAGAGCCCTTTTGTGTATAGCGGCAGAAAAGCGAAGCCCCTCCCGTTCCGGTGTGCCCCATTGGATCTTACTTTGGAAAAAAATATGAACAGTAGTCAATGGTGAGAGGCAAATATTTTCTTGATCTCATATGAACTGTGCCAAGAATTACACATATGATGTTTGTCAGTTTAAAAGATAATGTTACAAGACAGGAAGGTTATAGTTTGTGGTGGGTTTACGTAGTTTAGTTTTGTGTGAAACTGTTCAGTGAACTACATCTACTGTATCGCACAATATACATCCCCAGCACAACATCACTGTCCCCTGTAGTGTTATCTTTCCTGAAATGTCTTATTCAGTGACTCCAGGCCCTTTTCTCAGCTGTGAAGAGAAAGAACAAGTTAGACCTGATGCTTGTGTGACTACATCCTGGTATGAAAACACAGACACCGTAACTTCAGCAGCTAACATTACCTTTTTGAGGGACAACGTTATAACATCACTTACACAACTTCTGGCTGTGTGGTCTTCCTATTACATATCTTCACAGTCTCATACTTTACCAGTTTTATGACAAACTGCAACTTTCTTGACTTGTAAAATTATCATTAAAAAATATATATTTGTCTCTTGCCATTGACTATTGTACATATTTATTCCAGTAATCCAGTGGTGGTCCACCAGAAGGGAGGGACTTAAGCTCTCATTTCTGCATAAAAGGTCCATGTAAACCTTGTATAAAAATATTTATGGAAGCCTGTTTGTAGAGGTCTGATCTCTGTGGCAAGTACACACTGATTGCGAGCTGCATTATTCAGTGTAGCTCACCTGTAACATTAATGTAACAGTTATTAGAAAACCTATGAAGCAGAGTGATACACATAGTTCACAGTCCAAGTGCTGTTGTACTCTATATCAGCACTCGTGAAATGCTTCTTCTCCAATCAAATTACTTGGTTGGAACTACCTGTTGTATAATAGATATTAGTAATTTTACAAAACCCTCATTCTATATCAGGGCCTGTACAGCAACATTATTGTAGAGTCTGTGAGCTTTTAGTGCAGTGTGATTACATTTAAATAATTCATTGTCTGTTTTAATATTTAATTTAAACATAAAGATCCTTTTTGTAAGTGTTCTAAATTTGTGAACTTAGGAGCCAACTTGCTGCACTTTGAAAACACTAATAATTGGCTTTATTCATATGCTTTACACATCAGTTTATTAAAAGTCAAAAGCCTAAATTTGGGAGAATGTTCCTTACTCATTCCTTTTAAACCTACCATTTCTGGTCATCCAAATACCCATACAAACCCACACTTGTGTGAACAACCACACACACTTATTAAATGAGAAATGAAAGATGGCCTTTCCGTCCCCACAGGATAAAACAGTAACCTTTCATCTAGACCATGACCCCGTCTGTTTCTACTGGCGAACAGAGTCTACATGTCCTCTGGTATCAGCTCAGTCAGGAGTGATCTCCAAAACAACTCAAATAATCACTTATTACTGGTCTGACTGACCTTCACAAAGGGACTGAGCTTTCTCTAAATTGAGTGAATTTGCTCTTTAAGTGGATGACGGTTACCAACATGACCCTATATGCACTCAAATCCCCACAGTTTACCCCACCTTTAGAAACCTCTTGACTTCACTCAGACAATGTGGCTGCATTTCTCAAGGACAGTGGGTACTACTTCTCTGCAGAGGCTGAAGTCTCCACAGGCTAAATTGAACACATTGTAATTACAGCATGCCCTTGATATTGCACTTTTTCAAATAGGCCTTGCTGCTGTCACTATTTCATGGTTGCATCTCCTTCAAAAAGAAAATGTCCTTCACAGGGAAACATGTTTTGGTCTATCCCACTGTGATGAGCTCTGGGCACAGAGCTGACAATATAGTACTGTAACTGGGATTAATAACATTTATGAGATGACAATGACAATAACTGTGGTGGTGGTGGCTGAGGTGGTTATTGACTCAGAGGAATTATGAAATATGATTATTATTTATATTATATTGTTGTATGATTAAGACTGGAGGCAGGGGGAAAGAGCTAGACAGGCTCTATCCAAAGTGTGAAAATGTGCCTACTATAGCACACTAACAGACTCTTTACAGCAACCATTTTTACATGAAATGGAAGGGTAATTGGTGACAACTGTGTTTACCCTGCTATATTTCATATCAGTACAGTCCCTTCCTTTTTACTCAGTGCTCCAATAACATAGTATAGGCATAGTAGCCTACCTGGTGGAACCTTGGTCAACTCTCTCCTGTACTTAATATGCAATTTACGAGGCTCATCTATGTTGAAAAGAAAATCAATTTTGAAGTGGTTACAAGATGTTAGTGTGGTACTGTGAAGTGAAATTATATATTATATATGTTATATATTATATATCTATATCTATATATATTATATATATATATATATATATATATATATAATACAACACATAGCCACATCTTAAGTTAGCTAATGTTATCTCAATGCGAGCATGTTAGCAAAATGCTCGCTCATTTGCAAGTTAACCAGCATCGATTGTTAGCTAGCTAGTTATATCTGATAGCTAATGTTAGCAAAACACTAGCTAACTAGCTCACTGATTTGCATCAATCATTAGCTATCGAGTTAGCTAGTATTTTGCTAACATTAACTAACTTAGGATCTAACTACATAGCCTATATGTCCACAGGTCCCCCAGACACATCTTTTAACTGTTTACCAAATTTGGTAGATGAGCTTAGCACATAAGTAGAGAAAACAGGAAAAGAGAAAGCTGACTGAATTTCTGCCAGGCACAAAAGCTTGTTCAATTTGTATTTAAGCACACAGCAAAAAGGGGTGGGACTTAGGAAGGGTAAATTAACACATTATGTCTTGTTTGGTTGTGGTTTTATACTATTAACATTTGTCACCATAGTCAGGTTACCAGGCAGCCACAGACAGTGCCCAGCCGCTGTTCTCCATGAAGAAATATGGTGCATTCTATTTGAAATGGGAAGTCAGGATTACCGCGCTCCCAGTTGGAAACTTCAACGGGAATGGCCCTGAAGTGGGATTTCAGACTCAAAAGGTTGGAGGAACTTCCAACCTCCAACCTCAAATTCCGAGATGACTGCTCTGCACATCAACCATAATGAAAGCTGTTTAGCACTTCTGCCTTTTGTGTCTCATTAAATCACACAGTGCTGTCCAAATTCTATCTGCGGAAAAGAAAAACAACATTTGGACATGTTGCTTTGGTGTTTGTATGAGCAAAATACTGTATAATGTATTGTTATCAGGCACAAAAAAAAGTTTTTTTTCCACCTTGTTGTATTGGAATGCAGTCAACTCGGATGCAATGTCGTTCCCAGCTCCAACTTCTGTCCACAGAAGTGAATAGAACACTTACAAGACAAGACAACTCCCTGTAAAAACACAATTTGTCATTTCAATTTTCCCAAAACTATTCCTCTTACTTTAAAGAATGGCAGAAAGATCAAAAATAAAGATTGTCAAAGACAAAAGATGGCTATTTTTAGATGAAATGCATTAAAAACAACTTGACGACTGCTCAATTTAGCAGCACTGGCAAGTGATGTTCACACCGTGGAGGTTGTTCGAGTGCCTGAAAAGCCAAAGAAACCCTGAAAGTCATCTTTTCATCTTTTTTTGGCACAATAGCTAAATGTGCTAATTATTTATCTCCAACATCAGAAGAGGTTGGGCAAAGACCGAGAGATTAATGATGGCTGAGATAAGATCATTCACACTCCGAAGATGCTGCAGATATGATGGGAGCATTTTAATGTCCTATTTATCATTGTGAGGACTAGACACAGTGAGGAATGTAAACAGTCCTGCAAAATTTTGTTCATCCTCATGCAAAACATAGCACCTCATTCAAATTCAATTAGGACAAGATGTGCAGTCAACATGTAGTTATTAGCCGCTGTATTTCTGTTTCTCCTTTACTGAATGTTTTTGTTCTGGGATGGTTCTGTTTTTTTAACCTAAGTCTCCAAACCCACACTACTATTACCTGCACTTTAGCAAGATGTGACCCAAATTTCACACAGGAGGCACACACACATCGACACATGTACACACAAACCTATATCTGCAGGTTAATTAGAGTGATAGATATCATCATAGGTGTGACAGAAGGTTTATTTGCAAAGGAAATGAGGGAAATGTAGCCTTTATTAAACGTCTGCCTCTTTCCCACAGGAGGCCTCCTAATTGCTGCCTGAGACATACAGCAGTTTTCAACCAATTTATTCCTGGCAGGCGTACTGTATAGCACACTCTTTGCTGCATGTCCACAATGCCAGGTAGGCTCATTAAGCCATCACTGTACAATGTACAGTCTCATTAGACCTTGTTGACTGACACTAGAACAAAGCAAAATGAGCCACAGCAGCTCTCACTTTGTTAATTATGAGTCTGCATAAAAGAGGGAAAGAAAGCAGTTTAATGTTGTGCAGCACTGATAGGTAACTTCTGGCTCTATTTGCCCCCTCCGTGATGTGTTTGAAATGAAGAGTTGCCATTGTGTAGCTGTCCCTCTCTGACTCAAAGCAATGCTCTGTCTCCAAGGTGACAACACATTTACATTGTAGCCATGGACACCACATCTATCACCTTGTGCATGGCATTCAGTGACTTGCAAATCGAGGAGGCATCACTCACGATGATGTCAGACGACGCTCAACTATGTCTTTCACAAACCCAGCAGAAATTCGATGACAGCAACTCTCACACATGAAGGGATTAAGTCACAACAGCCAGTCATAAAAGATGCTGACTGACAGAAAAAATCAATAGTGTATCAATAGCTTGGCCATTCGGTGCATGGCGTGAGGTGAATGATAAGTGTGTCCCTTGGCCTGGTGATATGATATTCCCCCAGCTGGGTCATCACAGTCACTCCTGTTGCAGCTCTGACTTTGTATTATTGAGCTCGGGCCCTCCAGCTGTTTAGAGTGCTATATATCAAGTAATTGAGTCGTGGGAATACGGGAGTGGAGCCAGAGTGTGCCACTATGAGTGTGTATGAGAGTTTGAGTGTGTGTATGTAATAGATGTTTTGACTGACATGTCAAAGGTAATTGAGTCGTAGGTAGGAGAGAGTGAACTTGCCAGCTGTCAGTCTCTTATAAGCTGAATCCATCAGAATGCAAGACTCCCTATAACCTAAAGAGACAAGTGTGTGTGTGTGTGTGTGTGCTTGTGCGTGCCATGTATTCCTTAGACACGGTACCTCCTACCAGGCAGTGCTGCAGCAATTGAAAAGGCCACTGCACTGTGATTCTGTGTTATTAGCGTCTCCCCTTTTTTTCCACGACAGTCTGAATAATGAATGGAGTTTGAGCATGGGCATAATCTTAAAGTCTGTTCGGTTGAAAACAGTCCCTCAGTCTGGATGATTTAGTTCAAAGAAACAATGTTCCCTTTAAATTCAGTTTTCAGAGTGAATTCTTTTTCATAAAAGTGAGAAAAAAAGTTCTGTCAGTGTTTTACCTGCAAAAAAAAATGTAAAAGACTGAACATCTGGAAATATGCCAAAATGTTTAGTGTTACACAAAAAGCCATGCTTGTCACTGTCACTTTTAACCCAGCTGTCCAATCACAGAGGAAGAGGGGTGGGACAATTAGGCTGCCACAAACTTTGTACTACTCCTACTCCTTGAGCCAGGCTCCATCTAACTTCAGCTCTTGAACCAAACCTTGGTTCTCACATTTTTCCTACAAATGTGTTTGCTTGGCTTGACTCGGTTTGACCTGGCACATCAGCCCCACTCAGCAGGGATTTAAATATCCACTACAACAGGGCTAAACATCTGAAAGGTATGCCAGCACAGAAGACAGTAGCTTGAGTTGAGCGGCTGTAAAACAGTGGATAAATACTTCCTATAAATTCTTCACAATAAGCGAAATCAGGAAATGTTGTGTTTACATTAGCAGTAACTTAAAACGACTCCTATACAGCTGAAAGCGAACATGAAACCGTAAAGTTAAAACAGTTTGTTTAGAAACTAAACTTCAAATCACAGAGATTCAAGACCAGAGCAAATCATCGACCTTGTGCCGACATTTTCACATTCAGTCTTTGTTGATAACATGTGCTGCTGCTTGTGAAACATTCAATTACTTCCACGGATACCAAAGCAAACAGAACCACTCAGCTCTAATAAATGTGGCACCTCCAAACTGCGTCCGGCGTTTTCAGCTGGGAGGATGCTTTTGTGGACTTTTGTGGGGTTTACGGTTGTCTCCTTGCCTAAGTGTTTAGACTAAGACTTTCACCATGGTTATGCTTACTCACATCAGTGTACTGGACATCATTATTGTCACTTTAGTACTAGTTAACACATCAGATTACAGCTCTAACTAAGGAACAAGAAAAGAAAGCTAACTGACAGAGAATGAGAATGTTGAATAAGCAAGTACATAATATAAAATAAATTTAACCCCACTATATCAAACACACACAAGCAGAACATGTGGTAATAAGTAACTGACAAATTCAATGCGAGACAGTTTCAATTAAAATATCGTTAATGTAAATATATCAGACAGTATTATGCTGATGTTTGGCTAGCTATAGTTTCTAATGGCAGATTATTCACTAATAATCTGCACATCGCTCAGGTAGGTCTTCTCCTCCTCCTCTTCAGTCATCATAAATTCAGCTTTTGTCTTCCACAAATTATCTCACTTTAAAGGGACTTGCATGGATCCCTTCAAATTTCTGAGGAAGATGGTCGCTAAGGACTTTCTAGCAACACATAAGGAAAGCTAAGGGCAAACACTTTTTTAAAAAATATATATATTTTTGGGCCTTTTGCCTTTATTGGATAGTGACAGCTGAGGAGCAGACAAGAAAGGTGGTAGAGGGAGGGGACAGCATGCAGCAAAGGGCCACATGCAGGAGTCAAACTGGCGGCCACTGCAGAGGACCGACGGCCTCAGCGCATGGGACACACCCCCGACCAACTGAGCTACAGGAGCGCCCCAGCTTAGATGAAAATTTAAGGGAAACCTTAACCTAAGTGATTTTATGCACCTGCGGACAGAATTATTTGCAGACCAACCACAATATATATATATTATCTACAACTACATCTTTCCACTGGGATAATCTGTCCACCTACCAACCGTATATGAGCATTTATTATACAGAATACAATGATCTCATCATTGTATACATGTGGTCACATAATAAACACCTCCTCCAAAATAATGCACAGCAAACATCTCCTTAACTGCATCAGTTCTGCAGCTTTAAGGCTCATTATTACCAGTGTCAGCACCCCTGCCTCGACAATAATTAATACCTTTTCATGCGCCAGTTGTATTTTTGGAGTATATTGAATTAATTTTGATAGCCTAACATTTTTATTGTATTATCTAACAGAATAGAAGCACGCTCTATCTAGGGTTTTGATGCTGATTTCGACACCACCGAATCAAAAATAAACTTCAAGGACAGAGCTGAACGGCCAACAGCTGTGCTAGTCTGCACATAATCTGTCTGTCCGTCTCCTTCAAGGTCACACTGAGTGTGAGCAAGATGTCACAAGCAGCAATACCAATAGGCAACCTAGGAAGAGTAGAAAAATATCAGCATGTAATATTCATATGTGAGTTTAACAAGCCTTTTGCTTCACATTCCTCATGTCATTTTTTTATTCCCTGTTTAGTTAGTGTGAACTGTCATATGGTTGTGAGTAAAGTCATTGGCAGTGTGAGTACATACAGTCACAATAAGTCAACACAAACTCCTGATTATCTCACCTTTGTTTGCATTGTTGACCTCAGATGACCAGGGTAGAACATTGTGTGCAGGCTGACATGCTTTCTGCCCCTTCTGTTCTTTCATCAAGGGACACTTCATTCAAGGACATTTGTCTCAGCACACTACCTGTAGGCAGCATGTTACAGTTGTCACATCTACAATTTGATCCACTCTTGTAGGCTGAGATGTGTCAATTCTGACTCAGCCAACAAAACGTGTTTTTAAAGTCTGCTGTTGAGATCACAGCAGTAGACCAACACAGGCCTCAGAGTTATTATGGTATTAGGATTATGGTTTAGGAAAAAGATGCATTAGAAGAGTTTACCATTAAGACCTTCTTTTCCAGGAATTTAGCTTTTTAGTGGCTAGTGTTGATTCTTAAAGGCCTCCTGTACATCAATATTAAAAATATTAACAGAATAAACAACTTTCTGTCTTGGCTTTATGTCATGCCTAAATAATAGCTACAGTCTGCTGTCTATTTGTGCACTAAAACATGCCATTGTTTATTATTCATAAAGCATCCCAGTAAATTTAATTTAGGGAGTTCAATTTCACCTGTAAAATTAACTTTCATTTTATGAATTATCTAGATTATAGTTTTTCTAAGAGCACCATCTGGTGGGCAAAAATTCAAATAGCATATGCATCATACCACTGATTTCAACACCCAGCACGCTGTGTTGTGCAGGACGCATTGTAAATATTACATAATTGACATGAGACATCAGCAGAAGTTGCTGCTGACTCTAAGGTATTTGAAACACATTGCAACATTGTTTAAATGAATGGATATGGGCCAGGTTTTCTTTGACAGTTGAGAAATTTTGGTTTCGAAGAGTGTATTTTTGACTGCAGATTATCATGGAGAAGAACAAATTAAAACATTGTGGATATGTGCAAAAAAAGTAATGTGATGAGCTACCCTGTAGGGTTAGACTGGGGGGCAGATATTGCATCCTAGAAATGTATGTATTGTATGTGTATGTATTTCTAATTAGATTAAGGCTGGATTATCAGAGTGTAGCTCATGGATCTGTATATTTAAAAAAAAAAAAACACTTTAGATGGTTAGATGGGAATTAGATGGTATCAGGGCTCAAAAAAGCTCCAAGTCAACAAATGGATGAATTTGAGAACTTGTGGACAGAAGACACCAAGCCAAAAGAGTGTTGCAAGCCTGCTGGGAAAGGGAGGGTTTTGGCTGAACAGGAACTTGGAATCTATGAAAAGGAGTTTTGTCCAACTGTGAAATGTCCTATAATCCCTGTGTCATTACTAGAAACCCTACCAATAGATTTGGAATTATTTCAGGTAAAGAAAAGAAATAAACATACTGATTTAGTGAGTGAGTTGTATAGGAATAAAATTAATGTGAAGAAATATACAGACGTCGGGCGGACGTTTAGCTCAGTTGGTAGAGCGTCCGACCCGCTGTTAGTCCTCTGCAGCGGCCGCTGGTTTGACTCCTGCCTTCGGCCCTTTGCTGCGTGTCATCCCCTCTCTCTCTGACCCCTTTCCTGTCTACTCTCTGGCTGTCCTATCAAATAAAGGCAAAAATGCCAAAAAAATAATAACTTAAGAAATATACAGACTATATGAAGGTTTTTACTGCTGGATCAAATATCCAATGACAGATAATATGGATTCTGCAATTTCAGTCTACTATCATCATCAGAGTTCCACAATTTAGTAAAGTCAGTCCTAAAACTAAATTTGGAGCTTAATCCTGGATCAAATGTATGTTGAAGGGGCTTGAATACCACCTTCTGTGAGGTGTGTGGCATTAGATGGAAGAAAATCAATTAAGAGTAGCAACAGCTCAACATCCTGTGTCCAATATGTTGCACATTCCTTCATAAGTTTGGCTTGATTGCAGCCTACAACTCTGTCATTTATCTAAATAACAGCCACACTGTACATTTTGTTTCTACTCTTTGTATATTTTTTTCATGTTATTGTCAATTTTCTACTCTCTATATGACTTGGAGTACTTGCCTTAATATTTATTTATATTTCTCACACTATGTTGTTACGCACCAACTTATCACAGCAAAGTCTTTGTAAGTGACAATCTACTTGGCAATAAAACCACTTCTGATTCTGACAGAGAGATATCCAACCAGTCTTTGTGAACTTTGTCAGGTATCAGAAACTGTAGACAATGCTTGTTAGTTACAAGAAAGAAAGAAGAGACATGAAAAGAGGATTAAAAAGCATAGGCCTTCTGGAGTATGGTGGAAAGTAGACAAGACAGAAGATGTTGTGCAGATTCCTAAGGAGAACAGGACTGAGAAAAATATGACAAACTGGACACTGTAGGACAGCCTATTCAGTTGGCAGCCCTTTATCAACCATTTCCAAATATGAAAAAATGTTTAAATGCAACTTTGTGTTTATGAAAACAAGTTACTTCTAAGTTTGTGGGTGTTTACATTATTTTATAATTATTACGATCATTTTATTAGTATTAATGACCCAATTTTTGGAGACACATTATTTAAGTTTTAACCCTCTGTTTATGCAGAGGGAATTTAGGAGTCAAACGCAATTTTTCTATAAGGTGTTAAATTGCAACATTGTGTTAATTAAAACAACAAGCTACTTCTAAATTGTTTGTTTTCTTGTACTTTTGTACATAATGTGGAGTAAAAAAAGGTGCATCTTTTTTACACATTTAAATTCCTAACTTTACAGGTCAGACAGAGGAAATGTAAACGTTGGGTCCCTTGGCACATCACTTTTTTTTTTTTTTAAATCTGGCCCTTCATTGAATTGACCTGCTTCACATTAAAGGGAAGTATCCAAACTGCCTTTGTGAACAATGACAGATGGGTGCCAAAAGCTGCAGAAGATGTGCTTATCAGTTGCACCTTGCAAGAAAGGAAATGATGGAAGAAATGAAAAGATCAGGGCTAACAAGAGTATATACTAGCATACCGGAGTGCAGTAGACGTGGTCAAGACAGAGGATGCTCCAGACGATGGCAGTAATGCAACACGAAGGACGCCTGCAGCTGTTAAACCCCAAAGAAGAAGAGGACGGAGCAGATGATTCCGCGGAACCTTCGCTTCGTTTAAGACCCACACGGAACTCTTTACGGTTACACTAGTTATGCTAACCAGCTGTGTAGCTAGCCGGAGCTAGCCTCGCCGGTTCCTGCTGACAGTTACTCACCTCGCGTTCTCGCCAGTTAAATTTAATTGTGAATTTAGTGAACTGCTATCGGTACATAGCTGGATGCCAGTGACTGTGCTGTTATTTTGGAAAAAAAAAATTCATGCAGCTGAGGCGCTAAAATGAGAGAAGGGTGAGTATGTGGCTACCTTACAAACCATTGAGGGGATAGGTGGCTAAGTTAAAACGGGGCTGATAGCACTAGCAGCTATGGGAGCAAAGGATAGCTTGATAGTTAGCATTCTTGTTACGTGGCTAACTCGCGGCTCTCTAACGTTATTCTGAACAGGGTTAGTTCAGTTTTATGGTCAGCAGCTTCAAAGCCTGAAGTACCACCGTCTCTGATTTGACAGCTTGTTTTGACAGTCCTGAAATAGATTGATCATTGACAGCTGACGGAAACGGTACAGCTAGTTATCGTTAGCCGGCTAACGCTAACTGTCACAGCACTCCTAACGTTAACTGTGTGTGCTTTTCACCAGGTTGACAGCAGCTGTCACCATCTCTGTCTTGTGGGTGGGGTCTGGACACTTTCCAATCTTCTAACTAATATTTGTAAACGTGTCCTCAGTTTGTTCCCAGCAGCACTACTTACGGTAATACTCATTCCTAGTTTTGAAGGAACCCCCCCACTGCATATAGGTTTACCACTATCTGCTGCATCTGGCTCTTCACTGCCCACTCCCAGTTTTCAGTTCATCAGAACTTGGTGCCCACATGTATTGATCTGGCTGAACACACCTGATCCACATCTTCAGGTTTAGGGTTTAGGTGCAGCAGGGATTTAGGACGGGGGTGACCACCACTTCAATTTGCTTGCTTCAGACTGACAGACAAGTGATGGTTGGAGCTGGGTGCAGTTGTGACATGTAGTATCACACGGTATTCACTGCCCTTTTGCCCAAACACTGGGTGTAAATGAACGGCGTTTTTCCCAGTAGCTGAAGGATTTGAGTAACAGAATCAGCGCATAAAGTGAGTTTTGGTTATGAAGCTGTTTGTTAGGGGTCATAACTTCTGCCTTTTAAAATGGCTATTGTGTAAGGCCTAATGCTTTGTTGAAGGGACCATGTTTTACCTCAGTAAAATGTTTTAACATACTGTTTCATGTAATGCTTTTATTGTATAGATTTTAGGGATGCACAATGTGGATTTTTATCAGCCAATACTTATAACCAATAATTACCTGCTACTCATGGCTAATACTGATAACATTACTAATAAGTTCACATTTTTGTGTTTTAAAAAGATGTTCATATAACCCATAATTTATGCACTTCTGAGGGTAAAAAAGGCCAAGATGGTAGTGAGCAAAGATGGGTGATTTAATATTTTATATTCTCTGGGCTAATCACTAGTACAACAAAAACAATGAGCAGTTCTAACATTTAAAGTGCTCATTTTATTTTTCCAGTTATATTCATTTTAAAAAATCACATATATTGCTGGGCTTCAATAGAGCATGTTGCCTAAGATTTCAAATTAAATGCTTTGACATAATCTTTCAAATGAGATATTATAGCCAATATCTTTGCCTATAATATAGGTGTGTCACATTTCTGCAAATCAACAATTCGAGCTGACTTTCAGTTTTAAGGTTACGATTCGATTTAATTTTTTGATTTAAACATATGTTCTTTTAGCTTTGATGGCTATGCCATTGTTAGAGTAATCAGGTAATGAACTCTTGTTTCTGTTTGGTGAGTTCATTGTGCACAGAGAGCTGCAGTTTTTGTTTCACTTTGTTATTACTACGAGCAGTCCAATATGTTATCTGTGTTCCTTCAGTTCTAGTTGAAATTGGTTAACTGCAACTACTAGGGTGAGAGTCCATTTGTCCATTTCACTGTGACAGGGCCTTGTGCTTCCTGCATGAGCTTTGAGATTCTCAGCATTAGGGAAGCAACGCCCTTGCAGAGTCTGGTTTGTTTAGTTTTTATCTGAGTCATTGCCAAGAGTGAAGTTTCACACAAGTATGTTTATCTGAATTGAAGTAAATGTCCAAGAGCCTGTTTCCTTTGGTCAGGGTGCTCCCTCCTCACACACCCAGAACTTGGTCAGCCAGTTGTTGTGAAACTGCAGCTCATGATCTAAGGGCACATCTAATAACTCTGCAGTAGTGAACAGGTAGTAAACCACAGTTTCATGTTTTCAGACATTGTAAATGGGTCTCTGACTCTTTCCAGCTGCTCCAACTTTTGATTAAAATCAGAAAAGTATGCTTTGAAGTTGGCATTACCTTAGCCTTAGTGGCCATCCACAATGGCTTTGACTGTACTCTGTGTTTGCACACTGGACATAAAGCCATCAAACTGAGGGAAACAGCTGAAGTCACCTTCTGCATAACATCTCTTCCAAAGTGCTGCTTTCTTGAGAAAACCATAAGCAATGTGCCGTATAAAAGCATTTCATAAATTTTATTGAGTCCATCCACTGATTGGATGATAATTAGCAAGTGGCACTTTTTATAGTCAGCCATCTCTTGCATAAATATACAAGATATTTAATGGTTACAGATGCTCAAATGTGAGATTGCCTTTCCTCCTACTGATGTAATTGTACAATAATGTTGATTAAAAACTTTTGATGGGCCCTTGTCAACATTATTTATATTAAATAAATTGTAAACAAATTGACTTATTGGTAATAACCTTTATTTATTATGCACCAATTCTGAATAGTTCTTCTGTATTCAATGTATGTTTTAAATTCATTATTTGAGTTCTGTTTCTTTCAATGAAACATAAGTGAAACTGTTTTTCTAAATGCTTTCCTTGATCATGTGTGTTTATATCAACCACATGTCCTTCTCACCCTTGTACTCTTCTGTGTATTTACAGGGTGTGTGTTGTGTGACTCAGCTCTCGTGTAGCCATGGAGAAGCCCTGGAGGCTGTGGGGGGCAATGGAGCGTTGTACCCTGACTCTGGCCTCCTGGTCCTGGGGTGCTTGTCGAGTCTCCCTTTTGGCCCTCATCCTCACCTTCCACCTGTATGGAGGATTCTTTCTCTTAGCTCTTATCCTGGCCTCTGTGGCGGGCATCCTCTACAAGTTTCAGGATGTGCTCCTCTATTTCCCCGACCAGCCCTCCTCCTCTCGTCTGTATGTTCCCATGCCAACAGGAATTCCACATGAGAACGTGTACATTCGCACCAAGGACGGTGTGAAGCTTAACATCATCCTGCTTCGCTACACAGGAGGGGACACACCTTCTGGAGTCACCCCTGGCAATCAAAGCAGCCCCGCCTCCTCTGCTCCACCTACCATCCTTTATTTCCATGGCAACGCAGGTAATATTGGTCACAGGGTGCCAAACGCCCTGCTGATGCTAGTCAATCTGAAAGCCAACGTGGTGCTGGTGGACTATCGTGGCTATGGAAAGAGCGAGGGCGAGCCCAGTGAGGATGGGCTATACCTGGATGCCGAGGCTACACTGGACTATGTCATGACCCGTCCTGATCTGGACAAGACAAAGGTGGTACTATTTGGCCGCTCACTGGGTGGCGCTGTTGCAGTGCGCTTGGCGTCAGTTAACCCTCACCGTGTAGCTGCCATTATTGTCGAAAACACCTTCCTCAGTATCCCACACATGGCAGCGACACTCTTCTCCTTCTTGCCCATGCGCCTGCTGCCCTTGTGGTGCTATAGGAATCAGTTCCTGTCCTATCGGCAGGTGGCGCTGTGCCGCATGCCCTCACTGTTTGTGTCCGGTCTCTCAGACCAGCTCATCCCACCAGTCATGATGAAACAACTGTATGAGTTGTCTCCTGCACGGACTAAACGCCTGGCTATCTTTCCAGAGGGCACACACAACGACACGTGGCAGTGTCAGGGCTACTTCGCTGCTTTGGAGCAGTTCATGAAAGACCTGCTGAAGAGCCACGCCCACGAGGAGAGCGCTCAGCCCTCAGCTAGTGTCACCATTATCTGAGAAAAGCAGTCAAAGAGTGACTGTTGACTACAGGTTATGGGCTGAAGTGAAGACTGTCGTGGAAGTTGATTGGATGGACTTCATTGATTTTTGGAAAGAATGTACATTTTTTATGCTTTTGACTGGGTTCTTATGTTATTTCACTCTTTTTAACTTTATGTAAATGTAACATATTTGTTAAGATGATTTGACTATTTCAAGATTTTAAGAGAGGGCAACAATGCCCTTGTGGGTTCTTTTGTGTTGCAGCTATGAATGCATGTATTTATGACCTTTTATGAATGAAGCCAGAGCATACATGCCCAACTGCAAGACATGCCACAACCACAAGAGAATTTGCTGTAATGGGTCTACTGAAATGAATTAAAATCACTGAATCAATTGCTCATAGTATAATGACCATACGAGGACCTACAATATTTCAGTGAAAGCTGATTACTACTGGAATTAAAATGACACTTCTTCTGATATACAAATGAGACACTGATAATATGTAGGCCTATACTGTGTATATATATATATCTTTGTTGATCCATTGCACTTTTTTGTTCAGATTTACCCAAGTGTTGAGTTATGTAGGCTAACATCTTCTGAGCAATACTTTGGTGGGCATATTTTTTTTTCTCTCCCCTTTTGGTGAGGAACATTAATATTTAGACTACTTTCAGCAGCTTGGCATGACATGACATTGTAGTGATCATTATTTATATATACCCGTGAAAATGTTTTTTCTGACACAATAGCGTAAAACAAACGTGCCGTTGAATAATTATATTCAGCCACAAAAAGTGTTGGCTGAGATGATGTGGTCAGTAAGATAATGTTGACGTTTGTTACTTCTGCCTATCAAAAATAAGTTCTTGAGGTCTTATTTCCTGTCAAGCTACTTCTGTTTCAGTGCGATTGAAAGCTGCTGCTGTTACTGTGTCCTGTTCAAGCACAGCTAGCACACAGGATAGTCTTTACTCTTAAAGGGGCTCAAGTTGCTGTTGAGCAGCTTTGGCTCCTGTAGTTTGGTAAGGAGCATAGGTTTTGTGTGTGGTTTGTTATTAAAGGATGGGTCCAGATTTCATCAAGTCTGAGGACGTCAATGTAGTACAAGCCCATATTTATAGTGAAAGAGTAATGTACATGTACATCCATTGGAAGAGATGCAAAAATAATTCCAATGTTGAGCAGAAGCTAATTTGAGGTTTCAGCAGTATGTCAAGGACAAATCAAGTGGATAGTATTGAGGAGAACATTTCCTCTTTGTGATACTAATCTGGCACTCAGATCACTAAGAAGACAGTCAAATTGGCAAATTTCAAAAGATGTTTTGGGCTACAACTAACTATTATTTTTTGAACTGATTAATCTGTCCATTATTTTCTTGATTCATTGATTAGTTGTTTGGTCCATTAAATGTCAGAAAACTATGAAAAATGTCGATATGCGTCTCTCAAAGCCCACAGTGACCAAGAGGACTAAAGAAACCAGAAAATATTCACATCTGAGAACCTGAAATCAGAGAATCTGGATATTTTTTCTTTAAAAATTGACAATTGATGGATTGATTAACCAAAATAAAGGCGATTAATAGTCTTATCGATAGTTGATTAATTGTTATAGCTCTAGATATTTTACGTGGAAAAAGACCCCTTGAAAGTTACTGACTTTAAAGGTTCAGGTTATGTAAGATTTAGGGGAGTTATTGGCAGAATATGGCAGAAATTAAATAAATATTAATTAATATAACATAAATATGTTTTCATTCGTGTATAATCACCTGAAAGTTTTCATTACCTTAGACTGAGCTGTTTACATCCAGAAAGTTTCATGGAGGCCACCATCATGTTGTCCTACAGCAGCTCAAAATGGACAAGTTTGTGGCCACCATAGGTTCTCCTACATGGAAAGGGAGAGTGAGGTGAGGTGTTTGCAATCTGCAAGCTCATCGCTACATACCTACTAAATCCTACACACTGGTCCTCTAACTTAGGCTTAACTTTGGGTTGTGTTTTCTCTTACACCCTGATTGCACTGGAAAGGTTTTTCTTAAAGCTGCTACAAGGAACAAATATTTTGTTGATTTTGGAGGCCCCTGTGGACAAAAGCGGTAGTGTTTCCACAATAACCACAAAATGTAACATCAAAAATAAAATTATCCAAATAAAAATGTCCCTCTGTTCCTTTTTAACTGGCAAATATGCTACAAACTGTATAGAAATAGCGTTACGGTTAAAACTTGTGATAAAACCTTGTTATATGGCTAGTGCAGACAGGAGGAATGATAACAGCAACGACACTTTCAACATACATTCATGTGAGTGTTGTTGTAAGAGTCTTGAAAAAACCTGAACCTATCCTTTAAGAACCAAAAAAAAAGTGTGAGCATTTTTAGATTATTTGTTAGCTATTATCAGCATCATAGTTGTTAATTGGAGGACTCTAGGTTGTCGTCTCACCCCATGCTTATGTGGCAAAATGGCTTTACTCACTTGGAGGGCTTTTAATGAGCTAATTAACCTTTCCTGCATGTCTTCCAGGGGGTGGAGCAGAGCCTGACAACACTGTTACCTGCTCTTGCTTTCCAAATGCAGCATGCTGCACTGCAGTGGTATCGAAGCCATTTGAATACAGATCTCCTTAGCCATATTTGATACTGTTTGCAAACAGTATGCGAAACAAAATTAACAAACATCAGAAGACCAAATTTGTCAGTGTGAAAACAACTTGAAAAATGGTCTAAAGGCTACTATGAATGTAAATTGTGGTCTTGAATTAACAAGTGTGCTTTATAAGAAATAATGTATAGATGTTTTTTTTTTCTCCCTGTGTGACTTTTTGCCACCAGTGGCACAGAACAGACATTTTTGTATTATATCAAATCCATTAACTCAGTTGAGAATTTGATCACTTTTTATCCCATCATATGTTGTAAAGCACATTGTGCAATTTGAATCAACCATGTGACACATTTAGTTTCATAAGCTTATTTTTACACTCTCTCGCTGTTAGTTTTTTTTTTGCTTGCACTATCTCCCCATTCAAGAAAACATGTAGGAACTTGTCATCCTTCACTCGATTTATTGTTTTGTTGGCTGGCCTAAAGAAAAAAAATACTAATAACTAGAATCTTGGCTTTTTATCCTAGCCAAATTTATTGTTACTGTCCAACACCTTGTTGATGTAAAGAAATAAAATCAAACTGAATGTCTGTGTGTTTTTTTATGGCTGTGTTGCCAGGTATTGTGCAAATGCACTATGGAACATATTTTTATATGTTCATATGATTGTGAATAGAGTGGAATGGATGCTGTTTAAAGTGTTGGCATAATTTGGAATTCGCATTTGCAAGCTGGCATGTGATTACATTGAGTCCTGGCAAATTTCTGTAATGAACCTGCACAGTGTTGACATTATTTGTGTACATTTACCATGACTTATTGAAACATTGATGGATACCTGAACAGTCAGACATCTGAATGATTCATCTTTATCTTTAGTATGAGGATTTTCCATTTTAGAGTAATGTTTCTTTTCTATTCCAAAATAATGTTGACAACTTCTTTTGTAAGCACACATTTTCACTTTCTATTTTCTGTACTGTAACATGCAATAAATTGGTACATTAAAATTGCTTCACTTGTCTAGTTTTTTGTTGTAAATATTGTTTTTTTTAATGTCATGGTTTTAAATTTATTCATATAATTTGGCATCACTTCACTTTTTATATTCTGGGAATCGCAAGTTTGTTTGTTTTGCAATGGTAAGTTGCCTTCCAAAGTTGAAGTAATTTTTACACTTCCTTCTTTCAGAACACTCCTCCAGCTGTCAAATTTAAATGTGGTGTCATTAATAACGTCTATTCCTCCTGTGCAGTCTGAAATCTCTCCTGTTTCCATACCGCACTGGCACTCATCAAAACACAGAGACTGCCCTTTCTGTTTCCACTGTGTAATAATTGCTCGGGTTATCTGTTGGAATGTTGGAGCTGAGATGGGTTTTATCATTTTGAAAGAGCAAGATGAAGAGAAAAGGGGGATGGATTAGTCAAGGCAGGAAGCTGTGTGTGTGGTTAGCTGAGCGGAACAATAGAGGGGAAGCTGTGTTACTCTTTTTTGTACTGTATTTGTTCTGCGTAGTCCCTCAGACTGAACTGGAACCGGCCACAGAAGGACAGAAACAAGAGTTAAGGAAGTCAGTGGAGCATTTAGTGAGGGATTAAAGTAAAGCCGGTGGCTCCAGAGAAAACATTGATGGCAGATGCAAACTTTTGCCACTCCTAGAACAAGCCAGCAGTGTAGTTCAGTCAACGGACCAGTCAGTCATGCTGCCAGCCTGAGCTCTCAGGACATTATATGGGACCCACGATGCCTGTTTTGGCAGGTGTGGAGCCAGGGACTGGACAAAAGGCAGGTGAAGGAAGGCTGTCCTGGCCAGTTTTCCTGCTGACACTAGCTGCCATCACCTCCTCCTCTCTTTCAGCTTTGTCCCTGTACCAGCTGGTGGCTCTCAGAGCAGAGGTGGAGGGACTCAAATCAGAGATCTATCGCAGGAGAGAAGAGGGACAAGAGGCCAAGCATGGAGGCCAGGTAAGGAACAACTAGGCCACCACATAATAGCAAACACTGCATAAGACAAACATTTTACCAGCACGTATTGTTTTTCTAAGGCCTCTGTTGTGTCTGTTCAGATTGAGAATATCAGTAGCAGAAGAAGCAGCCAAGAACCCCTGCACCAACCTGGGTCTCAACATGCTGTCAGCCTGATAAGGAAAAAAAGAGTGGTCCCTGGAGCAGAGACATTTGGTAATGACTGAAAATTACTATTAATGCACAGATGCAGAAGCCTGAATATTACAAACATAATGTGACTGATTCCATTTGTAGTGTAGTGAAGTTTTCTTAATAGAACCCCATTTCCAAAAAAGCTGGGATGTTATGTGCAATGTAGATAAAAACAGAATGCAATAATTTGCAAAAAACTTTTCAACCTATATTTAGTTCAATACAGTACAAAGACAAGACATTTAATGTTCAAACTGATGTGAAATGTTCACACATTTTAATAAGAGACAGGTCTGGACTGCAGGCAGGCCGGTCTGGAACCCAAACCCTTTACTACAAAGCTGCAGTGTTATAACACATGCAGAATGTGTCTTGACATTGTCTTGCTGAAATACGCGGAGAAAGACGTCTGGATAGCAGCCTATCTTGCTCCATAACCTGTGCATACCTTTCAGCGTTAATGGGGCCTTCAGAGATGTGACAGTTAGCCATGATTCCATGGTCACTAACCCCATACTATCACAGATGCTGGTTGTCAGAGTTAGCACTGGTAACAATCTGGACGGTCCTTTTCTGAAAACAATTTGAAATGTGAACTTGTCAGACCAGAGCAAATGTTTCCACTTTACAATGAGCTCGGGCCCAGAGAACTTGGCAGTGTTTCTGGATGTTGTTGATGCATGCCTTTTGCTTTGCATGGTAGAGTCTTAACCTGCATTTGTAGATGCAGCAACGAACTGTATTTACTGGCAACAGTTTTCCTAAGTGTTCCCAAGCCCATGTAGTATTTTATACAACTATGTGGGTTTTTATTGCAGTTTTTAGTGCAGTGCCACGTGAGGTGTCAAAGGACACAGGCATGTGCAGACATTTCTCTTGCTTCTTTGAATCTTTTAATGCCATTTTAATGATTGTAGATGGTGAAATTCCTAAATTCCTGCAGTTTTGTGTTGGGACATGTTCTTAAACTGTTGGATTGTGTGCCCACGGAGTTTTTCATAAAGTGTTGAACATCATCTGGTCCTTATTTGTGAACCACTGAGCCTTTGGAGGATGCCCTTTCATTACTCAATCATGATACTGTCACCTGTTACTAATTAACCTGTTTAACTACTCAATGCTCCAAACAAGTTTTTTTTTTTTTTTTTTTTTTTGAGTATTCCAATGCTTTTCCTGTCTTTTGGTGCCCTTGTCCCAACTTTTTGTGAATGTGTTGCATTAAATTGTGGTCAAAAATCATCAAAAAGTATAAAAACAAACAAAAAGCAAGAATTTTTATCAGTTTGAACTTTAGACATAATTTCTTTGTTCTGTCTTCAATTGAATTTTGGTTGAAAAGGATCTGAAAATCACTGATTTCTGTTTTTTTATGTTTTACACAACTTCCCAAGTATTTTGGAAATGGGGTGTGGTGTAGATTGCTTATTGTTATGATATTTTCTAAACCATTTTCAAGTCATGTCAAGTTTCAAAATCACAAAATACCTCTTTACAATCTGTACATGCCTCCTATACTTAAACCAGAAAATGAAAATGAAAAGGTTCTCAGAAAACATTGTTCACATTAAAACAGACCAAGTGTGAATGACTCATCAGCTTTGGTGTTAATCACGTGACAAATTCTGAGTAAATGCTACCATCCATTAGTGCTCACCATTAACTAGTGGTGTGAATATGCACACCATCAGCTCAAACCATTTAACAATCCCGGGGGTGCAGTATTTACAGTATACTTCAGCTGAACGAGTGCCAATGCCATAAATGGAATTTTATACCAAAGGAAAAAGGGAAGGAGCTGAAACAAAAAGACAGACAGTCTTGGAATAAACTATGTGCAGACTGTAGAGAAACCGCCGACCATTTTTAACATATCTACATCTCTCCTATTTTTTGACACAGTTTCTCAGCCGTGCCTGCAGTTGTTGGCAAATGATAGCAGGCAAACCTATAGGAAAGGTACAGTATGTCTGGCCTGGGTTGTGATACTTTGTTGATTTGCATTTGAATTTTGTGTAGTTTTGAACATTTTACCAATGCAAGACCACCCTTATAAATGATTTATAAACAGTTTATCATTAGGTTATTAATCAGGGTGTAAACATTAATTATAAATCATTAATAAGCTGTTATAACACATTTGATAGAAAGGGCAACAGTGATCTGTTGCTTACCAAATAATGAGCCCACATTAACCTGTACTGTTAGTTTTCAGATCTCAGCTTACTTTGTCTTCTCCACCAGCAGCATTTATGTCTGTCAGCTTCTTCACATTTGTTAATAATAATAATCATAATAAAAGTTTCATTGTGCATTTCAAAAGAACAATGAACTTGACATTTTCAGCATGCTATCAGCAAGCTGCCTCATTATTATCACAGGTGTTGATGTGACATAATGATATCACGTTGTCATGTACAGTGGATATTAAAGTGGTACATTATGATGCCTACACTTTACAACAAGCCAACACTGATGTATGAAAATTGTGTTATAACTTGTTTATTAATGATTTATAAAGTGTTGACAAGTTAATTAAAAATAATTTTGAAAGCATTAAGAATGGTAGTCTTATGTAAAATGTGATAATTTGTTTTAAGGGATGTGCAAAAGACTGTCATTACATGTCATAACCATATCATGACACTTGTTTGACATGAAGGAGTATTGAATGTGAATGTCTGTCCTTAAGTGTCATTTGGTCAGTTATTTCATTTTAAATGCAAAGTTAATGTTGTTTGTTGTCTTTGTTATGACAATTTAACATTACTCAAGCCAGTAATGTCTTTGTTATGACAACTTGACATTGACCAGGACATCGTTTTCATGGCAACTTGATGTTATGTCAAAGAAACTGTTTGCTTTTAACATTAAAATATGACTCAGTGGCCTTATAGCATTTGGTGGCATCGTTATAACAAGTGGTACAAATGGTACCACTTAAACTGAAGTCCAGGAAATTGTTCATGACACTATTACAAAAGCATTTGACAGGGTAATAAAAGCGACAAGTCCAAAATGTACCGCTTTACTTGAGGTCAAGGAAAATATTCATAAGACACTTACAATGGTCTTATGACGCCCATTGTCAAAACTAACCCCATGTTACAGTTTAATGTAATGTTAAAACATAATACTAAACAGTTTTTATAAGTCTGATCATTTCAAGTTGTCAGGACAAAGACACTGACAGGTCTCTTGGTTAACATCAAGTTGTAATAAGAAAAACATTACTGGCTTGATTAATGTCAAGTTGACATCTCAAACAATGGCAGCTGTGCATTTAAAAATGACAAAACTGACCAAATGACACTTGATAACAAACCATTATAAACATTCCTAAAGACTCCCTCGTGATCATGACAGGTATCATGATATGATTATGATGGTGTAATGACAGTCTTATGCACACTGCTTGAGATGAAGTGTTACCGTTTTTTGTTTTGCATTTGCATTAAAATTAATTATTATTGCAGACTCATGAATATATTTTGTAGTAAAATCTATATAAACATACAGTTTATGCAGAAATCCCAAACAGTGACTCCAGTAATTGATTGGAAACAGGTTGTCTGTGGAATCCATGTTTAGCTTTCCCTTCTTTGACATGTTTTCTCTTATTTCTTGAATCAGACATAAAATCTGATTCGTACATAGCTATCCCTTGGCTGTCTGGGCTGAGGAGGGGCACTGCTCTGGAGGCAGACGGAGACAGCATCTTAGTCAGAGAGGAGGGCTTCTACTTCGTGTACAGTCAGGTTGGTCTGATGGTGTCATTTCAGCAATTTTCCACAGGGGGGTGCTGCTAGTCTGTTTGCTGATCACCAGGTTTCTCATTGGAGGGGAACACGTCTACATACTTAACAGAAAAAAGGGTGTGCTCGATCTAAGCATGCAGCTGGTTAACAGACCTTGAAGAAAGGTCAGATAGAGAACAGAAAATGCAAATGCTGCATGCATAATAAATGAAGTAGCAAATGCTAAACCACTCACATGACTGTTTATACATGTTAAAACCACGACTGTGTCATACCTCATGGATTTAACTCAGTCTTTCTGGTGTGCTCAGGTCTTCTACGTGGACAGCACCTTTGCAATGGGTCACGTGGTGATCCGGTGGAAGGGCAATGTGGTGGGAAATGAGGATCCACGTGTGGACCTGTTCCGTTGCATCCAAAATATGGCCCCCGTCGACCCTTTCAACACCTGCTACACAGGAGGTGAGCCTGTGTTATTGTTTATGTCCACCTATATTCACCCCTTCTTGCAACAGCTGTTACAGGGGGTCAACTAGTGTCTTTTCCTTATGTGTGAGTAGAATGGCTGCATATGTGTGTCAGTGTGTCTGCTGCAGTTTAAGGTCTAAAGTGTACATTTACATTGTACATTGTACATTACACTTCCTCAGGTATTGTGAAGCTGGAGGACGGCGACCGCTTGGAGCTGCTGATCCCTCGCCCCACTGCTAACGTGTCCCTGCACGGAGAGACCACCTTCCTGGGTGCTGTCAAACTGGCTTAAAGTCTGTCACCTCACTTTGGACCCGAGGGACGCTTTTGTGAAAGGAGGTGCAGTTCTTGTGACCTCGTCTGGCTTTGGGTATTGTGAGAAGAATACAGGAAGCAGCCAGTTCTGTACTGGCTGAATGACTGACTGTGTGACTCCTTGCTTGTTCAGCCTGAGGGGACATGAGGAGCGCTATGAGTTGATGGCATAGTCTTTGTTCTTACGAATACATGAACCTTATGTTCATTTCTACCACACATCAAGACAAAATATCATGAAAACTGTCTGAATCAAGTACTTTTTCTTCAAATAATCACAAACACATGAGAATGAGAGATGTATTACTTCTGTGAAATCATTCTCCTACTGTTTTGATTAATAGTCTTTCCGCCTGTAGCAGCAGCATGAAACAGTTCTTCTCAAATGCTTTATTATTTTAGATATTTGAATATAAACAAGAGTGGTCTGATTTATCATTTGAATACCATCATTTGATTTAAGTTGACCTATATATGTCTGCAATAAAGTGACAGTTCTTGCGCAAGAGATGACATCATCTGAAATCTGGGTGGAGGTTGTTGTTCCCTTGTTAGCCACAAGAAGGAAAGACTTAAGCGTGGCAGAACATCCTGCCAGGCAGCACGGAGAGAAGAATCGAGCTATGGTTGAGCAGAAAAAGAGGAAATCATGAAAAGTGCCTATTTTTAGATCGAAGCAATAAGAAGATGATGTCTGCACGTTCAAAGGAGCTGCTGCTCAATGAATTTGTAATGTCTGAGGACTCTGGAGGAAACAGTGAGATATCCTCAATGGATGATTCTCCACTCCACACCATGTTAAGTAGAAGCGGGAGGAGACTTTCATCTGGGGCACGTTTTGGCCAAAGGATCATCATGATTTTATTCACTTTATTTTCCTGAATGAACAAATATGTGGTTTTAGAGTTAACCTCCATAATATGTAGAGTTCATTACTGTAGGGTGATAATCCAGTGACATAAATAAATGGATTTTCAGTGGAATCATATTGTGATTGTCATGGGTTATCACTGCTTTTGTAAATATTCAATTCTGATCGGTCACTTCCAACATTATACAGTCTTATATTTCTGAATAGCAGACTGCTTCAATGAAAGCCAGACCGTTGCTATGGACACAGCTCTGATCATAGACCCTGGAGGACTTTGTGGAAGCAATAAAATCATTTTTAAATCAATAAAATCATTTTTGGTAAACATTTTGTGTCAAAATTATGGATTTATTTAGTAAGTAGTAGTATAAAAGCAGAATAATATACAGTGATCAGGTCTTTATGCTGAAATAAACCCTTCAGTGATTCAAACCCCCTCCAGATCCTGCATCACCCTGATTGGATTTATTTCGCCATGATGACCAGCTCCCTGTTCATTATCCGTTACATTAACATCTGCCGCACAAATTACTTACTCAAAGCAATTGGAATTAAAAGTGCACTACAAAATGAATTATAGGTTTTCTTTCATACATCAGTATAGTTTCACATGATGAAAAGCACAACAGTTCACCGCATTCAAACTCAGTGGAAAAATATGAATATTGTGACACTGATCTTAATCTATCACCCACCCCTAGTATACCATACACTTCATATAAACACATATTAATGACAGGTTGCTGTCTGCTATCGGGGAACAACTAAAACAGCTACCATCCTGCTGGAAAATATAATACTTGGAAACAGAGGTTTGTTTGTGCCAAACAAAGGTCAGTAAAGCTCATGTATCTGTGATCCTAGACAGATTTTGAAGTCACAGGATCTAACTCTCCTTTGTTGGTTTTAAGAGATCACTGTTCTGACAGACGGGCACAGAAAAACATCCTGGTGATCCAAGCAGATCTGTGTGAGGAACTTTGAAAATAGTTTGAAGAAAAATATTAAATTGATTTATCTGGTGATCATGCAAATATGAAAAATTTACATCAGGAGAGAGACGCCCCCTAGGGGTTTAGGGTAAAATGCCCGAGGGACATCCTCCCCCACCCTACTGTTATTAGTGTGATTTTTGTTGATGTGTAAAAAATGAATAAAATACAACTATCAGATCATTCCTGTTCAAGTATTTGTTTTAGTTTTCACAAGAGGGACATACATTCATCAGCTCCAACAGTTTGTTGTTCAAATAAAATCATGACAAAATTGCTTCCATGAAGATGTTTTAAATAATTGTACTGTACATTGCCTTAAAACTAAAAATAATTATTTTGTAATAACAGAACTGATTCGATGTACTTTTACTCTGAACAACAACTATGATTTAATCATTGACCTCTTTAAAATTTAGAGATGGTTATATGAAATGAAACAAATTGTCTATTACTTTGTTTTTTGTTTCAGGCACAAACTACTTAAAGCTAAACCAAGTTAAAGTAGCCTAAGTTAACTTGGAAAAGCTCCCTTTTATTAGGGGTTCTCAATTTTTTGGACCCCTTACAAGATAGAGAATGTACCAGGGACCCATCCATGTATGTCCCTTGGAATAATTAGACTTTTTTTTTCAACTTCTACTGAGTTATGTGAAAGGACACAACACAAAAAATGATTTAGAGATATATTACAGGTTAAAAACAGAGAATCCATATCTTACATACACACACATCCCTAATTAAAAACATAAAAATAACAATAATAGGCCTAAACTGGGACTTGATAACCACTGCCCTAATATCACAAGATACCCCCCTATGTTGCCCCAGGTAGGGCAGGATCTTGTGATATTTTTCAGCCAGATATTTTCTAACTTGTTCATTTTGAAAAAAAAACCAAACGATTTTGCTTTGGGGCTCTCCCCTACCTGCCACGCTCTGTCCCATCTGTTTCTGCCCCTCTCTGTCTAACACACAGACACACACGACACACACACACACACACACACAGACACACAGACACACAGACACACACACACACACACACACATACACACACATACACACACACACACACACACACACACACACACACACACACACACACACACACACACACACACACACACACATACACACAGGCCTTCTGTCCGTTGGGGCAAAGAGTTAGACAAAGCCCAGTGGGTGGTCACTTCTTCACTAGGCATTTTGCCCTTGGAGTCATGGCTCCATTTGACAAGAGGAGAGACCAAAAAGAGTGGGAGGGAGGAAGAAAGTCTAAAATAGAAGGCTGAAAAAGAAAGATTTCAAACAGACTTAATGGGTAGCAGTCTCCATTAGTGGAAAAGCAAGCGGAAGAGAAGAGAGAGGCTGTGAGGCTGAAACAGATAGAGAGAGCAGGCCAGGCCCAGAGTACTACAGCCATGAAAGTCTGAGAAGCTCTTTGATGATCTGGTAAACAGAGCAGGCGGCTGTACAAACACCGCTCGAGAAAAAGAAAGAAGACGAAGAAGAAGGTGGGGGAGGAGGGTATGAGAGAAGAGGAGCGCACAGACCTCTCCTATAAATGTGTCAAGCATGATGCTCCCCCTCCCTGTGGGCCAGAAATGTCTTTGTGTGGTTCCATGGTGACGGCTGGTGTGTTGGCGGAAGCTGATGTCATTGTGGGCTCGGCGCTCAAAAGAGAAACCAGCGTCTGACCGGAGAATCAGGAAATGAGACCTGCTGAGTACACATGCTGGCACTGTGTGTAGTTCACACACTCATACACATGTTGAGAGTGCACACTCATATTATTAAACACACACAAAAAAAAGCAGCCAGATATACATCACATTTACACTGGACAAAGGGACAAAGTCATAATATGTACAATTATTATGTTTGGTTTCTTATTGCATAAGTAATAGCTGAACCATTTGTATTTGAATATTGAACATATTATTTAAAGCATTTTTATTGAAGCTGACAAAACCTGAAATGTTGTTGCGCTAATTTCCAAAGCATCTGTTTGGTGTGATGACTTAGCTTTGTTTAAAAATCAGACCAGTCTTTACAATGCCAGACATTGCTGTGGTGAGACTTTTCTTTAAGCCATTTTCATATCGAATCATTGTGACATTGTGACTGTATGACCCTCAGGTGGCACAGCACTAATTTTTAGCACTAATTTTTTCCTGTTCCTTTGTGTTAGCAGGTCCCTTTATTCCTCTACTGACGCTGTCAAAAATGAAAGACTTTACTTTATGGATCTCTGAAAGCAGGACTTCAATCTTCAAGCTTGCAAAGTTCTTCTTTTTACTCTCAGATGCCATTTTGAAGAATGAAACTTCTTAACATAGAGACCCTGCCTTAAAGTCAACAATTACATAGCATTTTCTGTCTCTTTCCTCTGCTCTCTGTCTGTGAGAGCTGCAGAGAGAGAGTACACACACACACACACACACACACACACACACACACACAGGCAGAGCAGATTGAGGACGCAGTGTCAGGATGAAGGTTCATTTTGGCTGCATTCACGTGAAATAAAATGGTGTGCAGAGGTGTGGGCGACTTTATTTGTGCTTTAGAACATAGAAAATGTTTTATTGTTTGATTTTTCTGATTCATTGCTCTGTTGCACTTGCTCACTTCATTCACTCTCTGTCTCTCTGCCCCTCTCTTGTTCACTGAGTAGAGAAGAGCCAATTTTGAATGGAGAGGTTACAAAAATCTTTCATATTCTACCTTAAAAAAAAACTAGGCAAGACAAAAGTATCTCAATATTACAGATTTTTTTTTTTTTGCTTGTCTGTATTATAGGAGAGAGACAGGTAAATTCATCAGTTGCACTCCCGAGAGTCTGTCGCCTTCATTTTCCCATTTTTCAGGCTCATCACTTGTGTTAAACGTGGACCTTAGCGTCTCTGTGTCCCCATCTGTCCTCTCTTTTCTCCCCCTCCCTCTCTCCCTGTCTGGGAGCTTTAGGACAGGTCTGACTGATGACAGGGGCTAAAGGTGCTCCCTGAATCCCGATTATAAAACCCAGCATGCTCTGTCGCTGCAGCAAACCACTCACACTGCAGCGTTGCAAGAAAGACACAAATTTGCACATGCACGTAGACACACACATACATATGCACATATGCACCTTCATTGCCTCCCCTAAATACTTACAAAATGTACAGCCCTACATCATCCTGCTGTGCCTCGGTGTACTACACGGTTGTTCCATGTATGCACTTCTCTAGTATTGGGGGATTACTTTGATCTGCTGCAGTCAGCCCAAAGTAATCAGGCTGATCCAGAGCCCTGCAGCTGAACTGGCAGCAGCACTGCGTGGATTTCTCATTTAAGTGAGGATTTGGTTTATCAACAAACTGGATTGTGCCATCCGTTACTCTAAAGTCTAAACACCATGCTCTGTGCTTGCCATGCTGTAGATTTTTTAATCGATTCAGAAGACACTAATTGTTTTTGATCTGAAAAACGTGACTGACCCAGCAGAATGAGATTTTTATTTGGTTTTAACAGCCTTAACATGAAATTTGGTTTAGTTTTCTCTCCCACTGACGACATAGGATCTGCTGGAATATAAGCTGATCTATAATTCATATGGTTCTGCCTCTGCCTGGAATCAAACCCCGATGAAACGCCAGGCTTGGAAATCTGCATGTGTGCAAGAAAAGTAAGAAGAGCAGATTTAAAAGTTGTCTCTGTTCAAGCTCATCTTGATGAATCTTGCTTTTTCTCTTGGCCTTTTTCTCAAGGACATCAGCCTATTACAGGGGAGAGGAAAAACATCAAATGGATGAGAGGAGGGAAGGATTTTGGTTTGCCACAACTCTGCCCCCCTTCCTCTCTCCATCTCCTGACTCCCACACTCCACTCTGCATTATGGCTACAAGATGGAGCTTTGGCACACACACACACACACACACACAGAACCGGCACATTTAGCTAGGGCTGTTTTGTGTCATGCTTAAATGCCCCCCCCCCCCCTTCACACACATTTAGGCTGCAGGGATGAGTGCGCAGTTTGTATAAAGTGTAAATACAAACTGTGTGTTTACACTCCCTTTGCCAGCTGTACTCAGATCTCTCCACCAGTCTCTGGTATAAAAACATTACAAGAAACACCACGAACACCTCTAAGTACAAAAGTATGAACACAACAACTATCACTACATAAACATCTACAGTATGATTATGAGTAGACAGAATAATGTAATTATAGATATTTACTATCTACTCCTCCTTTCTTATTGTTATCTCCACCAGGCGTGTGTGTGTGTGTGTGTGTGTGTGTGTGTGTGTGTGTGTGTGTGTGTGTGTGTGTGCTGGAGCTAATCTCGCATACTACTGGACCAATCAGCCTGAAAGTTTTTCTGCATATTTATGGCTGTGTGCTGAAGGAACTCTTGTTGGTTGCAGTGATTCAAATTTTTGAAAAACTTACAGTATATAGCCTATACTGCAGCCTCCTTACTCCTCTTAACTGAATGGTAGGAGACACAAGTTATCAACAACTGCTAGGCTAAAACAAGGCTCACCTATTAGCAACACTGAGGAGAAATTAGTAACACATAAGATAAAATCTCTACAGAGTGCATTCTTCTAGTTGTTGTTTTTTTTTAATGTCACTGACACACGATATATGATCTTTATTCCCAATACTTCACACAAAAATGTGACAGAAATGGGGAGATACGATTTTGAAACATATTTTAACCTACTTAGGTACAGCTGGTACAGTGGTTTGAGCTAAATGCTACGTCAGCATGATAACATGATCACAATGACAGTGCTAGCATGCTGATGCTAAGAAGGTATAGGCTAATGTTTATCAAGTTCAGCATCTTAGTTTTAGCATTTTTAGCATGCTGACAGTAGCTAATTAGCACTAAAGACAAAGTACAACTGAGGCTGATGGGAATGGGCTGGTCATGAGCTGAAGCACTGGACAACTTTGAATTTTGACCTGATGATGGTACCCGATGATAGTGATGTCTGGAGTGCTCAAACGCCTTCACTGGCTCACCCTTACTGCCTGCTATTGTCTAGTGCAAACTGTGAAGACAAGGCAAGACCATGTGTCACTCATACTCTTATATTAACTTGTATTTGTGAAAATGCATCAAGTTAATTACTGTATTAACCAGCCCTGTGAGAAAAGCAACTACTTTGGTGCTTGTTTCAACTCAGTGCTCACAGTATGAGCTCTGGACGATCTCCCTGCCCTGAGCTGTTTGCCCCACACTGCACAATTCGCTCACTCCCCCATAAGTTCTATGCCACAGTCAGTAACCATCCGTGAATTAGCATCATAACCTCCGAGAAATGGCTCATTTTACCACCAGAATTTGATCCATTCAGTCTAATAACATTTGAAAAGTCTAGAAGAGCTGCGTGATCATTTCATTGCCATTCAAGTTAGTGGATGGCTAAACTGCCAGGTAGCTGGCTCAGCTGGCTGGTGCACGTGCTCTGTGGGTGCTGGGGCCAGGGGGGGCTCTGCATGACTAACATGATGACTTGACTAAATAGGGTCTAACTTCCCATCTCTACACAAGGAAAAGCTAGGGCAAAAAACATTTGGATATATTCTGACCATGACTGCCGGTCCAAAATTTCATGACAGTCCATCCAACAGTTCTTGAAATGTTTCCATTACCGTTCTTAAAGCAAAGGGCATGAGAGGAAAGGGGGGATCAGGCGCATAGTAGGTGAGAGCGTCACACTTTATTTCACAACACTCTAATAAGACATAACAAGCTGTACTTTGTATCAGATTAGACAAAAATTGGACATGTTTATGCCTTCTATATCATTATTAGTCAGAACTGTACCGTAAACTAAAGTGTATTAGTTTCCCCTTTAGTCCCTTATCAGACTTTATTAGAGGGTACTTATGGGTACACATTACAATAGAACTGTTTTATAAACTAAAGTGAAATAACATGCTTGCTAGCTGAGACACACTTTCTTTGGCTGTTCCCATACAAATCACATTATCTGCCTTCAGTATTACAATAAGTCTGTGCAGTCACCTGTAGACAAAATATTCCGCCACCACTATAATTTTGACCTTTACTTGGTAGATCTGGTTCACATATTGTTTTTAAATGGGAAAGTAGCAGATATGTGATGTCACTTTAGTTTACATTTCTGCTGTAATGTGTCCCAAATTACCCTCAGAGAAAGTCTGATATGGGTCTAACAGTGGGAAACAATACATTTTAGATTACAGTACAGTTCTCTTGTAACAAGTCTCTAATACTGTCTAATAACGAATGTATTATTTCTAATTTTTGTCTAATTTGACACAAAGCACAGCTTGCTATGTCTTACTTTGTTTGTACTGTAAAATAAAGTGTGACTCGTAGGAGCTGTCTTCTTGCTTGGCACATCTGCTCTGTGCTTTGTCCTCCTGTTTTCACTATATGGTTTCACTTTTCAGTCCATTGTGTTCCAGAGTGTTTGGTTCTCCTCCCCCTAACACTAACACAGCATACACACACACACAACACACACCACACACACACACACACACACACACACACACACACTCACACAATACAGGCGCAACAGAGTGTAGTGTGTATGAAACCCTGTGTCACTCATTCCCAGCAGCTGCTTATGGGCTGGTGATAAGCAGTTGTAATTAGAGATTTAAACTCCCAACTCACTCGCTTTCTGTTTTTCTGTCGCACAAACACACATTCACCGACAAACTCCTAAATCTCTCTCTCTCTCTCTCTTCTTTCCATCACTGACTTATGCTCTCTCTCCCTTTCAACTACTCCCCCCCTAATTCACCCGAACTGGCACACTCCCCTCCCTCTGCCTCTCTCTGTATCTCTCTGATGGGATGTCAGTAGAGGATTGTAGCCTATGGGTGTAGATGTAGAGAGAGCTGGGAGTTGATTTCACTCTCTCTCACTCTCTCTGAGTGTTTCAGATCTTTGCAGCTGAGACCAGATTGTCTGTGGATGTATTTCCTAGTGAGAAAGCAGGAACAACGTGGAAATGTTACAGTGAGGTACGGTGAGTGCCACTTGTCTCCTGTTTGTCTGTCTGTGTGTGTATGGGGGAGTTTCTCTGTGTTTGCCAGGCACATGAGGCCTGGTGGCACAATGTTTGACCACTGACAATTTACTATCACTGTGCTTTACTCTTTGCTTAAATGTTCCATAACTGGACAAACATGTAAAATAGAGTGTCTGCCTCTGTCAGCATCCATTCTACTTTACATGTTGTCTAAGGGAGAGACCATTTCTTTGTTCACTGAAGACTGGCCTTTGTTTCTTTCCCCTTTTATTCCTTTCTTGCGTTCTGTTGTTTGCCCTGAGATGTTGCATGTGTGCCGGCTGGCAGCGCAGAAAAAAAAAAAAAGAGAAAACAGGTTCGTTGGCTTGTTCACTGCACACACAAACACACTCTCCTCCAAAAAAAAAAAGCCCTCAGGGGGAATTGGATGTCAGCTGGGAATCGTCCCAGTTTTAGAGGACCTTGGGTGGCTTTCACCCAAACGCTGTGGTTGCGCGTTGTGTACGGCAGGCGCCTGTGTGTCAGTGTTTAGACAGAGAGTAAGTGAGTAACAGAGGACAGATGAAGACAGCAGGGAAAGGTAGAGACAGAAAAAGTAAAAGAGGGAAATAGAGACAGAAGTATTGTCATGGGCAGACAGAAAGGAGGCAGAGAGGTGAACAGATTTTATCCTCTGCAGGCCTTTTTCTGCCTGTTGTGACAGAGTAACAGACAAGAACATAACTCTGCTGGTGTCACCCCACAAAACTCTGCTTTTGTTTCACAGGGGTTCACAGATGGGCTCATTCAGACGGCGGAGAGTCACCACATCCTTGTGTATGTGTATGTGTGTGTTGAACGTGTTGGTGCTAAAGGAGAAATCTCTAATATATTTACTGTAATTGATCATAAAATGACCATGATATATCATCAGACATTGAGGGAACAGGCTAATCTGATATACTCGCTTCTCTGACAACTTTGAAATTTCGCTGCATGAGTATGTCTGTTTATGAGTTGTACAAAATCATTAATAATCTTTTAGAAGGTTTGAACTGAGCAAGATGTTAATGTAGCCTGGCAGGCAGGAAGTCATTGAACTCAAACTCCAGACTGTGTATTTTCAGAGCAGTGGGCTTTTGTTTTCAGGATAATGGGCTTAACTTTGCACTGACAGACAATTGCCAGTTAGAAACAGCTGATCAATTTACAGTGGAGCACTTGTCTTTTACTCCGGCAGTGTCCCTGCAGTCTGCCTATAATCTTCTTCACATTTGGTGAGGAGAGGGTGGGGGAAACTACTTGCTTCAACCACAGACAGTATATTAAATAGTTATTCATCCTATTAAATGTACAGTCTATGGCTCCAACTTCCTATTTGGACTACTGTACCCATTTTTGGATACACATATTGTTCCTTAAACCCCTGGGATGATGTGATAACTGTTAAATATGGTAGAAAAATTGATAAACTGATGAACAAGGAAGACCATTTCAGTTGCAGCCCCCCTTTCAACAACATGTGTGTTTGCGTGTGTGTGTGTGTGTGCTACACCCATCTGTCCTCCTGCTCAGACAGATTGCGGGCCTCTGTGTGTGCCAGTGTTGCATGGAGGTATCACTCTCTCTTTAAACTGGAGAGATTATCTCAACTGCGTGGTCCCACAACACTGTTTTTCAGCAGCTGCCTTCTGGCTTGTCTTCCCTCTTTCATATTTCTTCTTCTTTGGATCATGGCAAAGCATGCTGCGCTGGTCTGTGGGTGTAGCCAGCGAGAGGCTAATGTCTGAACGCTGTAGTCTGTCGGTCTGTGTCAGGACGCACCCCAGTCCCCTGTGCTGTGGTCAGCTGTTGAGCCACATGGTCTCAAGACTTAGTCACCACCCTCCCTGATAATTATGGGTTGATTTATGAACAAGAGGGGACGATGACGAAGAGCTGAAGGAGTTGGAGGAGGAGGATGGGGAGAAAAGGATGGCTCTGCAAAGACTTCTCCCTGCAAGAAAGCTTTTTGATGGATCTGCTGCTGTCAGAGCTCCAGAGGTGTTCAAGGAATATACAGCCCCCTCCCACTGTTTCGCTCATGTAAAGCAGCCCACTGGCTGTGCTGCAATGCTGAGGCCCTGTGGCTTTGGAAAGATTAAATGACACCTTTTATGCATGATTAAGGCAGGGAATAGTTGTTCGCAGAGGTGGTGTGGTCGTGAAAGTCACAGCTGCATAAAATTTAGAGAGGAAAAGCTTGAAAAATACAGCCACCACCTGTTACCTGGAATAGTTCTGTCAGCTGTCTGATCAGTGGGGTTGGCCATCATTTGGATTTTGATTCTTATTCCAACTGAACAATGAGCATGACGTACACTTTTAGTTTTTCTAACTGTGAGTAAAAAAGAGTAAAAGTGAGCATGCCGGCATACCACAGAGCCTCTCTCCTGTCGGTCTCCTCAGCAACACAAGGAAAATAAACAACTTAATGTACTGAATGCTTAATGCTGAATTTACAAAAAGACACAACTAATTAAGAAGTCACTGTAGCCATTTTGCTTCTCCGCTCTTTATGCAAATAACATGTTTGCAAAACGCATTGTTTTTAACCACGGCCTGCTGGGACAAACAGACACAATGTCTCTCCACAAAGAAAGACATAAGTTCATGTACAACATTTACTGAATTTTCAAGGGGACCCAAATAATTAAGAATTTGTTGTAGACAACGTCACACACAGTTTATAATCCTCAACCCTCACTCAAGGGCTCTAAAAATAGCCAGATTTGTCGAGGGAGTCTGGGGCTACCAGTGTGTTCACAAACATCCACTGCAGGTAAGAGAGCCCATACGTAGTTTGCATTACAATGAAACAAGTGATGTACTTCAAGGATGTCAGTTAAGTGACTGGATCGCAGATGTGTCCTGAGTGCATTAACACCTGAACTTAGAGCTGCCCATGTGTGATCAGATCACCCCAGACGCATGTTAATACCGATAGCAGATGTTTGCAGTACACAGTTTAATTTGAAACCAGTGCAAGTGAATTGTATGTAGAAATTGATAAGCAGAGTCGAAATTAAAATGATTCCTACTCCTATTAAAATGAGTCCTACTGATCAGTCACCTGAAACTGGTGAGGAATTGCTGTTTGCTAACACCTCTAACTATGGGCCTTGTGTCAGTCAAAAGCCTTTGTCTACACTTTTGATGTCTAACCTTTGGCCCATCCACCAGCTGATCTATTCTTAGATGGGACTGACTGGTTACCACGCTTACTGGATTTCCTTTGCAGCTCCCCTGCTAACCCCTACACAAAAACACATGCATACATACATAAACACACACACACACACACACACACACACACACCAGTATGCACAGACTATGTAGATAGATGCATTTCATGTGCCCGATGTCAGAAGGCAGACAGCTGACTGGGCAGACAGAAGTGGGGGTGGGATGGGATTAAAGGAGTTACCGTTCATCTGGGGAAGCCATAGATTTGTTTCACCAACAAAGCTGATTAGTGCAAATTGTAATCCACACCAATATGTGCTATTTATAATTGGTGAATTTGAAATAGATGTCTGCCATCTAAGATGGGAAATGTGCAATATCTATTTATCGACCTAAGAGGAAACTAAATGAATATAAGTGAAAAGCATTGTATTTAACAGTGCATTATTTGTAATGTTAATTGATCCCATAGACAGTGGTGGAAGTATTTAAAAATATTAATATTAATATTCTGTTATAATTGATTACTTGTTTCAGCAGTATTTATATAAACACTTGGATAGTTTAATTTATAACAAAAGCATATTCTATAAGCTCTTTATTTGTAAAGTAGCTAGTAACTAAAGTTATCAAACAAATGTGGTGGAGTACTTGAATAAGTGTAGTACTTACATTCCACTACTGCCCATAGGTTATTCTTTGATTAAGGATTGTTTAGTCCAAAATAAATGCTCAAAGGTACTTGAGGGACTATATTACCATAAAACTGTTTATTTTTGTCCAACCAACCACAAAGCTACTCCATTTATGATGATATAATACAGAAAGTATTCAGTTCTCCATGTCATGGTTGTGTTTTTGGTTGGTTACTTCCTGTTTTATTTTGTAGTATTGGTTTCCCTTGTGTGTCCTTGTTGTTTTTACTTCCTGTCTTTGTCCTTTTCCCGCCCTTTGTTGATTACTGATTTGGTTCACCTGTTGTTGTCCACCCACCTGTGTTTGATTACTTCCCTGTCTATTTAGTCCCTGTGTTTCTCTTTGTCTTTGTCAGTTCGTCGCGTTGAGTTGGTGCTTCAGTTTCTTGTGTGTTCTCTAGTGTGTTCTCCAGTGTTTTTGGTTTTCTCCCTTTCTGGATGGTTTTGGTTTCACCAGTGTTTGTTGGATGTGTTTTTCCCCTTTTTTGGATTTTGGACTTCTGCCTGGCTCTGTTTTCTTTTGGATCCCTTCGTTCATGTAAGCCGGTGTTTTTTGTTACCTTTGTTTTTTGCATTAAAATTATCATTTGAACTTGCACCAGTGCTCCCGTCTGCATTTCTGGGTCCACCACCTCCAGAGTTATTTGTTGTCTTTGCACCAAACGTGACAGTACGAACTGACCAACATCATGGACCCAGCAGACCTTGCACTGATCAAAATCATGGACCCCGCAGACCTTGCACTGGCCTGTAAGGAGCTGCAAGAGGCCTGTGCACAGAGTGAGCAGTTGATTCAAGTCATTAGGAACAGCAAAGATGTCAAGCGGAAACTTTTTCTTTGTTCACTGATGGAGAAGACGTTTTTATCGAGGCCCAGAATTTTTTGTTTTTCGGGAGCGACTCAGAGCCTGGATTTCATTGCAAAACTGAGGCAGGACTTGCAGGCAGAATTTGATTCTGGGTTTGATACTGATTTTAAGCCCAGCATGGACTCAGTTAGCCACCAGCCACCTGCTAAGCTAGCTCCTCTGTCATCCAGTTCTCTGCCTGAACCTGCCCCGAACTCAGTATCTGGGAAGCCCCCCAGACGCAAGCATGGCTCTCGCCGACGTCGTGCCTCTCAGCTGCCCAGCGCCCCCGAACCCCAGCTGCCCAGCGCCCCCGAACCCCAGCTGCCCAGCGCCACGGAGGTTCTGCTGCCCAGCGCCACGGAGGTTCTGCTGCCCAGCGCCCCCGAACCCCAGCTGCCCAGCGCCCCCGAACCCCTGCTGCCCAGCGCCCCCGAACCCCTGCTGCCCAGCGCCCCCGAACCCCTGCTGCCCAGCGCCCCCGAACCCCTGCTGCCCAGCGCCACGGAGGTTCTGCTGCCCAGCGCCCCCGAACCCCAGCTGCCCAGCGCCCCCGAACCTCAGCTGCCCAGCGCCACGGAGGTTCTGCTGCCCAGCGCCTCGGAGGCTCTGCTGCTCAACAACCCAGCCTCCACATCTCCTGTCCTGGTGGGACGGCCGCCATCATCTCCTCTTCCGGTGGGGCCGTCGCCATCATCTCCAGTCCCGGTGGGACCGCCGCCACCACCTCGTCTTCCGGTGGGGCCGTCGCCATCATCTCCAGTCCCGGTGGGACGGCCGCCATCATCTCCTCTTCCGGTGGGGCCGTCGCCATCATCTCCAGTCCCGGTGGGACCGCCGCCATCATCTTCTTTTCCGGTGAGGCCGTCGCCATCATCACACGTCCCGGTGGGGTCACCGCAGCCATCTCCCCTTCCGGCTGGGTCACTGCCACCATCTCCAGTCCCGGTGGGACCGCCGCCACCACCTCCTCTTCCGGTGGGGTCGTCGCCATCATCTCCAGTCCCGGTGGGGCCGTCGCCATCATCTCCAGTCCCGGTGGGGTCGCCGCAGCCATATCCTGTTCCGGCTGGGTCACCGCCACCACCTCCTGTCCCGGTGGGACCGCCGCCACCATCTCCTCTTCCGGTGGGGTCGTCGCCATCATCTCAAGCCCCGGGGGGGTCGCCGCAGCCATATCCTGTTCCGGCTGGGTCACCGCCTCCACCTCCTGTCCCGGTGGGACCGTCGCCACCATCTTCTCTTCCGGTGGGGCCGTCGCCATCATCACACGCCCTGGTGGGGTCACCGCAGCCAACTCCCCTTCCGGCTGGGTCACCACCATCATCTCCTGTCCCGATGGGACCGTCGCCACCATCTCCTCTTCCGGTGGGGCCGTTGCCATCATCTCCTGTCCCGATGGGGCCGCCGCAGCTATCTTCTGTTCCGACTGGGCTGTCGCCATCGCCTCCTCCTGCTCCGGTGGGACTGTCGCCGCCTCCTCCTGCTCCGGTGGGACTGTCGCCGCCTCCTCCTGCTCCGGTGGGACTGTCGCCGCCTCCTCCTGCTCCGGTGGGACAGTCGCCGCCACCTCCTGCTCCGGTGGGACTGTCGCCGCCACCTCCTGATCCAGCTGGACCGTCGGCGCCTCCCTCTGGTCTGGTGGGACCATTGGCGCCTCCTCCTGTTCTGACTGGGTCGCAGCCGCCTCCTGTTCTGGTGGGATCATCAGTGACTCTTCCTGCTCTGACGGGGCCGTCTACATCGCCACAGTCACTTCTAGTCTCAGCTGGGCCTCAGTCACCTTCAGTGGGGCCCGCCTTCATCTTCGCCAGCGCCACTGGCCTCCGGCACGTCTTCCCAAGGGGTCCCCTCTTCGCCAGCGCCGCAGGCCACCAGAAGGGCCCCACCTTCGTCTTCGCCAGCACCGCTGGTCTCCTGCAAGTCTTCCAGTGGGGGCCCACCTTCGTCTTCGCCAGCACCTCTGGCCTTCTGCTCGTCCTCCCGACGGGTCCCGCCTTCGTCTGTGGCCTCCTGCTCGTCCTCCCGACGGGTCCCGCCTTCGTCTGTGGCCTCCTGCTCGTCCTCCCGACGGGTCCCGCCTTCGCCTGTGGCCTCCTGCTCGTCCTCCCGACGGGTCTCGCCTTCGCCTGTGGCCTCCTGCTCGTCCTCCCGGCGGGTCCCGCCTTCGCCTGTGGCCTCCTGCTCGTCCTCCCGACGGGTCCCGCCTTCGCCTGTGGCCTCCTGCTCGTCCTCCCGACGGGTCCCGCCTTCGCCTGTGGCTTCCTGCTCGTCCTCCCGAGGGGTCTCGTCTTCGCCTTCGCCGCCGGCCTCCTGCTCGTCCTCCCGAGGGGTCTCGTCTTCGCCTTCGCCGCCGGCCTCCTGCTCGTCCTCCCGAGGGGTCTCGTCTTCGCCTTCGCCGCCGGCCTCCTGCTCGTCCTCCCGACGGGTCCCGCCTTCGCCTGTGGCTTCCTGCTCGTCCTCCCGACGGGTCTCGCCTTCGTCTGTGGCTTCCTGCTCGTCCTCCCGACGGGTCCCGCCTTCACCTGTGGCCTCCTGCTCGACCCCCTGAGGGGTCTCGCCTACGTCTTCGCCTGTGGCCTCCTGCTCGGCCCCCTGAGGGGTCTCGCCTTCGTCTTCGCCTGTGGCCTCCTGCTCGGCCCCCTGAGGGGTCTCGCCTTCGTCTTCGCCTGTGGCCTCCTGCTCGGCCCCCTGAGGGGTCTCGCCTTCGTTGCCGGCCTCCTGCTCGTCCTCCTGAGGGGTCTCGTCTTCGCCTTCGCCGCCGGCCTCCTGCTCATCCCCCTGAGGGGTCTCGCCTTCGCCGCTGGCCTCCTGCTCGTCCCCCTGAGGGGTCTTGCCTTCGTTGTCGACCTCCTGATCGGCTTTGCTCCCCTGGGTGGACTTCAGGCCATCCGCCTGAAGTCTCCGGCTCCGCCTCTGCCCTGCCTCCAGGCCGCCCGCCTGAGGTCTCTGGCTCCGCCCCTGCCCTGCCTCCAGGCCGCCCGCCTGAGGTCTCCGGCTCCGCCTCTGCCCTGCCTCCAGGCCGCCCGCCTGAGGCTTCGACCTGGCCCCTGCGCGTCCACGGGTTTTACAGACTTATGGACCCTGCCTTTTTTTTGTTGCCAGGCTGTGTGCCTGAGCTTAGTGACGCTTTTTGTTTTGTCCCTCCTCCAGGCCCCCTCCACCCACCCAGCTCCTTGTGGACTCGAGTGACTTTGTTTTGGACTTTGGTTTTGGGACGTCTGGGATCCGTCCCTTGAAGGGGGGTGTACTGTCATGGTTGTGTTTTTGGTTGGTTACTTCCTGTTTTATTTTGTAGTATTGGTTTCCCTTGTGTGTCCTTGTTGTTTTTACTTCCTGTCTTTGTCCTTTTCCCGCCCTTTGTTGATTACTGATTTGGTTCACCTGTTGTTGTCCACCCACCTGTGTTTGATTACTTCCCTGTCTATTTAGTCCCTGTGTTTCTCTTTGTCTTTGTCAGTTCGTCGCGTTGAGTTGGTGCTTCAGTTTCTTGTGTGTTCTCTAGTGTGTTCTCCAGTGTTTTTGGTTTTCTCCCTTTCTGGATGGTTTTGGTTTCACCAGTGTTTGTTGGATGTGTTTTTCCCCTTTTTTGGATTTTGGACTTCTGCCTGGCTCTGTTTTCTTTTGGATCCCTTCGTTCATGTAAGCCGGTGTTTTTTGTTACCTTTGTTTTTTGCATTAAAATTATCATTTGAACTTGCACCAGTGCTCCCGTCTGCATTTCTGGGTCCACCACCTCCAGAGTTATTTGTTGTCTTTGCACCAAACGTGACACTCCACCAATTTAGCTTTGCACTCCTAAAACACTGTCAGCCTCACAGCGTCTTCTTTTTCAGTAAATTAATAATGTCCAGTGTAAATAATCAGAGCTTATTTATATGGAGTCAAATTCCTGACAATGTAATAAATATAAAAAAATGAACGGCAGATTTAATCCATAACCTTCTTATTGCATATTTTCTTCTTCCTATATATCTCAGGTGTCTGCATGAATTGGAAAACGATCCTGAGATGAAGATGAAATCCCAGACTATTCTTATAAGTGAGTCCCATGGGACCGGGCAGTTGGCCGACTCAAACAGCAGCTAAAGCTAATGACAGGTGGCGGGAAGCACTGCTGGCAGCAGCAGCAACATGTTATTTGGAAGTGGAACACTTCCAGCAGGCTAAGATTAAATCCAAACCTTTGGTCGGAGAATTTCCCCCATCTGATGAAACAATGTCATCAAAGCAGAGCAGTCAGTCTGCATGGCTTCAATACTGAACAGGTGCACCAGCTGACATGAAGGTTGACCAGCCTCTATATGATAGTAGTGTTTGACAGAGGAGGGGGAGGCTGTTCCCTGTGTGACCTCATCTTTCTATAGAAGACTTCCTCATATTAATGCAGGCTCGCTGCCGCTGGCATGTGACTGGTGGCCTTGCAGACTTTGTTTCCCTTCCAGAGCTATTATCGGACACCGTGTCTGTAAGGGACATCAATGTCAGGGTCAGTGTCTGGGCTTGCCAGGACTTGCTTCTGCTGTGTGGTGTGTGTGTTACATGTGAACTTGCGTGGCTTCTCACCTGTTTATACCTTAAAGGAGAAACCTGTAACATATTTACTGTAATATATCACAAAATGACCATGATATGTCATCAGAGATTAAAGAAACATGTTAAATTGAAATACTTGCTTCACTGGCCCTGGTGCGGTGTCCTCCTTTGAAATTTCTATTCTGGGCCGGAGTGACTGTTTTTGTTTGCCCACTTAATGTTATTAGAGTTCATATTAATGCTGAGTGTTTGCTGCATGAGTGAGTGTCTTGATTATGAGTCATAAGAAATTATTAATAATCTTGTAGAAGCCGTAGATGTTTTGGCTAATAAGCAATATCTTAATGAAGTCTGGCAGGTAGTGAGACAGGCAGCCATTTAACTCAAAGTGCAGAATGAATTTTTAGAGCCGTGGCCTTTTGTTTTCAGGATAACAGGCTTAACTTTACATTGACAGACAACTGACAAGTATAAACAGCTGATCAGCTTAAACTGGATGACTTGTCGTTGCTTGTTATCATGAATTTGCAAAGTTGTACACGTCCTGCACTCCTGCAGAGCTCCTGCAGAGCTTCACAAAATCTGGGGTGAGGGGGCAGGGGGAAACAACTCGCTTCAACATAGATTGTATATTAAATAGGATTTCAGACTCTTCAATATACAGTCTATGGCTCCAACTCACTATTTGGAATACTGTACTCATTTTTACATACCCAGTTGCTACACATTGCTCCTTTAACTGGAATGGTAGAGCTGCACAGAGATAGAATTTGTGCATATGAAGAGAAAAAAGAGCGCTCCATATGTGCGGGTACTTGAATGTTACAAAGGTAATTTGATGTGTAGGAGTGGGAGCTTAAATGGCTAGATTGTGTGACATGGCACGGAAAGTGGGAAGATGGTAAAGGTCTTTCTCAGAAAGAGGACAGAGGTGGGAGGGAAAAAAACGACAGATAAGAGGGAGAGTAGCTCATGATGCAGCTGCTTCCCTTCCCTTTCCTGAATGTGTATGAGGGCAGGTGTATAAAACGTAACCACTTTACTGCTCCCATCACAATCAAGCCTCTAACACACACTAAACAGGCACACATGGACCCTCCCCCTTGCACACAAATACTCGTCCACCTACCAGGTTTCCTTGCCTGCAGCTAGACAGTGTATATTAGAGTGCCGAGTATGAGCGCAGCTGCAGAGCCATGCTAATGATTGAACAGGATCGGTTAAGCATTCCCTTTAAAAACACTGCTTTGATCTATCCGAGAAGCCATAGGGGGAGTTTATGCTGAGATGAAAGATAACGTCTGGCTGTGATGTTTGTGTGCTTGATTTCAAACATGTCATCTCTCACATTCAACCCTAATCAAATTAGGTCAATACCTAATGGGGCACGATGCCCTCCTCTGACAATGCTATGATACACTCCCACGTACTATAAAATGCTAATCTCCAGCAGATCCCTGTCAAACTCTTGTCTACAACAGAGAGGATGAGAGGAATGGAGGATATAAAAGAAAGAGTGAGGCAAGAAGTGGAGAGAGTGAGGCAAACACTTGAGAAAAGACTAATGCACCGCATAGCTGGACTGATGATGGAACATAAGGCAGGAAAAGAGAGAGGCAGGGTTGCCAGGTCTGTGCGACAAAATCAGCCAAATGGCAGTTTAAAGGGAAAGTTCTGATTATTTGATGTGAGGTTGTATGAGGTACTTATCAATAGTCAGTGTACTACCGGTAGATGTCAGTCAGCATGCTCCCAGGTGGAAGCAGAGCGGAGTACCAGCATGGAAACTAAGCAAAGAACTGCTATGGACAGGGTCACCAACAAAATGTATTTTAGCAACTTAGAAAATATCCACCTCATAATATCAATATCAGTTTAAGTGTACGCTATATTTAGAATGTTCTCAGCACTTTACTTTGTTGTCAGACATCCTTTTCTGGCAAGAAACCACCCTTATAAGCCAAATATCACTCTCTCCAAAACAACCAAAATAGGTGAAATAAGTAATTTTACCTGGAGGCAGTGTTAGCCCAGTAACTTCCCTCTTCTGAGAGGTAAAATCACTGATTTTGCCTATGGAGTTTGGTTAGTTTGGAAGAGCAATATTTGCCTTGTATAACGGCAGTTTCCTGTCAGAAAAAAGCTGTCTGACAGCAAAGTAAAGTGGTGAAAACATTTTAAATATAGCATACACTTAAACTGATGTGGATGCTTTTTAAGCGACTAAAATACCTTTTATTGCTGTCATTAATGTCATTTTAAAACTGCATCAAAAGCAGTTCTCCCTAAACAGTTTGTTTGGCCTTGTGTTCTTAGATACAGTATATTATTATAAATAAAATATAACTCTGTGGATATGAAAATCCTGAAGGACATTTGGCTGGAGACACTTAGAACTTGGGCATAAATACATTATTTCAATTAAAAAAAAAAAAAAAAAAAAAAAAAAATCAACGGAGGGCAACCCTTTAAAAGTAGCCCAATTCCACAGGAAAACCGCAGACCTGGCAACACTGAATCAAGGTGAATAGTAATGTGAGTGGTGAAGAAGAGGAAAAGGTATGGAGGAAGGTGCGATAAAGGACTGCCAGTCTTGTCATATCCTCTGCTCATTCCTGTGAGTACAGATAAGAGTTCTGAAGAGAGGGATGATGTCTACGTAAAGCAGCATCTCAGAGCATACTGTGGAGGGAATTGCTTCGGCTTTGGATTAAAGGTGGTGTGTATGATTTGAACCTCTAGTCTAGTGATTTCATGCCCCTGGTGGACCTCAATTCCGAGATTTAATACACACTCACCCCAGAATCTCTCCCACCTCTCTTTCTCTGTGTTCTAACTTAGTCTCCATCTTCCAGCATTCATCCTTCTTACATTTGCCAATTGACCCTGTTCCAGAGCAGGGGGACTTCAGCTCAACTAGAGCCACATTACACACATACCTCACTGTAACAGGGGCTGATAAGCAGATAAGTGTAAGAAAGTGTTGTTAAGTCAAGGTTAAGTGTGATAAGTCTAGCTGGCTGCTCACACAGAGGAACTGAAAAGGGTTCTGTAGAGCTCTGCGGCACTACAGAGGGAAGTTGAGAAAAGCGAGCAAGAACCAGGTGAGATAAAATTTAACTGCACAACAAGGAAAGTAACTATACAACTGTCCAGTCGAGCAGATAAATGTAAATTACATGCTCCATGAAACATGTGCAAAGAGCTACAGCTTCATTAGAGGCCAGAGATGACCGACTACTAATACCGTGTCTGTGTGTGTGTGTGTGAACACAGCATCATCTCCAGTCTTGGCATTACTGCAAAGTCAGGGTTCATACTGTATGTGATTAAGGAACATGACGACAGACTGTGTATGTTGAGTATTAGTAGTCACAGTCAGAGAGAAGAGAGGATCATTCTACCCGAGTATAGCTGTCTTGTCTGTCCAGTAATGTAACTCAATAAAGCTATTAATTAATTAAATTAATTGAATTTTCCCACTCTGGTTGTGTGTGTCCATCAGTGCCTAAAATAGTCTAGCAGTGCAGAAAAATGCGGGATCAAATTCCTGCAAGGAAAACAGACTCAAACACGGAGGGTGCAAACATTCAAATGTCTTCAAAGTGACAAATGAAACCATTGGTGATAAAAATTAAGCAGCAAAAAAGTAGGTCAATGCAAGTATGCCTTAAAAAACCCACAAAGAACTCTTCAGCTGTGTAAATTATTATTTCATGGCTCACACACCATTGGATATATGTATATACTGTACTGTATGTGTAGAATTGTATACACACACACACACATATATGTATATATATGTGTACATATGTGAATGTACGTGCAACCATCTGCACTGTCTAGATTTACACCCCTGGTCACTCCCCATTAATTGTAAATAAATGGTTAAGACAAATAGTGTTTTAGGCTGTATTAGCTGTACATCTGAATGAAGGATCATGATGATTTTTGTTTCTTAAGGTTTAGTTTAGTTTATTAGGACCCCATTACCTGCAGCAAATGCTGCTGCTATAGGGCCTGACCTAAAATTATACAATACATAACATATAACAATACATACAGTACAACACAACACATAGTAAAAGAAAACACATAGATTATTCAAATAATGTAAGTTATTTAAATGTCCTTACAGACGTCATTTCCCTTAATGTTTCAAAAAATATTTCAGAATCATACATTTCTTAATCCCACATTAGCCTGCTCATATATTATATTATAAATTATACTATAAACCGTATCATAAATGATATTGCGTGTTGTGATATAAAAGTAGAGTGAGTTATTGGTTTTGTAACATAAGCAAAAATAAATGACGTTAAGTACTGTTAATAAACTAAAAATGAAAAATGAAGGCAGCTAGCTAGCTAACCATAACACTCTGCTGCGTAACCATGGCTACGTCTGGGTCTACGTCCCAGAGTAACGTAACGTAACGTTTTTTTTATTTGACAGGCGCCAGAGAGCAAGGCTACAATGAGCAGCATGGCAGGAAAGTAAAGAAATGTCGGAGTTTAGCATATAAACTTTTATAACTTAACATGTCTGTTCAGTCAGAGTTTAAGAGGATGCTACCAGCAAGAAGACGACCCGGAACACCGAGGTAATATTTTTTTTAATTGTTGCTGAGGTTTGTCAACGTTTACACTTAGCATAGGACTTATGCTAACGTCAATACTAACTTAGGTACGTCAAGCTAACGTTTGCTGCATGAGATGACAGCCAAGGTCAGAAACCCTCTTACAGTTCATGTTAAAAATATAAAACGCACGGGCTTGTGTTTTAATTTTGCGATGTTGATAAGAGATGATGTTTTGACTGTCATGTCTGTGATTTTCAATTAGGCCTATATGACTGTGCTAACGTTTGGTTGACCAGCGCATTTCTCTGCTGGACGTTCATCGTTCCTGCGTAACTGTCTGTGGAAACATTGGTAAATGCTGGTTTCACCCCAGCTGTCAAAGGTTTTATGAAATACATTTTAAATGAAATAAATTAATAATAATAAAAAAAATACTATCAAAATACCACAAAATTTCCAAATGAAAATACATAAAATATGAGATAAATGAAATGTCATTTAAAATAAGTTTTGTCTTTCCTGTATTTTTGTTTAAAGGCATACATCATCAATGATCAGTAGTTACGAGTTAAACTGTGATGGCAAGATAGTAAGCTGAGATTCAGTGTAGAGACCAAAAGGAATGGTTCAAAAACACTGTAACCATGGTTCCAACCCGGAACTATTACGTAGAGAAGTGCAGATAAGGAGGAGAATATTTAGAGTAGCCATGTTGAAAATAAATTGGACGACAGTGAACCGAGCAGGTGCTTGTGGTTACTTAAAGGATAAGTTCGGTTTTTTGACACCTGGACCTTATTGTTAGGATTAAATACGCTCATAGACTCACCCAGACAATTTTGGTGAAGCTCGGAGCCGTTTTCGAGCAATTTAGATCCATCCGACGGCGTTTTTTCTCATGCCATAGTAGCGGACGGGGCCAGAAATCGAAGCCCCTAAATTAGACATTATCTGCTGTGAAACTCATGCCATGTCCGCTCATGTCCACAACAACACCACCAGTTAGCCCCCATTCGTGGACGTGCAGTGGTTGCTTGTTCTCTGGCCAGCTGTTCGGCTCTTTCCCTCTGCATCCTCCTTTCAAATAGCTCCTCGTCGGTGTATTCTGGCTCAAAACGATACGGGCATCCATTATACTCAAAGTCGTCGTCAGACACTTCTACATCGGATAAATATTCCGCCATGCTGCACAAAAATAGCCGTGTTGCCGTGTAGCCTAGCAACAACAGCGTCTCTACTCAGCTGCGGTCCTGCGGCGCACGTCTATGACGTCACCAAAAGTTACCCATCCTTGTAAAGCCCCGGATGACCATAACAACGAAGTTGAGCTGACATGGTGATAACACTGGCCATTCATTTATAAAATGTAGGTGAAATGAGCGAGTTTCGCAGCAGATAATGTCTAATTTAGGGGCTTCGATTTCTGGCCCGTCCGCTACTATGGCATGAGAAAAAACGCCGTCGGATGGATCTAAATTGCTCGAAAACGGCTCCGAGCTTCACCAAAATTGTCTGGGTGAGTCTATGAGCGTATTTAATCCTAACAATAAGGTCCAGGTGTCAAAAAACCGAACTTATCCTTTAAGAAGTGCCAGTGAATTGTCCACTGCACCAAATGGTGCAAGACGGTAAGGGGATAGGACTCTAGTTAGCACAATTTTTTTAATTTAGAGGGGGACCAAAACCGGACTCCTGCGTTAACTGACTGTAGCAGAATACAGTTGGTCTACACTACTGTATTTTAATGTTGGTCATAACGGAAAGCTTGTAAAGCCCACAATTTTATCAGGTGGTACGTGGTATAAAAAGTTTGAGAAACAGTGGTCTATTGTATATAGCTATTATTGGCCCTGTCAATAATAATGGAATAATATAAAGATATTGCTAACAATATGTGATAACATCAATGTGATTTTTCAGCTTTAATAATGATGCTTTTGTTCACAATGTCTGGATATATCAGTAGACAGTTGACTTCTAGCCTACTTCCTCTTCTACACATTAAAATAAGGCCGAGAAGCGGAAATTTGTTATTCATTGGCGGCTGGGTAAGAACCACCATTAATTATGTGAGAAGCAACAGAGAGATCAAGAGTGACGAGCGAGGAATTGATGCAGACAGATGGAGAGATTTTCCAGGAGGAAAGCACAGGAAACTAATTAAGAACCAGATGATGTGTTAAGAGATGTATTAGAGAGGAAACCCCTGTCTTTTTCAGAGATGCCTCTCTCTCTTTCCTTCTTCAGGCTTCTTGATTTATTTTTAATAGCTTTTTCCCCCTGTACCTAAGTGTACTTTGCCCTTCTCCAGACCATAGTCTCCTCAGTGTCTATTGTTTTGATTTTTCTACCCTTATTATGAGTCTTCATGCCTCTTGTTTTTGTCCTCTTTGTCCATGTCGTTGAACACCTTTCAGTGGCCCTCTCGGTCCTGCAGGTGAAGATGAAAGTAGGTGGAGGGGAGATAATGAAGGGAGATTTCAAATATGAAAACAGCAGGGTGGTGAGTGGTGGGTGTGTTGAAATGGTTTAAATAATAAGGCAGTGATGAACATCTGAAGCCTGTGGAGGCTGTGAAGAGAGGTGCTTACTGGGTAAGGAAATTGTGGACTGAGGGAGAAGGTGGCTCATAATTGAATAAAGGAGGCAGCTTTAGACAAGGTGATGGTGCATGTAAGTGTGTTTGATTTGTCTCTCAGTGACCAGATTTTCCTCCCCCTTTTCCAAGGTCAACGTGAGGATTATTAGCAGAGGGGCTCTGTCGTAATGATGATGGTAGTGGTCATTAACTATTCATCACCTCACACCACACTGCAGGGCCAAGTGTCTGGGCTTATGTGAGTGTATTAGGGAGTTATAGACATACACATCTGTGCTTTTAAGCTCTGTTCTGTGTTGTTTTGATCTGTTTGTCTGTGTGCAAATGAGACAGCTGGCTCATGTCTAAACAGGAGATTTCCAGGCGCACCTATTCAGGCTCTGTTGTGTCTCCAGTTCTCTTTGTCTGCCAGTTCTGTCTTTATGGGCAGCCTTAACAAAAGTACGCCTGTTTGACCACAAAGTCTTCAGGGCGTGTGCTACATGAGGTGAATCCAGGCGCCTCCCCCTTTTTGTGTTTTGTACCCTCCTCCTCGTTTTTTACACCAGCTCCTGCTCTGAGATGTAATAGTAGAGAAGGGGGGTGGATACTTGTGAGGCTGGGGGGGGGTGTAACTGTACCCCCTTCAGATGGAGTAAGTGGGCTGGGTTCACCGGGGTCTGGAGAGGGGGAGGGACATAGAAGGAGACAGGGAGAAAGACAGATGTAAAAGAATGAACAGCTCCAAGCGGCAGAGTTGCCATGGCTACGGGGAAACGGATGAATGAATGACATCACAGTGGCGGGGAGGTGAGAGAGTGTGAAATTGATTTGGTGGCGGAGCGCGGGGAGGCGTCTCTCGTTGGTTTTTCATTGGGGCAGACACATTTCTCTCTCCTCCGTACGCTGGTGTCTCCTGTGGACGGGCTCTCCCCGGTAAGCCTTTCTTCTCTATTCCTCCCTCCTCATTAGAGTGAAGGCTGATTTTGAGGATGACGGCAAGTGAAGGTGTGATTTTTCGCTCTGATAACTGTCTTCAGGTCTTGACAACATGTGAGACGGACACAGAGTGAGATGGGAGAGGACATGTGTGTGTGAATGTGCATGGATGTCATGTGCTCCCATGCTGCCAGTGGGAATGAAAGGGAAGGCAGATGTGCCGTGCAGTTGTCGCGAGTCTAAATATACCATGAGATGCTTAGTGTGGAAGAATGTGTGTGTTTCTGGCTGAGAATGAACAGCTGATTGTGCAAGAATGATTTCAGTGTGCTGTCAGATATCCTTGCTAAGACAAAATTCACTATCAGTGTAGAGGTTGTCATACTTCATAGCTGTTCTTGAACATGAATCTGTTGATATCGTGTTTATGTGTTATGTGTATGAGAGAGACATGCTGTCTTGTGGCGTTGTTGTCAAGCAACTTGGTGTGCTGATGCTTTTCAGTTATCATGCAATGATTTTCTGGTCACTTATAGTCCAGGCATTTTGCTCAAAAGTGTGAGTCAACCTCATACAAATTGCAACATAAAGAAACTCAATGCATTTTGTTTCCTCAGTGTCTTTTGAATGACAGAAAGAAGTCTTAAGGAATTGTATAAAGGGAAAGTTTTGAAAATCACCTACATATGATCCTACTAAAAATGCCCTATTCAGTACAGGAATTTTGTAAGAAAAAAGGGGTGAACCTCACAAATTACAACAGAAAATCTAACAAATTTACATCACTTATAAAATAACATTTAAGAAGTCTTAAGAGATCCAAGTGGTGGTTTAAAGGTGTGTCTTAACCATACCCGCTACCACTGTTTTTTTTCATAAAAATAACTTAAATCAACATCACTATATTAGTATACTTGTACACAAAGCATCTATATCTATATAAATAATCCATATAAACATTGGCATTGATTAACATGAATTTAAAACAAAATGACTTAAATGTCACTTAAAGTAGCACTTTTATATTGCTTTCAAAATATTCACAGCTGCCAAATTGGCACTTCAAAGTTTTTTGAGGAATACCTGGAATATGAAATGATAAAAAGGTTTCATTACAAAAGGTTTGCAAGAAAACAAGCCCCCTGGGTCATTTTGACTCACTTATACATCTGAAATTTGAGAGTTTCCTTTTGCACATTCACTGTAGTATATCATGGTTTCTAGTTGATTGTGGAGAGTTCTGAGCCCTTTGCGTGGACATCAGACAAGAATAAATGCAAAAAATCAGTTTTCTAACAAGTGCTACAATGGAAAATTTTGTCATAAGATAAATAACTTCACTTGTGCCTCTCCTCAGGGGTATCAAAGCATAGGCTCAGTCACTGAACAGCACTCATGGAGTCTCACAAAACAACGCTTTTTCCAAGGAGTTTGAACCTGGCTCCTCTGATTAAAGGGTGGTCTTCCTTCGCAGTGCACCACCCTGCTGTGAGTTCATTGGCAAAGCCCGTGCCATTCATCCGGCGGCGTGATTAATGACGACGTTGACCTGCAGTGACCCCTGAGGGACAAACGGCCATAGTTTAAGGCTAGGGGCAAGAGGTCACAGCAAAGCCAATCAGATCCCTTAGCTCAGTGTCTCTTCTGTTTGGCCAGCATCCAGAGTGGGGAAACAGATTACATTAGGGATCAAAGGATGAACATTTAGGCTAGATTTGGAAAGCATAATCTATTACTAGGACTATCGACTGGTCTACAGATCAGTTGGAATGCACCCCGTCTCATAAAGAGTTTGGGATGGTGGTTGGTTTCACATCTTTTCAATGGCTAGCATCAAGGCTACAGTGTTGTTGAACAGAGCATTCAAGCGCCAAGGGCACTGTACTGCAGGATGTATCGTGTATTTTGGCCTCCTGTGATAGGCATGTGTGAACAGTGCTGTCTGTTTGGCTCCTGGGAGAACATGCAAAGTGACAGATTTACATTTGAATTTGCATTTAGTCATTTAGCTACCACTCTTTACCAGATTTTCCAGTTTTATTTAGAAATCCTAGCAGCCAAGCGCAGAGAATAAGGATAAAGGACATGAAAAAACATGTCACATATTTACATGCACACTTAAGGCTGTGAAATATTAGAGTTGAGGAGTAGAGGCTGAAAGTTGAGTTTTAAAAACAGCAGGAGAAATGTTATTGTTGTGAAAGGACTAGTTATCAGTCAGTTTAGATTGCAACAAAGTTAAGCTCTCAAATCCACATTGTGGTGTTATTGTGAGGTAGAGTGAAGTGGAGGAGTTGGTGCTATGAAGGTGTCTTTGAGAAGTGAGATGCCAGAAGTCAATGTGGAAGTCAATGCTTCAGCACCGCGGTGAGGCTCAGGGCATCAATTATAAATAGGGAGGGGATGAATATATATGAGGCTAATTCAGACAGTTAAATTTGAAACTGAGGAAAAATGGCAGGTGTAGGAGACTCTACCCTAGGTGTGGGCCACTGTGTTTTTGTGTGTGTCTTGTTTCACATACACAGCAGGCAAACTTATATTTCTCCTGAGGAACAATCAAGGTAGATGTTAACAGGCTCCAGTACAAACTAGGGATGCACGATAATATCAGCACGTCATAAACATTGTCCAGTAAAGGATTTAAAATGAATCATATTGGCTAGAATTGACCATACATGCAGATATGACAAACACTCAAAATTCAGGAAGTTACGTTGTCTTGGGGACAATAAAAATAGCACCTGGGACATAAACGTACAGTGCCTGGAATAATTCTGGGACAGCAGAGAAATGTATTACTACAAATGAAATTATTATGTGGAATAGCCTTTGTATTATTTTAATTGGTGTTCAAATTAGAAACTGTGAGGTGGCACCAGCACAAACTCCACACTGGGTTACTTGCATGCTAACACACTGTCTTGTTTTTTAAGATAAGACTAGAATATTTGCATTTCCTGAAAAAAAAAAAGATTCTAATAGGTTAAATCTAGGAGAATGACAAAAAAGAACTTAGATCAGGGACAACTGAAAGTAGAATTCAGGACAGGATGACGCTTTCATTATGTGTATGCAACGCAAGTCTGCAGTGTGGAGGTTTCTCAAGTGTCGGATACAGATCGCAAAGTTTCTATTTGCAGGGATTGCTCAGAGTCAGTCATGCGAAGAGGAACCAAACCACATTCCCTCAACACTACAAATTAGGTGTGTGCCATATTATATCATTCACGATAATATTGTTACATTTTATTTTAAGATAAAAATAAAAATTCATATTGTGATAATGGCAATACTACTCATTGTTGAAGTGGTTTGGTTACAAAAGATTAGATTACAACAAATCATAGTAATATATAAGTAAATAAGTAAGGTTTATTTGTATAGCACCTTTCACAGATGCAAAATCACACTGATAAAAACATAGACTACTAAAACAACATTAAAAATACCAAAGCCAAAACAGCACAGAGCTGACAGGTAAAATACACAGCAACAACAAACTACTGGAGACAGAGACTCATAAACAAATACAAAATACCGAACACAGACGAGGAAACAGCCAATAAAAGCAATCAATAAGATGGAGCAGCTAGTCAGACAGATTAACCAAAAGCCTGTCTGAATACAAACATTTTCAGCTGCTTCATAAAGACATCACAGGAGTCTGGGGATTGCATGGAGAGAGAACTCCATAATTTGGGTGCAATAGCTTGAAAGGCACGGTTGCCTCAGGTTTTATAGCGGGTTAGAGGGGCAGTCAGTAATTTTTGGTCGCAAGGCCTAAGAGCCCATTTGGCTGTAGCACAAGAGGAGGAGGTCAGCAATATACTGGTGTGTTTGACCTTGCAAGGCTCTAAAAGTTAGCACCAGAATTTTAAAATGGATGCAGAAATTAATTGGGAGCTAGTGAAGAGAGGATAAAATTGGTGGGATATGAGCAAGAAGACTGTAACAGCGAAAGGAGGCAATACAACAAACTAATTTCACCACCTCAAACAGAAGTACCCAGCTGAGTTTAAGGATAGTCAAAAATCCCATGAGGAGAGCTCAACAGTGCTTGTGATGTGTGCGTGTATTTTTCATTTTTTTGTCCAGTTGCCCATTTTAAGAGCTGTTATCCAGATCATTACGATGAATTTGTGAGGAACAAAGAGAAACTGGCACCAGCAAAAAAAATCAACAACAAAAAAAAAAAAAAAACAGCAGCAGTAGTAGTTTTGTTATTTTCTGAAGTGAATGGGTCTATTTTGAAAAGCATGATTTTAAAGCAAATATTTATTACTGCATCTTCCAGTGGGCCATCATGATAAGAGTAAGCATAAAAATATGTTAATTCTGCTACAGGAGAGACTTGATGCTCTCTGCAATTAGGTGGAAGAAAATATGCGCATATATCAGCAATCGTCCCAAATGAGTCGGAAAATATCAGCATATTGGATAGCAGCGAAAATCCAATATTGTGCATCCCTTTTACAGACAGTGTAAAGCAATGCTGGCATGTCTTTTAAGTGAGTTTTAAAAGCTCAGCTGAGTGAATGACTGTGAGTCAGCCAGCTTTTGGATGGCATGGTTGGGGGCACAAGTGGGTCAGTAGTGTAGAGCCGCATCAGCTCTGATTGCTCTTTGTCCCCACTCTAAGAACAGAACTGCCCTGTAGCGAAGCACAATTCAAAATAATGTTGTTGTTTTTTTTTGTTTTAAGTAAGTAGTTTGAAGTGGAATCGAAGCCATTCTGTTTTGGGCCTTTGATACTGCATCATCCTTTCTTATGTGACTTGGTCAAACAGGGAGCGTAGTTGTAGAGGAGCCACAGCACATGGAGCGCACACTCCACCACCTGAACCATCAGGCCACCATATTCTTTATCAGTTCACTTTTTTTCTGTGCCTCTCTTGTTCGTGACTACTAGAGAGGAGGAGGCATTTCAAGCAGGTTGCTTAGTGACATGAGGAGTTGTGTTTATACCATGCTGAAATCAGCTTACAGTATGTGTGTGCGTGTTTGTGTCCTTGTGTGTGCAGTCAGACCTTCCTCCTTGTGGTGGCAGTTGGTTGGCAACGCTGTAGTGAGATATGGTGACTGGACCTGTACATAAAAACACTCACATTGAAACATGCCGACATACACAGACTGTGTTTGTCATGCAGGCCTTTCTTGTGGCATGAGTTTTACAGAGACGTTTTATATGTTAAAACTCTTTATGTTTATATTTATGTCTATGTTTATACTCTGACATATTAACTGACATGGACAGTTCTCTTACAGATTAACAGACAACAAACTCTGCCTTCATCCTTCACTTGCCCCTTTCTTTTAATTTTTCTATTTTTTCTGAAGTCCCTGAATGCAGGGAATGAAGAGCCCTTATTTCACGGCATGTTTTAGAACAGAAAAACGACATATGAATGTTGTCTTTGCTAATTAACACTCACTCTTAAAATGTTGTTATTATGGGAGTGTAGCTGGCACAGCTTTTTCAGCTAGAGCAGTTCAATCAGGAGAGACTTCGTTCTAAGTGTAGATAATATATTTTTTGACATGTGCACAGTTGAGGGAGAAATGTGAAAAGTCTTTGGTGGTTAGACTCCATCGTGGTATCATCATGTATAAAGGGGGTAGTGAAGCCATGATTAGTAAAGGAAACCCCCTGATGGAATCTAGACACTGGTGGTTGTGAAGGGATGGCTGACAATCTGGATGAGGTGAGGACTGGACTTCGATAAGCTCAACCTGGGCACTGGATTAGAAGAACTGGAGGAGAATGACGTGGAGGAGGGTTGCAACAATTCCATTCAGAAGGAGATGGAGACTGTGGCTACACCCATGGATAGCTGATTGAGAATAAGTGGGTAAAGAGAGAAGGGGAGAGAAGGGACAGTTAGGGATGAATGAGGCATAAAGATAGTCTTCCTGATTGAACTTATGCTGAGCTTCATTTTATTCTAATTACTTTTCATGCTGAAATGACTTAATTAAGCTGTTGACTGCAGAGCTGCCATAATTAATCGTTGAATCGATTATTAATCGATCATCGATTTATTTGCCTATTTTGATAATCAATTAAATGGCTTGAGTCATTTTTCAAAAGAAAAAAAATTCAAAATTCTCTGATTTCAGCTTCTTAAATGTGAACATTTTCTGTTTTCTTTACTCCTCTGTGACAGTAAACTGAATATCTTGTGGTTGTTAAGACAAACAACTATTAATTGATTAGTCGTGAAAATAACCGACCCATTAATTGACTGAAAATAATCGTTAGTTGCAGCCCTAGATGACTGGCAAAATATTTTTTAAAATAAGTATGGATGAAGTAGAGTGCAAAATCTGTAAACAAAAAAGCAGGTGGTCCAACAAGTAGCTTAATCAGCTGGGCAGGCCTCCATATCAAAATCAGCGCCATTCAACTGCTAGAGCTCCCAATGCTCTTCTCTTGTGTCTCAAGACACCAAAACATCAAACTATTCTCTTTAATTTGCGTTGTGTTTTTCCTCTTCAAAGACTTTCTTACTGTACTTAGAAGATGAATTGTTCCACTAATATATTATTATCAACTAATCTAACATATGAAATCAGATTATATGGAGGCGCTATGGTGACAATCAAATTTCATTCATGGCAATAAATTGAGTTTTTCCAGAAACCAATGATGATTTTCCAGAAAGCAAGGACTTTAAAATATTAACAAACCTGAATACTGAGTATGTGCAGTGGATACTTGTGTATTGGTGTATACGGCCTGACCCCATCACTACACTAACTCATCATAGCAGAGACTGGGGAGAACTGACAGCCTGTCCAAAGGAAACTTACACACTTGTATGCTGGGATTGAGGTGGTGTTTGTGAAATAATATCTGAACTCCTCACTCCCTAAGCAGTTCATCCTCCTACAGCCTCAATTGCTGACTGGTCAAACATGAGGAGCATTTAATGAGACTCTAAGCAAGCAGTGGTTGTTAATTGTATCCATAGAACTTGGGATTGGAGTTGTAATTGTAATGTAATCTTAGAGAAATTCAGTGAGGACAAAACTTTGGCCTTCCTCCGAATGTTTTAGTGCATTTCAGCACAAAAGCAGAAAAATAACAGAGTAGATTTCCACTGCTTCAAAGACAGTGTCTAACTTTTAGTCTTTCCCCTTTCAGCTCTGCTGTCTAACATCAGTTTAGACATCATGCAGTCATGCAACATCCATCCATTCATTTTCTGTAACCGCTTATCCGTGAGGGTCGCGGGGGCTGGAGCCTGTCCCAGCTGACATTGGGCGAGAGGCGGGGTACACCCTGGACAAGTCGTCAGTTCATCGCAGGGCTGACACATAGAGACAGACAACCACTCACACTCACATTCACACCTAGGGGCAATTTAGAGTCACCAGTTAACCTGTTATGCTGCATGTCTTTGGACTGTGGGAGGAAGCCGGAGTACCTGGAGAGAACCCACGCGGACACGAGGCAGTCATGCAACATTACATCAATAATAATTAATGACTTGAAACCAAAATTGTGCCTCAAATGTGCATTTTAATCTTAATTTTTCAGCTTAATAGTGCTCTTCTTAGTTGTTCATACTCAAAAATGGAAACTGGAATGCACAAAAGGTAGTTGTTAAAAGTTCTTGGGACTGTTTGGTTAACAGTGTCCACTCTCATTGTCACTCTTCTCTTTTAATTCTGTCATCACACTTTCTTTGTGTTTTCCTGTTTTTGTTTTGCAGTGGTTTACCAGGACTGTCTCTTTTCCTGTAGCTGCAGAATGTCTAAATAAAACTGAACTTGCAGGAAATTGAACTACTCTTGATGGCACTGTGACCAAATGTGTACTTGCTGTGTTTTCCTTGAGATCTGTTTTTTTAATGACTCTTAAAGCCAGATGGGAGAACTTGCAAATCATGGGGATTATACAGTGAGATGGGAACCTCTTTGTTTTGCACGTTGGATTTTCTCACAACATCAGCAAGTCTAGCTACAAACATGGCCATTTTGCCAGAGGAAACATGCCAATCCTGTCTTATCCTACTTTGTGTTCCACAGTCAATAATTGTTGAATATCTGCATACATCTCAGCATTTTATTTCATGTAGAATGTCCCATATGACACAGACAGTGTTGTTTTCATCAAATCATTCCAGCCAAATCTAATTATTATCAGTACACCGTAATTCTTACTCTCTCCTCACTTTCTTATCTTCAGCTGCTTTGCACCACTCTTTGCCAAAGTAAGAACTAATGGCTGTCTGAGTATGATTGAACATGTTTAGGAGTGAATTTGAGCAGCTGTGAGCAAAGCATGATAACATAAGCAGAATGGTTATGTGTTGTAGGAGTTCCAACTGTTCATTGGTCTCTGTGAGTCACAAACACAGTGTGTGTCAGGCAGCCGTCATGGTTTTCATTCTTAGTCAGCTGAGAAAAGAACAAGGTAACAGGAGGACGCTGCCTCTGCACTGAGTGCTGCTTCAGTTTTTGAGCTTCTCACATGCAGGACTGTGCTGCTCTTTTGTTTGTCTGGTTATTGATTGTCTCTCACTGAAGCTCACAGCCATCCTTTATGTTCCCATGTTGTCCATTGTGCCAGCTGCTTGGAGCTGGGAGCTAGGGGAGAGAATAGTAGAGGATAGACAAAGGCAGGGAGGGCGATGCACCCGCTTCCAGTTTTAAGGATTTTGGAGTTGATGAGTGGAGGCGAGGTCATCTAGAGAGAGAGGCAGAAGCATAATTACAGTCAGAAAGTGAAGCACTGGCTTCAGCGCGAGAACACGCAAGTGGAGAGAAACTGGCTCATAAGTTATTAATTGTTATAACTCTCCTCTGCCTCTCACTGCCTTTGTACTCTAGTCTAATTTACTTCATTTGTCTTTCAGACTGTCCTTATTTTGACAGATTTTTCACTTAATTCCCCCTCGCTTTTGATTCCTTCATGTCCTTTTCTTTCTCCCAATGGCCTGGGGAGTTGGAGCCTGTTCAGACCTGGTATTAACATGCATTCTGGGAGATCAGATCCCAAGTTGACAAGTTTGAATTCACACCTGGCATTACAGTGCGTCTCCAGATGCCTCCTGAGTGGCCATTTGTGATCAGATCTAGATCTCACTTCCAGCTCTATATGCAAATAAACACTAGTGCTGTTGTGTCAGTTGAATGTCCATTACTGACCATTTATTCTCTCGTTTTTTTCATTTCCTCTCTTTTTAGTTCAGCACCACACTAAACCACACTTGACCCGCGCTTTCAGCAGCCCGGCAGGAAAGCTCAGTGGTGCACTGTGGTTTTATACCTATGATCAGGACGATACACACTTTTACTTTTGCTGACTGTAGGGAAGTCTGATGTTTTCACATCACAGATGAAGAAAGACATTAATGGCAGAGCCAGAGAAAGTAAAAATCCCAGCACACCACAGAGCCTGTCTTTTGTCTGCGCTTCTCAGTAATGTTTTTAACAAGGAGAGAAACAAATGCATTTAGTGCTTAATTTACAAGAAGGCACAACTGATTAACAATATGCTGTAGCCTTTTCACTTCCCCACTGTATGCAAATAAACATGTTTGCAAAATGAGTTATTTTTAACTGGCGGCCCAATACTAGTATACTGCATATTGCTGCCAACGTAGGTCACAATGTAGGAATGAATAATAAAGTTGCTATAGGTTTAAGTCTAAGGATCACATCTCCTCTTCAAAGCTACACAGCTAAATTATAATTATCTACTTATCTGCTTATCTTTTTTCTAGTCCTTCTGTTTCTTTCTAATAGTAAATCTTGATGAAGCATTCAATAGGCATTCATCCTGTTTGTCTTCATTGTCATTTTGTATGACGATCTCTTTAAGGTAAGAGGAATTACAGTTGAGGATTTCAGAGCTCTTTACAACATCTGAGTGCTGAGCTGACTCATCAGCCTAACAACAAGCATTTTTTTCAGCTCTAAGTGCACATATGTATGACATGATTACATGACAGACTGATGGGCCTGGCACACGTCAGGTGGATGACTGTTCCCCTGGACACAAACAAGTTTTGGTTCAAAAGGATTGAATTTTTATTTACAATGGTCCGAAGCCTAATATTACACATGAGTTGTTCTACCAGTAACAAAACAACACTTTATCAACAAAAGAAAAACACCAAACAACTGAAATGTTGAGTATTGTCATTTGTACAGCTGTCCTTTACAAGAATGACAAAACTGAAACATGAAGACGAAAGAAGACATAGGCTGTACTAGGTACATCATGATTAACATTTCTGATATAAAACAAAACCTGATAAAAATGTCATGGGAAGCGTTAAATTGAACATTCACATGCATGTAGATACTCAGTTACAACACTAATTTTATGCTTTAAAATTAGAAGTAAACTATTTTTGTTTCATGAAAACCAGTTTTTTTCATGTTTTGCAGATAGAACCTTATAATTCCAACCAGAAAATGAGTTCTTATGATTAGAGGTTTCTATCCACTTTTGACCTATTCTAAAAAACCTATTTCTAAATTTGACAGGATTTTAGATTCAGAATAGGTTTCTGTCATTTTCATGTATGAAACAGACATGTTCCACATGTAATTTTGGCTCTTTGGAATACAAAATCTTTGAAGCTCGTTATCTCAAAAGCAGTGAGAACTCAGATGGAACCATACAATTCCAAGGGGATGTGTACCAAAAAAGTATTGAGGTTAAATATCCAGCCTTGGTGACTGTTGGACATCGTGTACTGGCACAAAATTTCAGGAGACTGAGCTAGTGTCACTTGTCAGGAATAGGATTCACAAGTACCTGTTCTGTTTGAAATGAATGGAGCAAAAGTGTCAGTGGAAGAAATGTATCACTCCTCAGTCATACCTGTTCAATCAGCTCCTGTGAGCTGCTGAGAAGAAACACTTTGCCTGTTAACAACTGTGCTCAATCGAGCCATACTGACAAAACTATATCTCCTTAGCACAGATGGACAGCGTGACTGCTTCTTTTTTAACATGAATGCCATTCTTACTGTCATCTGTCCACCTTTGCCCATCAAGTTTTTCACCAGTGCATTTAATGTGTTTTCTGATAGTGGCACTGACCTAATGCTTTGAAAGGCTTTGAATGTTGAACTATTTCTTTTTCTGGTTTTATAAGTAGGTAATTGTTTTTATCCATAAGAATTTCATGAACTGATTTTGTGCTTGTTGCTGTAAGTTGCTTGTCGGTCTGTCTGCCTCTGAATGGTTATAAATTACAGGAAGTCACTTTAATTAGGACTACCATTAATGTGGAGTTGCAAGGTACATAAACTTTGATTTGATTCAGTGGAGTGTCTTAGTGCGTGGCAGCATCATGCGGAGAAGCATTTAAATCTCCCTTTGCAGGCAATGATCCACCACAGAATTGACCAATATTGCTGCTAGGCTATTAACTAGTATTATGAATATTAAATAGTAATCCCTGCTGTTCAGTTTAAACCTGGACTGAGCTGCTGTTTTGGAGGAAAAAATGGTTGGATTACAATATAATCCATCCTAAAGGGTGATGCCCAGATTATAGATAGATTACACTATGCGCAAGGTGTACTGTATTTGTACAATTAAAGGTCCAGTGTGTACGATTTAGGGGGATCTATTAGCAGATGATAGCAGAATTGGAATATAATATTAAAGTGTGTTTATATTAGTATATAATCACCTGAAATTAAAACTACCGTAGAGTGAGACATTTATATTGATAGAGAGCAAGGCTCCTTGTCTGCGTTCATGTCCCGAGGGGAACCCTTGATTTGTGAGATTTGCGAAACTCTTGTGAGATTCTTGATTGTGCATGCCTTTCCTCAGGCTGTAGGCTCATCCAAAGTTAGTTCATTTCTATAGCTCACTTATTCATCTGTTTGTATAAATTTTGTTTTATGAGTAGCATAAAAGGACTACAACTAGCATCTCGTTTTACAAGACTGTGTTGCAAAATGTTGTTGATTCTCCCGTTCCCCATTTATTCTACTAAACACTCAATTTGTAAGATGTTATTTCCACCAATGCATTAACCCATTATTTCAGTTCTGGAGCTTTTGCTACCTCCCAGTGTCTTAAAATAACTTGACAGACTGTTATTATACTTACCATAACAACAGAAAATGCACACTCTGATGTGCTTGGTTTTTGGGACTGGTCCCTCAGTAAACACTTTGGAATTCAATGGATTCTGAATCAAACTAACTACTCAAAATTTCTAATCCCTGTATCCAAAGTGGTCTTACCAAACTACATTCCTGTATACAGTAAAGAAAAGTTCCCTTTGTAGTTTTACAACACAAGTCCCAATGGTGTGTGATAATAGGAATGCAGTACCTTATACTGTGTGAGCTTTCTCCTCACTTCTTTAACGTTTGCCACATCCTGACACAGTTTTAGACTGTTTAACACATTCAGTTTCTTCTTGTAAGCCCCCTTGTCATATATTCAAGAAGGAGTTAGTTATCTTATAAAGTTGTGAGGTTTTGTGGTTTTCCCGTGGTAGTTCCAGATAGCTGACGCCACCATGATGAACTGCCACATTTCTCACCCTCCCCTTAACACTTGGAAGGAGAGGGTGAGGCAAGCGCTATTCAGTTGGTTGCAACCTCACTGCTAGATTCCACTAAATCCTGCACACTGGTCCTTAAAGTAATTGATCACTTTCATCAATGAATGTGATTGAACAATTTCTGACAAACATTGGAGTCAGTTGCAGCATTGCAAGTGCTAGATTATGCTCAGACCAGTAACATTAAGAAAGTTGATGGAAGAACCTGCTGTGTAGTGTATATATTTATGAATCAATTATTGAGTGCTTGGACAGAACATCCAGGAGAAAATATAAATACATTAATACATCTATTAGCATCATGACTGAAGCAAAATACATGGCGATAACAAGGCAGTATTTTTATATTACAGCACACATGTATGTATTTATAAGCACACGTGCACACTTGCACTTGTAAATCACAGCCTAAGAACAGGAGAGCAACACTGAATCAACCCTCTAATCTTGTGTAACAACCAGGTGGGACAACAGCTGGTGCAAAACCACATCAGCACGTCACTCTCCAAACCTCAGCAGCATGTCAAGAAAACCAGCATGACATCAGTACCATACAGCAGTCAGAGGGCCAATCTGTCTTAACCACACAGACATTAGCTTAAATACATAGCACACTTGAGCAGTTAAACAGGACACACTTCAGCCACCATCTAAATGTTGTTGGTGTTTACTTTGCCAAAGGATATTTGTTCAGTTTTTCAGACTACCACTTCAGTTGCATTTTGTCATAAATGTTTTATTCTTACATTCAGTTCTTGCACTTTTTCATCACCTTCCTTCCTCAGCAGCTAGCAGATATCCAACAGAGTGTAAATCATCCTGTAGACTGTCTGTCAACACCCTTGTTAATGCATGGCTGCTCTCTATAAAGCCTAGTTATTACATATTCTAACATATGTTTTAGCTAATCCTCCAGGACAATAATCATGTGGTTGAAAACAAGGTAAAACATCCAACATATGCTGACAATACTGTTGTGTGGGAGACAAGGAGATATATGTAGCCTAATGTGATAGCAAGCATTCAAAATATTGTAGAGAGTTGTCTTCATCTGCCCCCTCCTCCCCACACTCGAAACACAGGACAAGACGAGAGATTATTAATGATTTCTTACAACTCATAAACAGACACTTACTAATTTTGCAAATATTTAATATAATTCAGTAATGATTTTAGCTCCATGTAAAGTGCATAAACAATAATAACAAATAACAAATAATAAATATTTACATATTTACATTTACATTCAGCTTGATATCATATGTTATGGCAGTGTAATGATTCAGTGCATCGCCTATAGCAGAGTATCTCAATTTTTTTTTCAGCAAGGACCCTTTACAGGATAGAAAACATACCAGTGAACCCGCCGCCTATTTTTTTACCCTTCCACTTAGCTATGTGAAAGAGCAACACAAAAGAATGAGTGTAATGCATGCTTGACTGGCGGGACCCTTACATTTGACCGTTCAATAACCAGTTAGTTGAACTTAAAACTATAGAACATCACATGTAAAAGCCTCTTGTAAAGACTTCCAAAATAAAGGATCATTTCAGAGTGTTTCATCATTAGCAACAGTGACAAAAACAACAACAATGCCTGGCAATGTAACAATAAAACCCAATGTAGTGAAAAAAAAACAGTCACTACAACTAAACAAGTGCAGCTCTATATATTGCAGCAGATTTTAACAATGCATATAGTAAATCATAAAATTCTCTGTGTATTTAAAGGACATTGTGTAGATCAACATGCTCCAATATACAGTAGTGCTGTGCCCCTAAAATCAACAAAGGAAATTGCTGCAGGACAGTCAAATTACTTTGACCATGCAGGTACAGAGGAGAGAGGTTGAGATATAGCCTAGATAGAAGGAGACAAGGGAGATAAAGTAATCTAGTGTAGAGAAAGGCTCTAGATTAACCTGAATGGTGGATTGTGTGTGTGTGTGTGTGTGTGTGTGTGTGTGTGTAGTCTAGCAGTCCAGTGAGGCTTGAGGGATTCTTGTTTCCGGTAAATGCACTATTGCTTGCTGAAAAAGCTTTATTGTGTCTGTAGATGCAGGTGCACATGTGCCACCAGTATGCAAGGTGTTTATTTGGATGGAAAAATTTCACCATCCATAATGCATGCAAATAGTATTCAATTTAAAATTTGACTGATAAAATAAATATTTATTTGTGTAAATAGATCACAAATGCTGAATAATTAATCCAAAGAGATCTCTTTTCATATATAATGCATCACCTCCAAACTTTTCAAGTGCCTTTGGCTTTGCCGTAATTGGGAACATTTCCTGCATTAGACATCCCGCATTATTAGTGTCAGATCGCATGCAAGCATATGCACACACTCGAGGGTGGTGGTAACCATAGAAATCACGGTGGTAGCACAGTTGTAGTATTGATTGACACCTGAGGGTGTTGATGACAGAATGACAGCTGTGTCAAAGAGAATGAAATTTGTCATCTCCGATGGGACAAAAGCTGTTACAATGAGAGATTGTCACTGCTGCTGTATGAAAGCGGAGAGACTCAGTCACACAGCCAAATGCAGTACAAACTACTATTCAAAACAATAAGTCTGATACTACAAACACACACAGATTATTTTGTTGCACATATCTAGAGAATGGAGTATACAAACTGAGATATTTGTATGAATTGTCAAATGGGTGTTATTTCTTTGGACACTTGTTTTCTCTCCACATGTATTTAAAGAGAAAATTTGGATTATTTAATGTGGGGCTATATGATGTGCTTGTCCATACTCAGTGTATTACCTACAGTAGATGGTGGTCAGCAAACCCTCAGTTTGGAGAAGCAGATAGGAGTACCAGCACAGAAGCTAAACAATGTACTGCTGTGGACAGGATCAGCAGCAAAAGGTATTTTAGCCTCTTAAAAAAGATCCACCAAAGAAAATTTGATATCAGTTCACCATGGTAATACACTGACTATAGATAAATACCTCATGCAAACCCACTTCAAATAATTCAAACTATCCCTTTCACAATTTCAGCAGTAATTGCTTCACTTTCTCTATATTTTTTTTTCTTATTTTTTCAGAGAGATTTAAATATCTGTCATACATAATGGAGCCCTTCTCTCTAATTTTCTATTGCTGTTTTTCTTCACTGTGTCTGTGCTCTCAGTGCACCTCGCTGCTCAGGTGCTTGACCTAATTGCTGATGTAGAGAGGTAGAAATTATCAGGACGCTACAACAACCCATTATTTTGTCACTGTTCCACCAGAGATGAGTTGCCTTGCCTTCTGGCAGGATATCTCACATTGAGACCTTGTGTTACCTTTTTGTCCCAGTGTTCCAGCACATCACCACTCTCTGATACAGCATGTTTCGTGTTTATAGCTGCAGGCACAGATGGCAAGATTTCACATGAGCCATTAATGCCTCACGACATTCAGATGGAAAAGCATGACATTTTCTTGTCAGATCTACTGCTGTGAGGTCTGGATGTCGCGGGTAAAGTGTTAATGGGGGAGTCATTGTGTTGTCCTTGACCAAAAATACTACACTACCCGGCTAGCGAGGCCAGCAGAGGTGTGAATGTGTGTGTTGCCTGTTTGTGTGTGTTTGTGTCTAATTTAGTAGTCAGTATATTGCTTTTAGTATAACATACACACACACACACATACGCAAACCTGGCATCTTATTTTCCTCAGGTAGATGTTGGAGTAGTTGTTCTAGCAGTGTTTTGCAGAAGATGCAGCGAGTTGCTTCTGTGACCTGATTTCCTATGACAGGAATTACTCGAGCATTCAGTCTGACATACACACATACTCACACATCCATTTCCCAGTCTCTGCTTTCCTCTTTCTCCTCTTTCAAGCTTGCTCTGCTGCTCCTCTCCATTCAGTACCCTCAAAATGAACCTCACCTGCTTCTCACGTTCTTTTATCCCACCTCCACATGCCTGTGTTTGACAGCGATGCGAGATAACCGCTCAAAACCTCCCACAGAAAATGCAGCGTACTATATGCACTCTTATAAATAAAGGTTCTTCCTGGAGGGCTGAAGTTCTTCCCAGAACCATTCGCATCTGAAGAACCCTATTTTGAAGAAAGGGCTTGTTAAGGTTTTTGTGCAAGGCCATTATGAACCCTTTTCATCCAAAGAACCCCATATAGACGAAAGCTCTTCAGGGATTGTTGAAACTCTCTCTTCAGGGGTTTGTCAATGGTTTTTTGTACCGTAATATAAAATGATTCTTCATAGAATCCACTGGGTGGATTTAATTGAGCCCCCTGAGTGTGTTTTAGATAAAATCCTTGGAATATAAAAAGGTTCTCGGGAGAACCCCCTGGCTTAGTTTTTGGTAGCACCCATAGAAGGTGGAAAGGTTCTGGAAAGAACCTCCAGAGAGGCTTCTAGGTGGGACCACTAGCCATAGAAGGGTTCTCTGTAGAATCTCTCATAGGGAGTTTTGGTTGATACCTTTCACAAATGGTTCTAAGTAGGGATGTTCCTCGTCACTTAAACACAAATTTTAATTTAGACCAATCAACAAGTCTAAGAGTCAGAAAACAGTTAAAACTGAGTACAGTTTATTGATTGATAATGTTAAACCTTGTCCAAAAAATACTGCGCGTATTAAGAGTCATCTAAAGCCACTCACTGGGTGAGAGGGGATGCTGTTTGATGGAGCTGCAGTGCCAGCTAGAGGTGGGAGGCTGTGTACCAGCTTGAAGGCGACAGTTCACCTGTTTTGTGCATGAGTAAAATATTCATGAATAGTTTAACTGTGAAAGGTATTTCTGGTGCCGACTAGTGAAGTTGGTGACATTAAATTGTGTCGTCGACTAGTTGCACACATCCCTAGTTCTAGATATAGCCCCTTATGTTGGGTTCCAGGTAGAACTCTCTGAAAGGGTTCCAAGTGGAACCTTTATAAAGGGTTCTAACAGGAACCAAAAAGGGTTCTCCTGTGGGGACAAGCTAAAGAATCCTTTATAGTTCTAGTTTGCACCTTTATTTCTAAGAGTGTAACTTGCAGATGTGGGAGCACCCTGGCACAGTTTTCTAAAATGTGTGTCACAATTCTGCTTTAGTCACACGCTGCACACCCTGTTAAGCTGTTTTATGCTCATCCATATCGTGTGTGTGTGTGTGTGTGTGTGCGTGTGTGTCTGCAGTCTTTCTTGCCATCTCACTTCATCTTTTCTCTTTCTCGTTGCTGTTCTTTCCCCGCTTCTCTCTCCCATCTCGTTCTTCCAAACATTCTCACCCTCCTCGTGCAAATCCTCTCTTTAATGCAAGGCTTCCGTATTCATATATGCAAATCAGCCTGGAAGCACAAAATCATAGAGACTGCCCCACAGACACACTGACACTAAAAGCACGTAGTGCATGTTGCCTCACTTAACACTGTGTGTGTGCTGGAGCATGATAAACACATGATATAGTGTGTCAGTGTATTAGTCTCAAGCCCCTACCATTTTAGCAAATTATACTTATCTGTAGTTAATTTGTGGCCAGTTTAAGCACGTTGATGAGCACTTAACCTGTCAGCGCACCAAAAGCCGCACTGCAGCAGCAGCTTCTCTTTCTCTCTCTTTAGCTGTCCCTCTATCCAATTTAATACCCCCCCCCCCCCCCCGTCTCCTGCCATCTCTTGCTTATTTTTCTTTCTCTTGCTCCCCCTGCTGTATCTGCATTTCCTCCATTTTCCATTCCTCCCTTTATCCTTCCGTTTTCTTTAACTGTCACTCTCTGTGTTCTGTCTACACTATAGGGAGGCACAATTAATCCCCCGCATCCTCCTCCTCTTTTTTTCTTCTTTTGGCTGAGAAGGTAGAGGATAGTCCAAAGAGGTATGCATCCTTATGAGTCACTGTGTTTGTGTTTGTGTGTGTGTGTGTGTGTGTGTGTGTGTGTGAGATAGAAGGAGACCAGGAGGGGTGTGTGTAAGGAGGTAAAGAGCATTGCGTCATCGGGGGTGTGTTGAGAGGGAGGTGGGCTGAGCCGGCTGTCAGTCAGTGACGCGAGAGGAGCACGTGCGTTGGTCATGGCTGAGAAGACGTTGTGCGGCGGTTATCTGGCTGTAGGCGAGGAGAGCTAGAAACAGCCGCAGCTCCCCTTGCCGACGGGTTGATCGAGGGAGTGTATGTCTTGTGTGTGAGTGCGTGTGTGTGTGTGAGTGTCTGTGCGCATGTAGATGCTGCATGGGCTGCAACCGGAGCTGCTGCTGCTGCTGGTGAATAATGCAGACAGGAGAACGGAGTTTGGATAGCATGCAGGGAGCCAGACTAATAATGCACCCTGCCAGGTTACGAGCTCTGCATTAGTTAGTTCTGCTGGAACCTGTAGCTGCCTACTGTCTGCCTGCCTGACTGACTTCTGACTCCCTGCCTACCTCTCTGCCTGCCTGCCTGGCTTTCTACCTGACTGGTGGACTGTCTGACTTAGAAAATGTCTCACTACCATTTCATCAAATGCTGTAAGTAGCCTTCACCATTTCTTTATCTGTGCATGCAAGTGTGTGCCTCATCCATGGGTGTGTGCCTGTTGTATTAGCACTTACTATATATGCAGGGTGTCATATACTATATGAGTTTACATGCTTTTGGCACAGCAGCACAATCTAAACTTCAAATGGGTATTTTTGTCCCTGTGTGTGTGTGTGTGTGTGTGCGCGCGCATGCAGTAAGTGGGTGTGTGAGCCTGCTGCAGAGAGCTGCTGCAGATGTGTGAAGTTGACCGGTGAATGCGGCAGGTACGTGGTGGCAGAGGGAAAGGAAGATGAAATAGAGCCACAAAGATGCAGATCTATCCCACGAGCGTCTGGCATATTCATAACACAGTGACAGACTGACAGAGAGAGAAAGTCCTTTCAGAGGGAGAAGGACAGATGGAGAGAAACTGAGGGTGATTTAGAGGAGCGCTGGGAGAGAGGGAGTGGATGGCAGGATTGGGAAGTGGGAAGGAGGTGAGGATGGGATGAGTGACACATGAAGAATGCGGCCAAGAAAGATGAGCAGACTCATGGAGGAATGAAGAAGAGTGATGCTGGTATTTGAGAGGTAATAGCAAGGATGGGAGATTAAAAGAGAATACCTGTGATACTGTAGAGGTGATGCAGGCTGTGATAAAGCCAACTTGTCCCCCCTTCTACAGACATGTATCTATATCCTGCACATTTATGATGTCTGCAGTTTGCAGCCTCTGTGTATGTGTGTGTGTGTTTTCTAATTTACAAGCTCCTGCAGTGCTGTCAGTGTTATTAGCTGGAGCCTGCATGGCATATTCCACAGTCAATCAATAACTGATAGCCTGGAGATGGGATGGCAGGAGAAGAAAGCTCCCTGTCTCTCTCTCCACCTCTCTCAGATTCATTCAGCCTTATTTCCCATCAGACTCAGTCCTACTGTCCATCCCTGCTCTCATTCACATTCCATCGACCTGCTCATCACACAGGAGCAAATGCCTGCGTTATATAGTATTACTCTTCAAAGACATTTTATCATATGGTTTTCATCTGACTATTGAGCAAATTTTGCGCAGAGTTCGTTAACCAGTAATTGACCAGTAGTCTCTTTGTGATTAAGAATCTCTTCAAAGGAGAACTGGCACTCGTGACACTCGCAACCAGATTAGATCTGTCAGTTTCATGTCATTCTGCAACATATTCCAGGCCAAGGGTGCAGAATACCTAAAAGTCCCCTTTTTCAATTTCTGACTGAACATTTGGAACACAGAGCGCACAGAGAAGTCCTGAGACCACAAAGAGCCCAATCTGGCACTTTTTGCAAGATAAAGACAAACATATGTAATGTGGGAGCGGACCAAGAATCGGCTTATAAAAGTGCACCAACATAAGAGCCTGACTTTTCACGTAAAAAATGGAAATTCAAGTATTTATTGATTGAGGGCAGATTCTTATTGATATTTGCTGTCAGTGCTGGCCATATTTGATGTATTCATCCAAAAAAGGAAAACCAAGCAGTGCTTCTGGGAATGTTCTGATACCCTGACCAATAATCTTATATTTACAGTACAAGCAGCCCCATTACATACAGCGACACACAGCAGGATAAGAGAAGCCGTGAGGGTCAGAGTCCGTAGTCACAACGTTAAGAGCCATGTGTTAACTGCTGTGCATATTAAAGTGAACCTTTTAGCTCACTGACCAGACATCATTATTTATTTAATGCTGCATTTGTATCACTTTATATAAAAGTAATTACATAAAACTTTATGACAAAATGTGTTACTTCAGGGTGTTCAACTAAATCTAATGGATATCGATCTACTACATACCTTAATATGTGTGTATGTGTATGTTACATGGTGGATGTGACTTTAGACTTCAATGCATCTTTAAGAGGCCTACATGACGTGAGGCTGACAGAGTGTGAAGGATGCGAGTGGCCAAACCAAGGAAGAAATGACACACAGAGTCAAGGCAGAGATGGAGACAGTGTTCACCATATCAAGATTTTGTGCTGTAAAACTGACCGAGACAGTGTGCTTCATGATCTCTTCTGCCACTGTTGCTCATATTTCTACGAAGTATTAAATTAAAAAAAAAGAGAGAAAACAGATCAAATTTGCAGTCTCTGTGATTTTTCTCCATGTGGCAAATCTGTCTCACAGTTCACACTAAACATTCAGACAAGACAAAAAAAAAAAGTGTGACAGTTTCTCATCCCTTTGCTAGGAGCTCTGCCAGTGCCAGTTTTTTTTTTCCTTTAATAAGGGTAAAAGCTAATAAGTTGGAATAATCAAATACTCAATCATAGTGTAAAACTGGTTACTCTAAACTTTAACTATCGGTTTGTATTTTTGTGAAAATTTATTTGTAGTTTATGTTTCTCAGGTTTATTATTAAGAAATTGCGTAATTTAATTAATGATAACAAATACTGTATACATGCTCATACACATACAACACATATTCTGCTCCTTAATTTAAATTAGGAACTACATAATATGGTGCACCTTGCATGTAATGCGAGTGATGATTAAGATTTGAGGAATAATATGATGTGCAGTGATGTGCCAAGTTTGTAGTCAGTGTTCAGTTGTCCCACTGTTCAGTCAGACATTAAAGTGGACTAAGTTATACAGACAAAGCCGTCCCCATGCTCTTGGTTTACCCACAGCCCTGAAGTAGTTTAAATCAGTAACAAGCAACTTGATAGTTAAAGCAAAGAGTAACCAGCCTTACAATAGAAAAATAATCATCTGGGAACTTTTTCACTATTTTCTGACATTTTATAGGCTGAATAATTAACTGACTAATCAAGAAAATAATTGTCTGATTAACTGATCAAAAAAATAATCATTAGTTGCTGCTCCAGTTCTACCTACTGCGCCTTACAATATATTTTCGTCTGACTCTCAGACTGACACACTGGCCTAGGCTAGTCGTCTGGAGGTGTGTGTGTCTGTGTGTGCCTGTACATCCTAACGCTCCAGGAGTGCTCTTGATGCACTGTATTTTTTTAGCCCTGCAGTGAGCTATGTGTCAGCATACGATAGATCACTTATAGCAGTGCACCCACTCTTATAGGTTCCTACTGAAGACTCTGAACTGAACACACACCACCAACTGCTACCACTGCAAGTCACATATCAAAATGTGCTCTGTAGAAGAGAAGGTAAGGCGAGGAAATATGTGGGAGTGTAAGAAAAAGGGAGGCAATAAGAGGGGACTGAGGAAACTGGACTGTGGAGAGATGGAGTGGCATGATATTGGAAAAGGCAGTATGTTGAGTGTGTTTTTGTGTTTGTATTTGTTTGTCTGCTTAACCTGCAGCCAAGTTCCTAAAATAAAATACAGTTGAAGCAGACACCTGGCACCAACAGTATAATAATGACCCCCCCTCCTGTCTGGGACCTGAACACAAAGGAACCATTTTTACATGTCTAACCAGAGCAGATGGCACTGCTCTATTGTGCAGGAGGTGTGTGTGTTTGTATGTGTGCATATATGTGTGGCAAAAGGGGGTGGAGGGGGCAGGTGTTGGAATGAATGTGTAGATCTATATCAAACAGAAAAAAGCGCAGCAGCTCCATTTGTCTGTTAGGATGGTTTTGTCTCTATGTGATAAAGATCTAGTCCAAACACACCTCGGCCCCTGCGGATGAGAATTTACTGTATAAAGTAGACACAAAGTTGAAATAGTCCACTTGTGTCTGTTGGAGGACTTTCAAGTCCATCTTCGAGTGTTTTATTGTTTTTCCTCCCGGATGTCGGTACTGTTCAAAGACTAGTTAGTGCATGTCACTCTGTGGACATGGTGAGAGATAAAAACAGTAGTTAGAAAGAGACAGGCAGGGTTGTGGGAAACATGGGGACAACATGTAGGACATCAAAGCTGCTCAACTAACAATACTTTCCACCTCATGAACAAACTGATGTGTGCTCAGAGAGATTAATGGAGAGACACAGCTGCTCCAAGGAGGGGATACTTAAAACAAAATGGGCACAAAAGACGAAAGAACAAAGGAACAGCAAAGTTTGATAAAAGAAGGATTGAGATATAGAGACAGTGGGAGCCAGAGAGGGGTGAGTTTGTGACTCAGAAAGAAACACACACACACACACACACACACACACACACACACACACACACATACACATACACATACACACACTATTGTAAAGACATCCTCCTCTTCACATTTTTCTTGTCCTCTGGGCTGGCTGTGACCTGAATTTGTCAAATCATTAATGCTATCAATGCCAGATCAATGTTCATACTTTTACTTAAAGGGTAACTTTGGTATTTTATTTTATTTTATTTTATTTTTTTGTTGGAGACCCCTGCGGACGAAAGCGGTAGAGTTTCCCCCACCATAACCACAAAATATAATGTGAAAAATAAAATTATGGAAGGAAGAATCTTCTCCTGCTTCATTTTATATGGCTAAAGTACAACTCACTGTAACTTTGCCTGGGAAAATGTAAACAGGCTTGTTTTATCTGATTTCAAGGAGAATCCAACCTGTTAGCAGGCATTAAGAATAACATAGAAATAGCCAGTCTTCTCGTGGATGGTCTCATTTGTTTATGTAGGTCATAAAGAGGCGTTAGTATTAAACTGAGACTGTTTCATAACCAATCAGAAACTCCTTGTGGTATCTTTAAGCTACAATGTTATCCCTCCGAGCAACTGCACAAAGTATGTCCACTAAAAGTGCTTGTTTTACCCATTGATGGACTGAGACTGTTTTGTGTCTGACAACATAATGGAAAGGATCTCTACAGAGAGAGAACTTTTATTGAAGAGTAAGTTTCTTTTTAACTAGAAACAGCTGTTTCTAACATGCTCTCACTAGGGATGCACCGATTGACCGGCCAGAGACCGGAACCGGCCGGTTTTCAGCGTGACCGGCCCTGACCGGTGACCGGCCGGTCAGCGCCACATATCCGATTATATGCCGGTCATATTCGCGCACATACTCTGCACGATGATCGCGTCATGCGCGCAGCACACACTGGCCGTAATGTCACACCCACCACAGCGCTGATCATAGCAGCACACACTCAGACACATGCTTGCATGAAGTCAGTGTTAGCAAGAAACTCCAAGAACAGAATAAAGAGAAGACAGACAGTCTACAACAACACAGAACAGCTGACAGTGTCGCCAAACAGCGGTAAACTTTGTAGCTTTTCATGCTAATGTTAGCCAGCAGCAGACTGCTGTTCACAGACTGACAGTTAAAATCTCACCTCCTGTTCTGGCTGAAGAATAAACAACCTGTGTTGATGTGTCTCCTCAAACATTTTCTCATCCAGACTTGTTTAACTTCTGCGTCGGTTTTTCTCACTGCAAAGTTTTACTACAGCAGACTGCTGCACTGGTTTGTTTACATGGCTTCTACACAAGATCACGTGAAATCGCGTCCCGCGAAATCTCGCGAGATCGCGTTTCCTCAAGTACATAATATTAATTTAATCTTATAATAAGGCCTGGCTGTAATCTGGAGCACTTTTTGAGAAAAAATATAAGTTATTTAATAGTCAGTGTTTATTATGAACATCCGATTTAGTTTTACAAGAAAAGTTGCAAAAATGTTTGTGAATGCTGTCAATTATATTTCTTAGAAAAACTGAAAATCGGAATCGGCCAAAATCGGAATCGGCAGGTCAGACCCTTAAAGAAATCGGAAATCAGAATCGGCCAAGAAAATTGGAATCGGTGCATCTCTAGCTCTCACCAAACTCACCAGACTCTTCTTGAAATTGATCACTATAATCTTTATTCAAACAAAATAAAATTAATCAAAAACATCATAGCTCGTCTTTCCACTGTTCCACCAGTCATCAACTGTCTTAATTTTAAGGTCGGACATTAGAGAAGCAGTGCGGAGAAACGGTGTGTTCAGACAGAATATTTTCACATCTAATGCGGTGAATAAAGGGTTTATTTCAACCAAACTAGTCTGAATGAAGAGTGTTTTACAAACTCACCAGACTTCCTTTTTTCAAAGGGAGTCTGGTGAGTTTGGTGAAAACAGTAAAACTGCTATTTCTTGTTTAGTAAAACTTATCTTACTCTTGAAACAAAGATCTATCTTTGGAGTGATCCTTTCGATAATGTTGTCAGACACATAAAATAACAATTTTGAGCCTGTCAGTGGCAAAAGAAAGCACTTTTAGTTTGGGCTGAGTGTTGTTTAGAAATTTTTGATAGGATACCGATACCAATAGCTTGGCTTTGATACAGGTTCCTGAAAGATCTGTACAGTATTGAAGTCTACAAAAAATGCAGCTTAGTTTTGCTTCTGATGACTGCAAGCTTTGGTCTATGTAGGCCTATGGGAGAAAGCACATTAAAACTCAGCATATCTTTGTGGTATGACCTGATGGAGAAATATAAAAACTGAAAAAAAATAAATAAATAAAGAATACACTTCAGAGATTAACATACTGATTTTTCTAATTGTGCACATTTGTTTGTTTGCTGACGGTCTCCAAATAGCTTGATTGATATTGTATCTCCTGTAAGCTTCAATAGAACTAAAACTTAAGTCTGCAGCATAGACGTGTCGTATAGTGATGTCATGGCCTAATTTGTTTCTAGTTTCTTTGATTTGTCACTTAGTCACACAAACAGGAAAATAGGGTCAAGGTTGCAAAATAGCAAAGTTATCCTTGAACACCTAAAGTGTGTGCCTCTCTTTATTTTAACCTGAGTAAGTCTCATTCTGTGCCCACCTACTGCACTGTGCTGTACATCCTAATCAGCCAAGCAGACCATAATAGGTTTAGCAGCTGCCTGGCGATGAGATCTGTTTGGCTAAGTTCCACCGAGAGGCAGAGGGAGATTATGCAGAGTCAGGAGAATCACTACACACTGTTGGGACAGGAGAGACAACACACAAAATGCTGCAAAGCTCCCTCTCAACTCATCCCAAGGCTAAACAGGCACAAATACCCTTTGCAGTAAATATGCTAAATGATTGCCCACACACAACTGGGAAAACTGCAGACATGCAAACACTCATGAATGTACACAAAACAATAACATGTTAAAACATGTTCTGCCTGGAGACGAAACTGACAGTGTTAATATGTTTTTATCACCCTAGCCTCTTTACCTCAGTATCAAACTGTATTAGAGTAAATACTATCGACTATGGCAGTGTTTTTTACTGATTCACCAGATTGCTGTCCTCTCTCATAGCAGGGACAGCTTGCCATCAGAGCTTGAATGAAAACAAATAATGCATAAATAAATTACATTTGCATTTAGTTTTATGCAGCTGACACTAAACGTCATTGTTATTGTCTCTCTGTCTTTCTCACCAGGTTGTTTCCAGTTATGTAATGTCTTTCGTCAGAACATGGAGATAGACCAGTGTCTGCTGGAGTCTCTCCCCATTGGCCAGCGCCAGCGGCTGGTCAGGAGGATGCGCTGTGACCAAATAAGGGCGTACTATGAGAGGGAAAAGAGCCTTCAGCGCCAGCAAGGTGGCATCAAAGTTCGAGCCCCGCCCGCCCACCGCAAGAAGCACCGGGTCCGCTTCAGCCTCACCGATGTCATACAGGATGCCATCATTCGTCATGACGACAAAGAAGGTGCGTGTGCATGTGCATATGAGGGTGTGTGTCAGTGAAAAGGTAGAAGTGTGTGTGAATGTGTATGCAGTAAACTTTAGAGGGTGAGGACTGGCTACTGGATTTGCCATGCTGGTCTCACATAGAACACACACACACACACACACACACGGTGATTGTAGGTTACATGATGTGTTCTACTGGAAGCTGTCCACTTGACTGAGGAAAACAGAGTGAAGCTTTTATCCTGTTACAAACAGCTCTCAAGGACAAAAATACCTTAGCTGAGCTGAGCTGATAATGTCTGCTGTCAAGAGCAAACAGTAATTCCACACAATGGCAGTCACTGTTTGTTGGACTCTGGGTAAAAGAACCCCATTCACTTTAGTTGTCTGTCACCTGCAGTATTCAGTGGCAGTGACAAGAAGGCTTGCAATGTTTTCCATAGATAAACAAATGCCAAGAGTGACAAGAGGGTATATGACACAGCTTCTTGCTTGTTTGCTGGACTGGCTGACACAGCAGTGAATAGTAGCTAGCTATTTTGTAATACTGATATTGCGTTGTTTGTGGTTTCATGTGTGTTTTCACATTTGTTATACAAACAAAAAGTTATACATCAAAACAAACATCAGCATGTCAAAATATTAGCCAGAAATGATAAATACTGGGCATTGTTTCAACCATTGCAACCAAATGGGAGCTTGCCAATACTGCGTGTACTTGAATGATTGTTTTTTCTATAAATACAGATGACATTGAAAATAGAAAAATACATGCATTGGACCATTTAAAAAAATTACTTAATCATGATTGAAATGCCTAATGTAACCACCTCAATCGGAAGACACTGGCCCAATCCAACCTGATTGGAAGCATTTTCAGTAGGGGTTGAGAGGGCTGGAATTAACCTTCGATAATCATCCATCCATCCATTTTCTGTAACCGCTTATCCGTGAGGGTCGCGGGGGGCCGGAGCCTATCCCAGCTGACATTGGGCGAGAGGCGGGGTACACCCTGGACAAGTCGCCAGTTCATCGCAGGGCTGACCCCTAGAGATGAACAACCACTCACACTCACATTCACACCTACGGGCAATTTAGAGTCACCAATTAACCTATTATGCTGCATGTCTTTGGACTGTGGGAGGAAGCCGGAGTACCCAGAGAGAACCCACGCAGACACGAGGAGAACATGCAAACTCCACACAGAAAGGCCCTGCCGGCTCGGGGATTTGAAACCAGGACCTTCTTGCTGTGCGGCGGCAGCGCTAACCACTGCACCATCGTGCCGCCCCCTTTGATTATCATTTCAAAAGAAAAATGTTAGCAAATAATAACCATGTAAACAGTCAATTTAGTTGTTTCTGGTTAGAATAAATATATTCTTTCTGTGCGTGATTGCCTCATTTAGGGATAACATTAGGTGATGCAAGCGAATTTCTGGAGGGACAGAAACATGGCAGTAGCATGGTCTGGTCTGTGGCTAATTCAACTTTCAACTACAGACTGGAAAAAAATTGTTGACATCATGATGGTCAAAAGGTTCGAAACAACCAGTTGTCCAAACTAGTGTTTGAAATCATTAAAGAAGCCAGAATCTACAAAAACCATTAAAAATCACTGGAAAAGTTTATTTTAACAGGCATCCACTCTTGTTCTTGTTCTTGTTCTTGTTCTTGTTCTTCTTCTTCTTCTTCTTCTTCTTCTTCTTCTTCTTCTGTTCCTGTTCTTCTCTTCAGGAGATGAGATGCTTCAGAGTGGGCGGAAACAATGCATACGAAGAAAGTTATATTGTGATTAAATGCTTTTGGTTATGTAAAAGCACATCTTATTGAATCACTTTATTTAGCCTTAAGTTGGATATTCTAATCAGAATTATTTCAGTTGGCCCAGCTTGTGTCTGCATTTTTGTCATTTATTGTCTGCATTTATCCACACAGTAAATCATATTTGGGCTTGGGTCTAAGCAGGACTGCAGCTGACTTGGCTGCCACTACAGGCAGACAAGTACTCAGGCCATTCTGCTAGATCAGATAGTCAATGAGCTCATAAGATTCAAGAGATCCTCATTCTTTACTCTAAAGGGCTTTGATTTTTTTTTTGTCCAACCTCACCGACTTTCTTTTTGTCTATGCCAGTCATTTGCCAGTTCTTTACCCAGCTGTCTGGGTGTATCTGTGTCAGACCTACAAGCAGTCTTTGCAGGTCACTGTGTTAATCTCTGCTCTCTGGCTGCCAGTGAGGTTCAGCTGGGGTCTGTGGGAGCAGCTGGTGTGCCATTGCAAACAGCCAGACTGAAACAGGGTTCCTTGGCTTGGCATGAATCAGATCTGCTACCCCTCTGCCTAATGCCTACCTACCACCATCCCTGTGCCTACCATGGCACTGAACTGGTCCCAGGCTACCATTTGTTTTGCTATGGGAAGGCCTCCTGACCTTCTGATGGTGCGCATGGCAAGAACTGGACCTAGATCAAACAAAGTAGTAGACTCACGTGCAGCAGTCCCTGCATGAGGGGCAGATTAACTTCTAACAGGTACACTTGTGTTACTTTGTGTTGGCCTGTCTTGTTCTTCAGTCAGTATTGCTGTGTCTGTCTCTTTGAGGTAACACTAGCTTGGGTGGATCAGCACTTGCTACATCTTGACAGTAGTTCTCAAGTGTTCCTAGTGGTGCTAGTGAGCTGAGTGATAACAGTTTTTCTCACTGTTGCTACTTGAGTTAACTCTCTTTTCCTTTTGTACAGAGTGATAGGATTTGCCTCAGGCTTGGATTTCCCCAAAGTAACGTGAAGACGCTTCTTGATCTTTTTGTCTTTACTACAGAAGTATTTTAAGAGAACAGGGATTGTGTAAATGTACTTGTTGCAATGAGAGCCTCAGGGTTCATTTGGTAGATAGGGGTAAAAGACTCATTGACAATGACAAGATAACCCCACCTCCTGCCTGGAAAGCAGAAAGAAATATCAAACAGGGTATGCGAGTGCTGATTTCCTCTCTATGATGCAAGTTGTTCATCATATCTCTATCGATATGCCTGGAAATACCAGAAAAATATGATGATTTCTTGATCATTTCATGCTCTCAGTGTTATCGGTGAAAAGAAGGTAAAGTGTGAAGTGTGAAATGAGACTGACAGACTGTGTCACAACATCATGAGAAGCCAACAAAAATGAATGCCTGTTAGACAAGGATATAATATCGATTACATTGCTATCTTGAATTAACTTTGCACTTCTTAACTTTATCAGTTTCCAGTGTCATGTCCCCCAGATGGTGTTGATTGATTAAAAAAATAATTGGTTTTGGTGGCTCATCGTTGCTTTTAAGAACTCGTGAGTGTGCAAGAGAGAAAGAGAAAGATTAGCCAAATGAGACTCAGAGAGGAAACGGCAAGAGAGGCTGAATTGAATGAGAGATGGACAGAGATTGAGTGAATTCTTGTTATGTTCTATTTGAAGCCTGGTTTTAGTGAGCTGGTGTGAGAAATAGATTCTTAGATATAAGATTTGCATAGATGTATAGATGTGCTAGAGCAGAAACTCTGTCTGCTGACAAGGCAGCCAGGTAATCAGAGATATCTCACTCTCTTTCACACACACATACACAGTCGTGTGAGGATTTATTTTCTTATCAGTTGTCTTGTGCAGGAAATAAGATGAAGGAGGATGAGATAAAGCGGGGTGGAGGAAAGATGAAAGGATGGGAAAATGGAAAATTGGAAAGCGAAAGAAATTGAAAGCAACAGGCAAGAAGCATCAGGTTCAGGTGGATATTGTAGTGTTAAGGTGCTAAAAATACCAATCACATGTTTAGATAGGAGCATACCGTACCTCATCTCCATTCCTATCTGTCACATGGAAACATCTTGCTCACTTGCGTTTTGACATTTGGCAAAATTGCTTTTCCCAAACCAATCTCTTGACTTCATCAGAGCAAGACACAAGTGGAACGGCAGCAGCTGTTGCCCTTGTAGCTATGGAAGCTACAGTCAGTTTTTATTATGTCATCTCCTTTCAACAGAATAATGATATTAAAGATGACATTAAAGTGATTTCTGGTAAAACACAGTTTGAGAAATGTTCAGAGTTGATGTAAAATATTTATTGAGGTTGAAAAAATACCTGTTAAAAAGAGTCTGAAGCATAGACTTAAGATAGAACTAGACAAGGCATTGCTGCTCACCCTTGCTGCCAATTTTTCCCAGTGGCCACTTGCGGTATTATAGCCAAACACTCAGCAGCCCAAAAAGCATTTTCTTCCCAGTCCACCATTATAATAGAAAAACTGTTGACAGGACACCTTGAACTGCAAACAAGGTCAGTTATGACTCTTTCTATTATTAATTGTTGATCTATGGCGTTTTTATATTTGTAAAACTTTCCTTGAGCCAAAAAAAGCAATCTAAAAATCTGTCATGTCATCACAGTGTAAGGTCTATGGGCTGAGCGGGAACAAGGGGCAAGGGGGAAAACACTTCGGTGCATATTCAGTGGAGCGTTTAACCAGGAAGTAAACCTGGGAGCTAGAAAACTTTTTCAGCTCATGTGTCAGGCAAGTAACTCCCAATGGGTGCCATCTTTGCATTCACTATCGAGTTCATTATAATATGTCTATGGTCTAAAGTGGGCTACAGCATCCTTCATCTGATAATTATGTGTGATGCCACCTGTATGGTTAAAAAGCACTGAATCCTCATCTGCTGTAGTTCTGCAGCCAGCTTGAATTTGCATCCTTATTCCTGTGATGTATTTATCATATTGCAGATGAATAACCATCTCTCTCACATTCTCATACTTATTTGGTTTCAGTGCTGTAATGTTTCTTTGTTGTGTAGTCATGTATGTGTCTGCATGTGCATATGTGGTTTGTGTTTTCTTTAAGCTGCACTTGATGATTCGGCTTTAGAGCGTCCGTCAGACAGTCTGTCAGTCCAACACTTTGATCCAGGGGGAAAAATATCTAGACATGTCTTGACTTGGACGGATAATCATGAATGACATTCATGGTCCCCAAAAGAATGAATCTTGTTGTCTTTGTTTTTTCTCTCATGATCCAGCGAGTCGCTAGCTAATCTGCATGATTTGTTAGCCAGCTAGTTAGCTGGCATTTTGCTAACATTAGCTAACCTAAGATGTAACTAATATACTTCACTTTTATAGGTCCCCCAGAAACATATTTTAACCCCTTTTAAATTTTGTTTCTTTTGAACATTGACAAGCCTAGCAGTACATAACATATATAAGTACAGGAAACAGAAAAGGAGAAAGTTATGTTCCGCTGGGTACCAAGCTTCCTCAAGTGTTGTTGGTGCACAGAGCAAAAAGGGGTGGGACTCAGGGAGGGTTAAGTCTTTTCAGTGGTGATGCCAAACTAAGGGTATAGCACCCAGGTCTCTGCTTTAATGGGTGAGTGCTTGTCCCTTGTGCCTATGTTGTGTGTTTGTGTGTGTGTGAGAGAGAGAGCTTGTGCTCTTATGCGTCAAGGTTGAGATATTATATTCCTTACTGTTACTGTACATGAGGTACATTTACTGTATGTATGCATTCACATAAACAAAGAGTCGTCAAAGAGTCGAATAGCCACCGACCATTATTGATCAGTGTGTATAGATCCATCCTTCAGGCACAGCACAAGGACTCACAGACTCCAATCAGTTCCCCATAGTGAGGAATTGAATGCAAGCAGAGGTAACAGTAATAGTTTTCAGTCTTATGTGGTGTTTTGGTGCACTGCTGTGTGCCAGTGTTATACAATATGCAGTTATTATACAATGTTCAGACATGTTGATGCAGTTCCCGCCTCCAGATCAGTGCAGCAAAGCCTCTTAACAAACAGACCAGCCAATTTTCTAGAAGTTTAAACAGGCATTTGTCCCACTGATTGTTGCCCCTAAATACTCCTTAACTCAAGGGAATTCTGCAGCAAGGTGTCATTGGTGAGGTAAGCTGGGGTAGGCAGTTTCATTTTGACGTCATCAGGAAAAGGTTCCATACTAACCTTTAAGCATAACGTAATTCAAGTGGTCTGAGAGAAAACCAGACTACTGCTCCTCCTCTTGGCTCTGTTTTCTGGCTTCAGGAAATAATGCCTGTGTTTCATTCCCAAAATATAAGTATCTGACAACCTGGGAACGAGACTCCAATCCACCATCTTCAAGCCACCAATCCAAAGTGTGGGTAATTTGATGACCTTGGAATGAGATTCACAATCAGCTGTCTTTCTCCAGAACCTCTTACTGCGTCTTTAAATGATCACAGTTTTATTTTAAAAAATCCATGCAGGTTATGGGCTACACTAAACTGTATCTTTCTCTATATCTTTGGTGTGTATTGTGTGTATTGTATTAAAGGAAACTGTATTCTCTAGACACCTGTTGTAATTTTAGTGGATGTGCTGGATGGCACTGCAGCTGAAGTTGAAAATCAATGTACCACTCAGAGTACTAGTGAAGTGCACTGTGGAGGGAACCTCCAGACATTTAGCCTTCTAGTCTTCAGTCAGCCTGCCATCACCACTGTACATCGATCCAACACTCAGGTGTCCTGTTCACTGGAGAAAATGTGTCACAACATGTCAATAATGCCAGTCACCTTTGCCAGTCAATTTTGATTGATATATATCACATACATATATATTATGACAGGAAATGATTATATTCTTTATGAAATATAACAGTAATGGTAATAAATTAATCTTGAATAAGAGGTCCTTGAAGAATGATGCATAATGTTCTTTTAGCAACATTTTGTTTAACATGATAACTCAAAAGCAGTAAGAATGTCACAGTAATGTAAATATGGTTTTTCAGCATTTCAGCCAAAGCCATTTTGTAAAGCCAGGGAATTCAGAAGGATATCACTTTGTTGAGGATATAACAATAAATAATGGATTCTCTAGATTTCATCACATATATTCAGGTTTTATTCCATATTCTATTCCTTTATATTATATAAAATAATTTCCTAAACGGAATGTGGCACCATTCTACCTATACCACCAATCTAGAGAGGAAGGGGAAGAACTAGTTGAATATGAATGTTCGAGGAATACACTGATATTTCTCTTCACTAGAGCATGCTGGGATTAAAGGCATGTCAAACACCTGTCATGCTTTTGACAGAACGGGGCCTGGGCCCACAGAATACAGAAAGACGTCAAGGTATCTTTTACTGGAATCCAATTTAAAACCTTACGACTCTCATTCTGATACAGCAGGGATCCCTTTAATACCAACTGCATCATCAGGCAACATATTGAAACTTTTCACTGGCTTTAGTGTTTATCTGAGCTTCTAATATTAAACCTTTGGTTCACTTTATGACTCATCAGTTTTCCTTTAGAGGTTTTGCAGCACAGCTTAATATGAGAGGGAGCAAAGGATAGAGAAAGACAGCGCAAAACAACAAAAGTACTTTGTGAACTCATTTTCTCACAGAGGTCTACACTGCTCAGTTTGAAGCTGAAATTCAATTTAGATGTTTCTCTCCTATGTTTGAGTGTTTCAATTAACATTAAAACCAAGAGGGAAGAACACAATTGTGTAATGGCACTTGTTTCCTAAATATGGCCAGCAGAGGATTAAAACACATTTTCTTCCTGTTCCCCTCTACTGCTCACAAACAAGCAATTGCATTTTCCTAGCCAGTGCGTATGTTTGATTTCCCGAGCAGACTTCACAAGTATTTACTGACAAAAATAACAGCACTAGTGTATATAGGGATTAAACAATTACTAGTTTCACATTAATCATTGTAAAATCCCTGACAATAAATATTAGGCCTACTGTTTCAAATTTTAAATATCAGCCTTGTTTGATTACCTTGCTTTGAGAAACTTTGTATGAAATTTTTATACCGTTTTATCTCTACTACGGTACTAATTCCATAAATTAGGGCTGAGCAATATGCAAACAAATCATATTTCAATTATTTTGACAGATATTACAATATGAGTCATGATTTTAGTCAGAATGGTAATTTTTGCATTGCATTGTCACTGAAAAAAATATGAAAATGGTCACGATATCATTTTTGCTGGGGTCTAACAAGTAGGGCTGGGACAATACACTTATTTCCTAATTTGAGTCTGTATTTGTGTGCTGATTCGACGTGTGTTGTGATTCTCCAAGAATTGCAATTGAATGTTAGGATTTATTGCTATTTTTGTTTTTTTAACATTAGACAATGTGAAAATGTAGAATCATACACTTCTAGAGATTGTATATCATGATGCATATTTCAGCAACATTATTGCTATGCTGCATATGAAAGTAGGAAACAAAAAACTTTTATGTAAATGTCTACATTTAGCTGTTCCTGCTCAGCCAGATAGTGCCATAAGTTAATAATAAATAAAATGATCAGTAAGATTTTAGGCCAAACTGGAAAGAGAAAATTGAAAAACAGCACACAGCACAGATGTGAGTTTTGACCATTTGAGTTTCCTGTAGCTCTTCAGTGTGGAGTTAAGCATGTTAAGTAAAATGGACCAGTTTGTTACGATAACATTGCTACGATCACAATGCTGATTTTAGTAAGCGTGTAAATGGGAATTCCCATTATATGTTAGCATCATGCTAACTGACTAAACACTAGTAAAGAGAATTAATTCTTTTCTTCCACTCTAACTAACAAACATGTTCCCTTAACAGGCATCTCTGTAGCACCACAGTGCTTCATTTATAGCGGTATGTTGCGACACATTTGATCTTTCTAAAAAAAACTGCTGCACATGTACCTGGCCATATTGCAATCTCGATAGTATTGTTCATTGTTTAGCCCTAGAACAAGTATTCTTGTTTTAAGATACACTGTTTTGTTGAGAGATTTTTCATAATCATGGAGGCTATATAACATCATAAGTTAACATTTCTGGATGGGTTTTGCTTTGGCAAATGTTATCTTGTGAAAATGCATTAACACCCTGGGATGTTTGCTGTTAATGTATGGTATTGTTTTAAAGAGTTTTAACATCTGAAATCCATGAAATAGTCTAATAATCTAAAAGAGTGGGCAGGAGACGCTGCCTGTTCCATCTTACGGAATTCATCATATGATAATCATTTAGAGTCAAGCATTATTGGAAAACTGTACAGTACGTTTTATCGTCGGGATCGAAACAAAGGAAAAATGTCAAAGCTCATTTCAGAAACATGGGGCATTGAGGTGAGACGGTGCCTCTCGTGACTATGACTCTGTGATAAGGACCAAAGAGACAGAAGCATTTATAAGGGTGAGGGATTTGAGCAGAATCTCATACAGGTTTGCCAAGGAATGATGCTGTACATGGGGAGAATATGTCTGGTTGCTAGATGAAGAAAATTGGCAATACTGCTGTAAAGTGGCATATTATGGAGGACGCATTACAGGGATTTTATCAAATTCATGGAATATCATGCTCCAGTGAGATAAGAAAGAGCCAAAGAATTGAAAAGAGAGGTTGAAGAAAAGTTCTTTCAATCTTGTATCTACAGAACATGCACATTCAGCATGTGCATCATATCTACCTTAAGAAGTTCAAGTTCAACAAAGAGTAATATTGTTATCACTTGCAGTGTTTGCTATGGAGGTTTGTGATATTATTTTCCAGAGTAGGAGAAAAGCATATCTAAACGCCCTTTTCAGGAGAGAAGTGTTAATGTTTTTTTTATTTTTTGGACTGTCAAGTATAATTTTCTGTGTAGGCAAGAGATTCTGAAGAGCTCTATTCAGGTCTTGCACAAACCCAAAGACAGGTTAAGGGCGAATTTCTGTCAGCCTAGATTTTGAGGTAAGCAGTCTGAGAATCTAAGAGATACTAATTAACTTGTTCGAGGTTTTAGCTGCAGTCCCTGACCTGTGTCATTCTACCAGTCTATACCTTATTTAGGTTTCTCTCTCTTGTCCTCGCTTACTCTCTGTCTCCCCCTCTTTTCCACTCTGCTACGAGTTCCTATCTGGTTGCCATGGAAACTCCACATATGTCTCGAACAGCTGTTTTGCAATTTTCCACAAAATGACAGCCGACTTTGCTTCATGCCCACTCTCCATTTCCCTATCAGCCACCTACTGATAGAGGGTTAACACACACACACACACTCCAAGACCAAAGCTTGAGATCAGCATCATATAATCAAACATGAACTGACATACAAAGATTTAACATGGTGAGAAAAATTACTGTGGTGGCTGTGGTGTAGCTGTTGTACTGCAGGTAAATCATTTAGTGGATACATTGTAAATCTAGGCGTGGGGCAATATAGCTGAAAAATCTATCACAGTAATGAAGTTTCATATTGGTTGATACTGATAATTATTGGTCATGTTGCGTACTCCAATAGGTTGAAGCAGCTGAGGTGATAAAATGAGTAAATATCACAATACTTTTGACCGAATACCTTGATATTACGACAATATTGTAGGGACGACTTTTGGCGTTTTCACAAAATAAAACATTAACCCAATTAGATTTTTGATATATAATCATCAGTAATGTGGATATGATGACTATGTTACTATTGTTACAGCTCTATTCTGCTTGCATAAAAACATTTTAACTTTTATTTTATTGTATGCATATGTTGGTTAGTTCTTTCTGCTCAGACTGTTATCCTATCCGTGCTTACAGTATTGCAGTAAATTGAATCATAACCACTGTGTGGATATGCATCATATCAGCAGATTCTTTCCAATACACAGCTCTAATATTGTAATTTGGTAATATTTCAATTATTTGTGCAGCCTCCTGTTCATACTGGTCTTTTTATGAGTCACCCTTTCAATGCGCTTCCATTGGAAGACATAGAAGAGGATGAAATCCACAGTCTTTCTTATGTGCACAATTTTTTGGTGTAAAAATCCCCTCTTTGTGTTTCTCTGGATTGTGTTTCTGTGCTGTGGAGGGCTCATAACATAAAGAGGGAATTATGTGTTAAAAAGACAGTAACTTTGGAAGACAACCAACTGACTCAGACTGCTGAAGTCCCATATTAGCTTCAGCTGAACTTTTGAAAGTATTTCTGAGAACAAGGACTATGGGACTATATTTTGTCCTCCATCTCTTTTAGTGAAGGTGCCTTAGGAACAAAGCCCTCGATGGCCAGTATGAAGGAGAAAACCTTTTTCAAAATTTATCTGAATATTGTTTTAGACAGACATGGGAAATATGTGAATCCATCTTTTAAGCTAAAGCAAACTTAAATGAAATATTAAAATGTTTTGCTGGTACACCGAGTACTAATGCAAATACCAAATAAACACAGTGGATATGCAGGCTTCACACACAGACTAGATTAGAACAGTGGTTTGTCTTGACAAATCCGCCAATGGTACAACAGTACTATTGATTCCTAACAGCCAAATTATCAGAAAAACACTTTGCTTCTTTGCTTTAACTGCCTGAGGGTCAATATGTAGCTCTTGACCTTTGACCTCTCTTTAGACACACTCAATAACGTGCCATAAAAACTCTGGTAGGTTCTTCTATCAAAAATTAACCATCTCTAACAAATGGGATGTTTTACAGAACAGAGACTGTCCTGGCCACTGACACTCACCAGACTTCACAGACAAAAATCACGTGAAACCAAACATGCTTAAAAAACATTGCTCCACGTTCACTAATGAGCAGCCCTGTGATAGACTGTTTGATGGACAGGAAAGCATGAACATTACCTATTCCCTTGTTACGACTTTAATGCTAGATGAGCCTTAATTGGTGGTTTAAAGTCTTGAGCCTCTTCAGTATGTAGGAGGCAGGAGATAATTGTGCTGATTGACTATATAGTTGTTTCTCATCAACCATTTAAAGTCCATTAAGCAATGAAGGCCATTAGAGGAGTGGGAAAATGTCTGTGTACAGTATGTGTTTACCCTGTTTGGCACGTGTGCATGTGTTTCTGTAATGATTAGTTAGCTTGACAGAAAATCAATTTATGACAGTATTGGTAGATTATAAATGTGTAATTTCGCAAATAAAAACCTCAAACATTTGCTGGTTACAGCTTCTTAATTGGTACAATTTGATGCTTTCTCTCTCTTCTCTTACCTTTGAAAATTAAGCACATTTCAGTGTTTGGCTGTTTGTCAAACTGTTAGACAAAATAGGGTTGCAACTCAAAGATATTTATATTGAAGATATTAAACAGGATTTTAATAATACTTAAAATTGTTAATCTTGTTATTTTTGATTGAGTTATGAATTCTTTAGTTATTAAAATGCCAGAACATCATGAAAAAAAGTTATGCTTTAGTATCTGTTTTGTCCAACCATCACTTCAAGACCCAAATCCATTAAACTGACTCATATAAAGAGACAAAAACATGTCCTCATGTTTGAAAAATGTCAACCGTCAAATATTTGGAATTTAGTTTTGCTTAATAACTTAAATAATTTACCATGTACATTTGTTGATGCATTTTTTTTTTTTTTTTTTTTTTTTTTTTTTTTATGAACTAATTGAGTGATTGTTTCGACTCTAAGGAGGCCACATTTTTACTCTGGTAACTGATGATGGACAGTTATTTTTGACATTTCTTAGAAAAATCAATAATTCACCTATTTAAAAAATTGATAAATTAATCTTTAATCCATAATATGATGCAGGCAAACCTATACGTTTAGTATACACATACATATTTTGGAAGCTGCAGTTTGTGTGTATGTGATCATAATATTCAATATTCACACTATACGCTGTACAATATTCAATTTTCTGGGGCCATTTCAACAAAAACTTGACAGGCAAGATTTATTGCAGAGCTGTTGTAAAGTAGTAGTTTACCTACTTAAGAAACTGAAAGTTATATGCTTTTTCTTGTAACCTTGTAACCTTTGCAGCAATTAAACCTTCGTGCGATCAGAAAGAATCAGAGACTTCAGTATTTGATCTGTAGGGAGAAGTCAGTGTAACAGCTGTAGCTTGTTAATGAAGGTGAACACGTCATTAATACAGATGTTCAATTATAGTTGGGACTTTCTCCAAGGGGTGTTGAATTAAATACTGTATATGCTATTTTTCTGAGGCGATATTGTGGTTTCGTTGCATAGTGTGGCAGTATGGCAACGCTATTAATAGCAATGAATAATGCCAATACCATAATACCTATATATTAGTTGTTGTGGCATGTTCAGATTAGCACAGGATTATTAACCAGCATGAACTGTTTTAAAAAATGCTCGCTGTATGTGTGTGGCTGTGTGTTGTGTGGGTTAGATGAGGTTATTTAAGAACGTCTGTCTAGATAATGACCCTTTAAGTGAAATGACCTCATGGGGGTCATCAACTGAGTTCATTAGAATTATCACCACCGTAATTACCATGGTTAGTTTCCTCAGAGCCATTGGCTTTGCTTAAAGACTACAGTGTTTGTATGTGTGTGTGCGTTTTGTGTGTGTGTGGGGCAGGGTTGCGTGACAGTGGTGCCTGTTTTGCTGGTATAATGTCTTCCAAGGTTTAGTCAGTATCCATCCAGTGCTGTCAGTGTCAGTGAAATCACATATGTCCAAACCACAGCGCACCACCTCCCTGTCTACTCTGCTCGCCCTCTCCTGTTTGTCCATCCTGCTCTGTTTATCTGTCACACACACCCACACACACACACACCCACACCACACACACACACACACACACACACACACACACACACACACACACACACACCTCACTCTCCTCTCCTCCTCTCTCTCTCTCTCTCTCTCTCTGTCTAGCTCTCATGTTGAATAAAAGATGTATCAGTGGTATGCTAAAATCTCTGTGACCTTGTTTGCCTACTACTGTCTGCTCATTTGTTCACGGCTGACTGCGTGAACTTGTTTGCAGTGGTTTGTGTTTTCTTCAGTAGATCTGTGTCAGTGTGTGAGCTGGTCGTGCACCTCACTGGAGCTCACAGAGTGTGATGTGAGTGTGTGTGTAACCCAGAGGCTGGAACGAGGAGCCACCAAACACATTCACAAACAGGCACTGACGTGTCAAGGACAGTCAGAGGACACTCGACACATATTGGTTTTGATAGTGAGTGGCGGAGATCAGTGTGTGTTGCGTGTATGTGTGTGTGTATGTGTCTTCTGTACATGCCCTGAGCAACCCCGCCTGTCTTCACACTCAGCAGGTGTTAACATATGGATGTTTGTTGTGTTGCAGTGTTGCGTCTCCTGAAGGAGGGAGCAGATCCCAATACTCCCACTTCCTCTGGGGGAACCTTGTTACACCTGGTAAGACAGACAGACAGACAGACACACACGCACGCACGCACACACGCACGCACGCACACACACACACACACACACACACAGATTTTTGACAATTATACAGAACATTATACTGATTTACATTCATTCCCTCTTAATTAACCCCAACTTGAACTGTACAATAACTGCTCCATTCCTCATTCCAACCTTCACCTAAACCTAAGCCTAATTCAAACCTTACCTAAAGATCAATCTTAATTTTGAAGGAATAGTTCAGATTATTTGAAGTGGGGTTGTAAGAGGTACTTACAGATAGCCATTGTGTTCCTACAGCAGGTCGTGGTTGACATGCCCTCAGTATGGAGAAGCAACAAGAGTCGCAATGACGAAGGCTAAGCAAAGTTCTGCTTTGGACAGGGTCAGCAACAAAACACATTTTAGCCAACTAAAGAATTAATAGAAGTTTAAGTGTACACTATATGTAGAACATTTTCAATGCCTTACCTTGACATCAGATAACCTTTTCCAATGGGAAACTGACATTACATAAGCCAAATATTGCTCTCTCCATTCAACCACTTAATTGGTGAAATCAGTAATTTTACCTCACAGCCTACAGGAGTTGCTGGTCTACCACTGCCTTGATCTGTTACTTTGTTTGTTATTGTGTGAATTCAGTATTTATAAAAGTTAGTTTGGATTCACCAAAGTCACACAGTAACACTCACTAACAGATCAAGGCAGCGGTAGGCCATCACCTGTGTTCTGTGAAGTAAAATCAGTCGCTTCGCTAATGGAATCTGGTTGGTTTGGAAAGAGCGATATTCAGCTTATATAACTGTGATTTCCCATTAGAAAAGGCTATCTGATGGTAAGGTAAAATGGCAAAAATATTCTAAATACAATGTACATTTAAACTGATATTTGATTTTTCAGTTTGGCCCTTTTTTAGGTGGCTAAAATACATTTTGCTGCTGACCCTGTCCACAGCAGTACATCACTTAGCTTCAGTGCTGGTACTCCTCTCTGCTTCTACAAACTGGGGGCATGTTGACCTCCATCTGCTGTAGAGTAACACTGGCTATCATTAAGTATCTCATACAACCCCACGTAATCCAAACTATCCCTTTGAACTGAATGGTTATTATAGTGTGAATGGCTTTTGTCACCACAGCATGATTAAAAGGTACAGACCCTCACGTACATATACTACGCAATGGTGGAAAATGTATTAGAAATACAAAAATGTCAAGATATAGTACATCATTAATTTTACCCAAAATTACATGTGTATTAAAGTAAGCATAAGTAGTATGCTAGTGAGTGTGTTTGTGTGTGTGTGTCAAAACAAATTGAAGAAAATGCCTATTATTTCTGGCATATTACGCTACAAAAAATTAAGAAATATCAGGAAGGATGCCGTGTTGTTCTCTGATGATGTCCTAATAACCACTGTCCATTCCTTCATTAGCTTTTTGCAAATTCTTTTTCACAAGTTTCCCCTGTGGCACTACACAAATGTAATAATTGCTGCACAAGACATTGTTCATATACATTCATCACTATGCACTGAACCATTCATGTGTACTGTTTGTAGTCAGCAATGCTGCAGGAAATGTACATGTCTGCAAACTAATAATAAGGAAATGTCCTGTCCTTGCATTCTGCAGTGTGCTCGCCATGACAATGTGTTTGCAGCGGAACTTTTGATTGAGCGAGGCCTGAATGTCAACCTGCAGGACGAAGACCTGTGGACAGCCCTGCATGTAGCGTGCGTGTGTGACCATGCAGATGTGGTGCTTCTGCTGCTGCTGGTAAGAAACACACACATGAGTGTGCAGTTTATTCGATAGGGATGAGTATTTTATACAGTGGCACAAATACGCAGACAAAGAGGCATGCATTGACACACATTTTGGCTGTAGTTTTAGTCATTTTCCTGTTGATCCTTGCAATTCCAAGCGTGTCAGCTACAAATTAGATTAGTGTTTTGAAACGGCTCGACATACTAGCTCTGTGTTTCGAATTAGCTTTGATCCAGTGGCTGTATTTACGTCAGCCATCTAGAATTTTTCTCACCAAGTGGAGTGTCTTCCATTGATGAGGGGTTTTGGATTATCAGGGCTCCAAAACACGACTTCCCATTCTCTCAAAAACCCAGATGAATCACTGAGAATGAGGATATTTAGAAATGGGCATTAGCATGATATCAAAGAGAGAGCCTGTTCTGTAGGGGATGTTTACAGTTCTTGTCGGGTCTGTCCCGTCAAGAGCTGTGGTTGTACTGATTAGGTCCATAACGAGAGCAGGGCCAGCTGCAGGGGAGGGCACGCACAGCCTCGTCACTCAGCGGGCCGGGTCTGTTCTGCCTGTGTTGATTAGACCCGCGGAGGGTTAACTACAGTCGGTAGAATCCAGTACAGCCTGGTTCTGCTGATTGGGTCCTAAGTGATTGCTGACTGTCTGCGTGCGGGGCAGGAAAGAGACGTTCCTGAGAGGAATGGATATGTTTGAAGAGGTGCCAGGCGAAGGGTGTGTAGAGTGGATCTGTCAGCCTGTAGTGACTGTACGACTGTTGGTTCCTATGTTTGCATGTGTTTAATTTCCCTCAAGGCAGAGGCTCATACAAGCTGCCTGTTTTGCACCAGTGGGGTGTGATATAGATACACCAAATGCAATTTATTCAGTGAGTTATGCTTTCATGATAGGCTATACTATGAGAGAGAGAGAGATTTAATACTGCTCCCAGGGAGGCAGTAACTAAATGCCTCCCATTCACTACCAAGACAGAACTAGCTTCTAGTAAATGAGGTCATATTTACACAGAACTCAGCTCTCTTGAAAGAAAGCAGGGGTAAAGAAAGGAGGAGGAGGAACTTTTCTGCGAAATTCAAATCATCAGATTTAACACTGAAAAGTTCAAACATTTTTTTCAGTTTACTTTATCAACACCAAAACATTTTTCAGCTTTCACAGCCTCAGTGTCCTTTGATACTAACTTATTAATGTGACGGTATATTCTTCTGCTTGTGTGCCCTTGTGCATGCTTGTATGATTGTGACAGTTTGTGGTTGTGAGGAGATTAGCCAAGTAAGATAAGACAGTTGAAACATCTTGATTTCTAAAATGGTGCACATTTACACATAGTCCTTTTTTCTTTAAGGTATGATACAGGGATGTTTTGATACAAATGCTGGCCTTGGAAAATGCCTCAGATTCTGTCTAAAATGCAGCATTCCGTATCTGTGAGTACACAAGTCTGTGCACAGGTCTGATACCATGTAATTTATTAGCTTTGAAACAGGACCCTGCCACTGTCCAAAGCGTCCACAACGCCAAATTTTATATAGTCAGTGGTGGCGAGAAATGGCAGACATAGCCTGCATTATTGTACCCATCTCGTGGTAAACCGAACCTCTCTGGAGTCAGGAGGAGGAATAATCTGATGGACTGCATTTTCCAGTTGGAATTTCTTCAGGAGTTCATGGTTCAACATTCAGTGTTGGCCCACTTTTTTACTTGCCTGGTTGGGCAAGTGGGTCACAAATCTGCCAACCTGAAGTAAATTCTTACTTGCCAAATTGTACAAATGTTTTATTTAATAGCAGTTACCAAATAACAACAAAGACTAAAGTTGATTGTCATGTTTAATCTAGGGCTGCAACAAATGTAACATGTCAGAAAATAGTAAAAAATGTCCATCCCAGTTTTTTTCCAAGGTGATATCTTTAAATGTCTTGTTTTATCAGTCCAAAACCCAAAGATATTTAGTTTTATTTGAGAATAAACAGAGAAGAGCAGGAAATGAACAAATTTGAGGGCTGAAAGCAGCCTTTTCTGCCATTTTTGCATGACAGATTACTTTAACCGTTAATCGATTATCAACGTAGTTTAACAGTTTAATTATTTTTTTTACCATTTGCCTGGACGGTAAAGTGAATTGCTAGATTTGTTAGCCAAACTGGCATTTTACCTACCCTGGGCAAGTGGGCAATCATAATTATTGATACCTGGTTGCCAACACTACAAACATGACTCTTAAGTTACTGACTGACTCAACAGTACCATAAGTAATCAGTGTAATCAGTATCATCATAATATTGGCATTTCACCAAGTTTTATGTTGAATACCTCTCACTGATTTGAAATAGCAGCATGTCCTTTGAGATGTTGTTTTCACTGATGCAAAACAAAGAAAACCATGTTGCTGCACCTGCGGTTTGGAGACTGTTGTCTTTGATGCCGGACAGTATTTATATTAAGTTTTTCAAGGCGTGGTAATTAATCCTAATGTCAGGAATTTTATTATGGTTTATCGTGAAACCAGTGATCATTTCACCCCAAACACTAGACACAAGATAGACATGAAATGTTATTTCCAAAATGGTGCACATTTGCATGGGGTGCTTTGATCTTTAGGGTAAGATAAATACTTGAGTTTCTTTTCCTGTTATAATCAATAGTGAAGAAGGTCTCTGAAAAGGGAGCCTGAGGCTCTTCCTGTCTACCAGGGTAAAAATAGCATCAGTCAAGCCATATTTCTGATAGATGCAATGTCTCTTTTCTTCTATTCATTCACTTCAACACTCATCTCCTACACCACAGATCCTGCCAGTGCCCAGTCATTCTGCTCATTTCTCAAGCTGCTGCCTTATCAGAGTTGTAAATAGGAGATCTTCCTTCTGAAGGTTTACGTTTTAATGAGAAGTTGAACAGTGGTCTCGCTAGAGGAGCTTGACTGGCAGCTTTATCTTTGATTGGCATGGGAAGGAATAGTGCTGCTAATATGTACTAATCTATTGTGTCCTACTCCTCCACCTCTTTCTCAATCTCCCCTCCCTTCGTCCTCTGCTTCTGTGTCCTTGATTTCCTGTCTCCAGTTCCTTTGCAGAGAAGCGGGGAAATTTTTGCTGACAGAGATGTTAGCGGGCTTGTCTCGCAGGGAAAAGTAGAGTGGGGGTTTGATGAGAAGTCTGGGTGGATGCATTGTTGCTCTGTGTCCAGATTGGCAGCAATGTTAATTCTCTTATCTCCTGCCTCCAAACAGCAGGAGAGGGACTAAGCCATTTCTAAACTATCTCATTCCCAACCCATTTCCAAATACATTCCTAAACCTATTCCTAACACCAGTGCTGGTTAATGTTTGTCACTGAGAACCTGGCAGGATTAACTGGCAGCTCAGAGGCACAGTGGATTGACTCTTAGCAAATGAATACATGACAAGGTGTGTTGTTTTTATGAATGATTCCACAAAAATATTACAGTATTATAGTGTAATACTCAATAGTGAAAACAGTCTAAACAAAACCAGACTGAACTCTCTGGCTTTTCATTTGATTTTAATACAGTCCAGTTCCTAAATAGACTTGGCTCATACACATGCATCAGGATGCCTGAAAAGAGGTTCTTGATCTCCATGTGTAACATCTCAGCTGGCCTTCTATTCAAAGCCACAGCCCACGAGATAATTATCAAATCTTACTTCTTCAAGTGGCTCAATTATGTCCTCCTAATTTCATTTTTTATATAACTGCACTGAAAAGTGACTGAACTCTGACTAAAAAGATGTGGTAAGTGATTAGAGTTAATTGCAGACTTGCCCTCATTCTGCATCTTCTTGAGAGAAAGCTTTTTGACAGAGCTGAAAGCAGGGCTGCACAGGTAAGGTAAAAAAAAAAAAAAAAAAAATTTCAATAGATATTACAATCAGGAAATGATTAATAATCCATGGCAATCATAATTGTTGCATCGCAATTTTCATTTTCACTGAAGAAAACTATTAAAATCATGAGGATGTGACAGTTGTTGGGATCTGCACCAAACTAAACTAAATGCACTTCAACTGAAAAAGTCTTCTTTCCTTTCCCTCTCTGTCATATTGTAGCTTTCAGTCTCTAAACGTATGTAGGAGAAGATGTAGCAATGCAGTGATGTGATCCATGTTTCAGAATGTTATTTCTCATCTCGTAGTTTAAAACCCAGCGGGGTTACAGTTGTAGGATTGACCCACTTTCCGTGCTTGTAAATGATGAATTTAAAACTTCTGAACTCTGGCTCTTTTGAAGTAAAACGATTAACAGCAAGCCCCTGGCTGCACTGAACTCCACTTAACACCAGTTGAATTTTTTGGTGGTTTTCTGCTGATAATGTAGCCCTGCCTCCTCTAAACATGGTAATAGTTCATCAAGCAATTGCTGCACATTTCCTTTGTCTGTGAATGGCTTTGATTAAAGTCTCAAACATTACAGTACATTCTCTTATCCTGGCATGAATGTCACTGTGCAACAACAGAAAGTACGAACAAACATTTTTTATCATGATTTGGAAAAAATGTCATCATTACACTTTGTACACTTTTGACTCTGTTAATTCTGACACATCACAACACTGCAGCAGGACAGATTACATTACAGTTGAGCAGATGTTGTGTGCAGCCAGTTGAGAATAAGGTCATTGCTTAGTTGTAAAACATGCTGCCTCTGGTACATTTCTTTGTCACAGGCCTTTGATAATAACTTTTGAGAGTTTCATTGACACTGGGTTACATTTTTTTGGGAAAAAAAAGAGAAAATCTAAATGGTAGATTGTACAGTATGAATATGTTAGAATTATTAGATAAAGCTTTGGAATTATTTTGAAGTTTCATATATGTGATTTTAGATAGGAACACAAAATAATTTTAGGCTGAGATCCAGACGAGTCAAAACCATTTATCAAATATGGGGCAGGTTTCAGTACTGTACAGAGGAACACTGTTGAGGCACATTGGTAAACAACCAAGATGACTTCTGTTGATGTAGAATGTGTTTTGTTGAATTCACTATCACGTCAGTATTAAACAACCTGGACGATATAAGAGCAAGAACTGCACTCAAAGCTTCAATATTCAACATTTACCAGCTAAAATGTTGAAAAATGCTAGACTTTGTTAAATGTTTTGTTGAGTTTTGTACTCACGTTATCTGAAATGTTTCCAACAGTGGTCAAATCGAGACAAATCTGTACTTTCATTCCAGGAACGGTGTGTTTCCTACTAGCTACTATTTGCTATAACTTTGATGAAAACACAGGATATGTTGGCTAGATCAGAAGGTGATGAAGGAAATTTGCAACTGTGACTTAACATGTGAATAAAACTTAAATACATTACCTTTTCCGTTAACATCATTCTGAGTGAGTCATCATGTCAGATTTGTTATTCTGTGCCCGTTGATAATATCTCTGGGAAAGTGAAAAATAAGCTGAGATGCTCCATTCATCTCTGAACACAACAGTACAGATTTTAAAAACAAGAACAAAAAAATAATTTAAAAAATAGTGTATGAGAACTCTTTGCTTTGGATGATTTCCACTGAGCTGTGACAATGTCCACTCAGCACTGCTCAGCCCAGGGGACAGCTTTCAGCGCGTAGTTGGTATTGATTCTGTGGCAGTCATTGCATGGAACAACTTCCATTATGAACCACAGGCAGTGTAGTGTTAACAGATTTCCATCTCGGGGACGTCAGAGGTGGATTCATCATACTGTGGCGGGGAGTGCGTCAGGGGTCAGAAGTCAACTTGTTAACCCCTCGCAGCCTGTGAGGCTGCCATCCTGCACCAACTCGTTTATATCTGTCAGCACTTATCATATATGCTTAGACACATGATTAATGTCTCTGGATCGATGGCCCACACATCGGTTGTGGTTCCTTCACCATAACCTGTGTCTGGTGGTCTCGCAGCTTTGTGCGCCATAACAGGAACTTCACATAAATTATATCTGCAGTGACAGTTTTCTATTGTCAACATGTGTACAACTACTGTAAGGTCATAAACGTGAAAAGCACTTCACAAGTCACATTTTGCACTGATTAGTGTAGTTTACGGATAGAAAACATGTTCAAGAATTTAGATCAGAAACCTGACTCAGTGGCGCAAGACTGATACACATTGAATGCCTCACATCAATTTCTGCATTTTCAGCACATTTTAACAATATCATAATAGTGACAAATGTGATCACTTGGGTCCCTATAATTGTGATATGACACTGTTTCATCTCTACAGCACACTGTAGGATGATGTTATGATGTAAAATGTAAATTTTGATTTTCATTATTTCAGAACTGTCAAAGCACCACATACATTTCAAGGTTTTTCCAGCTGTGAGTGAAAGAGTTCAGTAGTGAGAGTGACCTCCTGACAGACAGAGTGAGATATATCTGTCTGTCAGCTGATAACTTCAGCTCCAGCTCAGACCCCTATTGACTTTTGCTGGACCTTGAAGTGAATTGTCTGGGTTAGCACAACACTTTACTACCAGCAATGCAGTTCACACTCTCTCTCACACATACACGCACACACAGTAACACACACACTCACATAGAGAGGCAGAGGCACCCTGAGTGAAGCTGTCAGGTTTATGAGGACGTTGATCACCTTTGGGGGCGAAGCACAAATCTAAGGAATATAGATGGAGCAGTCCAAATTTGACAGTAGGGAGGGATTGGGGTTGGAGTGTGTATGTGTTGGTGTTGTGTGTTTTGTGGGGGTAGTGGTGGGCGGAGGGGGCATAATAATATCCTCTCCCTCTCTGACTCACTCACATCTCATCTCATGCTCTTCAAGCTGCGCCTCACGTTGCGATAAGGCTTCTTGTTTTCTCATGAATAGTCAGCAGCTGATAGTTTTTAATGTTAATTAATTCCCTTTGTTAACCCCTAACTAACCCTTATAAGTGAGCGAAAACAGCTCCCACTAGACAGCACAGATGGGTGCACAGTGAAACCACAAAGCTCACCAGAACAGGTCCTCTGATAGCTGGAATCGACAGCAATTACTGACTGTAATTCCATGACATTTCTTGGATGAAAAAACGTTTCCTTCGACTATCTGCACAACACTTTACATAACTGAAACAATAACTATTGTCTGATTTATAAAGAAGAAGAAGTTAAAAGGTTGCATTGAAGGTCTTAGGCTCAGTCTCCTGGTTTTGTTGTTTTCAGAGCACTAATGTTAACAGCTCTTATGTTGCTCTGTCAGCTGGCTCTCTCCCTCAGCCCTCTCCCTCCCATTTTTTGCTTTTCCCACCCCTTCCCTCTCTGTCTGCCTAAGGACTGGGTCATAAATCTCTTTGCCGCACTGCAACTGGGTCGTTAGGATTCTATTAGGTGTAAATATTCAATAAGGATCCTAGCTTAAAGTCCCATGTCCATGTTATCAGACCTGGTCCAGCTAAGATCGTTACACTGGCTTGTCTTTTATGGTTTAGTCAAACAACAGGAAGGGATTTATGGCTGCATGCTGACAATTGCCACTTGAATGGATGTAGGTTACTTTAGTACCTAACCCCAAAGAAGGGATAATAAAAATGAAAAGGACAGAAGTAAAAGTACATTTTGCACAGCTTGTCTACATTTCAGCTTTCCTGGTAAAGCATTGCACCATTTTTTACAAATAATGAGCACGGTAGAGTTCCTCCAAAGAGAAGCAATCAATCATTGCTATATTGTGAGCGACGACTGTGCAGTAGTAAGAGTAACAGTCATTAAAAGAGCCTGAGGGAAGGTCTCCATGTTATCTCATGCTATAACAGAAGACTGTTCTGGCAGGGTCCTTGTAGAGTAAACACACATTAATCTTGTCACCCGCACACACACGCTCACCCTGATGATCCCAGGTAACGGTAACCAACGCCCTCGCTCTTCACTGCCCCACCCCCTGGGCAGTTATTTAATGAGTTCTTTAATTCACTGTATTGTCTGTTAATGTCTCCATGGTTGTGCTCAGGTACACGCCTCTGGGAAGCTGAGATAATGGGGCCCACTTTATCACTGATTCAAGTCTGATGAATGGCCCTGGCTAAAACTCAGTTTGTTTGTATCTTCTCTGCTTCCTCCTGCCTGGCGTCTGGTAGGCGGGGGTGAATGTGCTGCTGCAGGACGTCAACGGAAACATTCCTCTGGACTACGCCTGCGAGGGGACCGAGACCAGCTACATCCTCCGAAAACACCTGGAGGAAAATGGTAAAGTCTGTGACATTTCATTCATTATGAGCCCAATTATCAGGCAAATAGAAAAAAATAAGTATAATGAGAAAAAGTAAATAATAAGCTTTGAAGTTCATTCATAAGGTGCTTTTCAAGACCAGAGTTGGAAGGTGCTTCAGAACATGAAGACAAAAAGAAATAAATCACAACTTAAAAGACTGTCATACACAGATAAGGCAATAAAAGTGGAGATAGAAAGGTAAAACAAAATATAAAAGAACAACATTAAAATGTTTAGAAATATTATGCCAGTCAGTTTTTAGAAGTTTATTAAACTGTGCCACTGACTCAGCTGCTCTGATGTCGAGGGGGAGTTTGTTACACAATGTTGAGCTAAAACAGTAAAAGCATGATCTCCCTTTGTTTTAAGCGTGGACCTTGGAACTTGGAACAGAATAGAGCTGAGAACTGAGCTGCCCTGTTGAACCCCACATTACATGAGAGTAGTTGAAGAACTAAAGTGATTGACAGTGACCTTGAATACTCTGTTTGATTAGTAAGATGAAAAGCAGTTTGCAGCAGTTTCACCTAGTCCAACTCTCTGTCTGTTGAGTAAATATTCAATTTTCTTCATTGAGGAAGTATTGGGATCATGTGAATGGTTAATATGTCACATGGCAGTTAAACAGGAGGTGTGTGTGAAGGTGAAGTACACCTACAGGCCTAAAGATGGTGGATTGTGATTGGGGCACTTGTCTCACGCGGAGTTAGGAGAAGGTCAACACAGGTGCTGCGATTAACAGAGATAAAGTCACAGAAGAGTGTGAGGCACACTGAGGCGTACAGTGACAGAGGGAGAAGCAGGGAAAAGAGAGAAAAGAATAAGAAATTCAGAGAGACACGCAGAGAAAGGGGAACAACGGAAATCGCGCTGACGAAGCCAAGCAGAAACAGATATAGACAATGATGGAGGGTCTTCTCTCATCCATCTGTCATTGGCCATGGGATCATATGACAAATGCAAGCTCCTGACTGCAGACAGCTAACTCATCAAAGCTCAGAGACCACCCCCCCCCCCACCCCCCCCCACACACACACACACACCACACACACCAACTTCCCAGCCACTGAATTTTTTTTTTTTTTTTTTTTTTTTTGAGACTTCTCTCTGCTTCTGTCTGCCAGCCCCTGTGGTGATCTCTTCCCTCCTGCCTACCTTCAGCTCCCCTGATACTCCCCCATCTCGCTGGGCTTTGCCACCATGAAACACACTCTTACTCACACAGGCTCACTCTGCCTCAGTTGCTATAGCAACTTGGCTGCATGCTCTCCATCCCCATCAAGTTTGTGCGGTTGTGGGAAAAAGACAGACCGTCCATGTGTCTCTACATCAGGGAGAAATAGATTTTTCTCCTCAGTGTCTTAGCTGAGTCGCTTGTGTTTCATGTAGTGCTGGATTCCTACAAGCACTATAGAGAATAAGAATTCTCTCTGTTACATTAATGTTCCTATGAGAATGACTCAAAAAGGTACACATCCTGTGGCTCTCATTTGCTTGCAAAGACAAACTTATTGATTAGCTAATCCAACCAGTCTACTTGGAAAAGTCCCATTAGTTAGTGGCCTAGAGCTATCCAAGTGAAACATGGATTCATTGATAATCAATCCATGCTATTACAACAGTCCACATCATGCATGTGATTATGGAGCAGTGCTCTAACCTTCATAGTTTAGAATAGACGCCCTTATTGACCTCTGTCGTCGTGCTCTGTATGAGCATTCCATTGCATTTTGGCCATCAGTAGATCTGCCAGGCTGTGTTTAGCACAAGAGGGTTTCCTTGTTTGGCGTCCTGTTTGAATCACAACTCATCCCTACTTATTGCAAAAGTCAGTTAACCCCCTAGTTAGTTCGAAACAGGTGAATATGAGATTTTAAGAATACTTTGGGAAATAGACATGTTTGCCTTCTCATTGAGAGTTAGTTAAGAAGTCACTGCTCCTGGCCAAGAATTGTACAGATGACATGAATGAGATAGACCCATTAGTTAAGATAAGCTAACTATCTCCTCTCTACAGTTTTATTTTTAACACACAGATATGAGAGTGATATTGATATCTGATCTAATTCATTACCACAAAGTGAATAGGAGTATTTCTCACATGGCCAAAGTACTGCACACACTCAGTCAGCAGCAAAATGTGTTTTAGTCGCCTAAAAAAAAATTATATATTATATATTGTGTATTTAAAATATTTTCACTGCTTTACTTTGCTTACAGCCTTTTCCAGTGGGAAACAGCTCTTATATAAGCCAAAAATTGCTTTCTCCAATGCCACCAGGCTCCTTTGGCAAAAACATAACTTAAGAGACCACGTGAGTTGCTGGTCTCCCACTGCCTCAGTTTGTTTTTTTTGTGTTATGGTGTGACTTTTGTGTTTTGAGGATTAGTTTGGATTCAGATTTGTTCTGTGAGGTAAAATTGCTGAGGCTGGTGGCTGTGGAGAAACCAATATTTGACTTGAATAATGTTGGATTCCTGTTAGAAAAGTCTGTCTGACTGCAAGATTAAGTGATGAAAATATTCTAAATATACTGTACATTTGGAGCAATTTCAGTAAGACAATTCATGTTTTAAAATGTTTTCTTTACAGCAGCAGAACATAGTAAGAGTTTGGCATCTCTCATCACTCCCCACAGATTATGTTTACTTGGTCTGGGTACCAAACACAGTACTTTCAATGGTACTGACCGAATTACATTGGTACTACTGAGTACCAATTCACGTTAAACCAATTGGTGCCAAATTTCAATACCTGGGAGCTTATTCTGGGTGAGAGAGTATTTCACAGTATAGAGAAAAGGGGAAAGAAGAGAGTGAAGTTAAGTGAGCAGCAGCAGCTTATTTCAGTCACAGAGCAGAATGAGAGAGTCACGGCGATGGTGAGCCGTAAGCGGATGCTAGTGTGATTCAATTTTTCAAAACTGGACGCAGACAGCACTCGCTGCTGGCTACGTAATGAGAAATGCAAAGCTGGTGAGGGCAATACGTCTAACAAAAACAAATCACAGTTCATCTAAAGGCTAAAGAATGCTATGTTTTCAGAGCCTGAAAGCTGAACCCCCCAGCAGCAGCTGCAACAAGCATTCACACACCTGCTGCCTGCATCTATACAATATAACTTAACCCGACATGAACGACAAAACTTTAATATTGATATCTCAGTTGATTAAAGTTGCTGCTGGGGATAACTGGGCTGTTTTCATTGTCTTGGTTGGCTTCGCATTTTTACTCACATTAGCCAACACTCAGTCACTGGCTCTGCCTGTAATTCCTTACCAATATGATATTTAGTATGCCACTCAACAGTATGTGAGATTTATTTGTATGCCAGAAACCTTAGTATGAAACCAGTTTTTGTGAATTGCAGAATATTAATGGGGAAATATTACAATATGTGAGCACAGTGGCGGTAACAGCAACATACAGGAAGGACATAACTTTTGTTTCCTCTGCGACATAAACAATAGTTTTGCCCTGGTGACAGACTGACTGGCTGCAGGTTGTAGGGACGGTTTGAGAAAGGAAAAGGAAGGATTTTATTTTGTGTGATGTATAAAATTCTTTCAATAAATAGTAGAATATTCATAATAAATCGCAATGTTGAAATTGAGAAGTTTGAACCTATGTTTTACAATGGAAATTACAATTTTTGTTATTTCAGAGAGAGTAAAGTACTGAAAAAAGGTAACGTTGTGTAATGTTTACATAAAGGTATAGAGGAGTTGTGAAATATATCTAAAACTGCCGGTTGGTCCCTGGAGGTGAATGCTGGGACTGGAAGAACAGGCAGTGATACCGATGCAGTGCAGCAGTGTCATTAACAAGCAGAAGGAGAAATGGGAAGGTTTTGGAATTTAAATAGATCCCCAGATTGGGAGGGTGTTTAGGTACATTACTATGGAGAGTGAGGTCTGTCATGTATTAATAGCAGTGCACCTTGATTTGAGTGCCTGAACTAGCTCGACAGGCATTGATATGGGTGGTGGTACACTGCTTAGCTTCCTACACTAGTACTCTTGCTTCTCCTTGAAACTGTGGATGTGCAGACTGCTGTCTGCTGTAGGTAATACACTGACTATGGATAAGTACCTCATATCTCATCTGAGCTATACTACAAGCATAACATCTAAAGACCTAATGTAACTTGTGTGTCTAAATTTTAGGTGTGGACGCGTCCTCCATTCACACCATGAAGACGCAGAGACCCAGCACAATGCTGTCTGACGTTAGACAGCTTGTAGTTACAGGGGCAGGCCTCAACCAGCCCAATGATGACGGGGTCACTCTGGTAAGTAAGGTCATATGTCTTCACCTCAGTTTTGTACCAGATACTGTAGCTTCTCCTTTTTGCTATCATAACTATATCTTTGCTTCTTCTCTGTCTCTCTGAAGCTCCACATAGCATGTGCCAGTGGTTATAGGGAGGTGGTGTCTGTGTTGTTGGAGAGTGGGGCGGACCCTCATCCTGCTGACAACAACTTTTGGACCCCGCTCCACCTGGCTGCTAAATATGGACAGGTACCTCACAGCTGCTCTACAAAATGATTTTAATGAAGTAGTCACTTAATTTAAACTCATCCAGCTGCATTGATCCAGTGCCATTGGAGTCATTCATGAAATGAATGAATTAATGAGGAAATTATTGATGGATGGAGTGTTCCTTCGAGGAAGTTGCCTCCAGGAACCCTGCACACATTCTGATAAACTGCTCTTTTTGGGTCTATTGATCAGTAACAGTCAAACTGCTGGCACAGAACAGCAAACGTTTCAGGATAGCAGTCTAATGGTCTCTCTTAGAGGAAAGGAGATTGATTTCCAAATAGGGCGGATGTGAGTTGTTGGAGCGATGGAATCTTGGGGTTTGGAATGGGTCCAACTATGAAGGAAGGGAAGTGATCACATTCAGATCTTGCTGACCCGACTAGATATTTAATTACATTTCTGGGCTGTGTGCTCTGCTGCTGACAAAGAGAATTTATTCATTTGGTATTAAGAGTCGCTCTCAACGTCTTTTGGTTCATCTACCCTCAAGGCATGTTTTTTCCCCTGTAACAGTGTGTTTTAAAAATTCTTTCTTCCTCTGTGTTACCTCGCAGCCCTTTTCTGTTTCATTCATAAAGATCAGCTACTTTTGTTTTCTTTTTTCCTCTTACATGATCCCTTCATACAGTTGATGATAGTTAATCAGTAAATGTACAAATCTCCCAGACTACAATCTTCTAAATGGAGATATAACCTTTGTGTGTCTCCTTGTTTGTTTGTCTTTCTGCATACACAATTGCGCTGTGTGAGTGTCTGTGTGTAGGTGTGTGTGTGTGTTTGTGTGTGTGTAATGTGTACAGTAAGTGCATCTGACTTAAGAGTGGCAGTCTAGAGGATTGGAGAATCGATTAGGTTTCCCTCGCAGAGCTAAATCACCTCAGCCATCGGCTCCTTACTGGTGCCAGTGCTTTGCCTCCTGCATACCAACTACTCCCTGAGCCTTCTTAACACTCACTTCCTGTCACCGTCTCCTTATAGCTGGTCTGACACTGACATGTCAGTAATGCAGGGCATTATGGGTTCAAGATGTGTGTGTATGTATGCAGCCAAGTAAATCGCTGGTCCCACTAATAAGAGGTTTTGCTGATATGAGGCACAAGCAAACTGTTGCCTAGAAACACTTGCTGGCAACTGTAACACTAGCTGGTACATTAAACCCGCAGACCCCTTTTGCAGTGTGGCATACGTACTGGGCTGACCCTTTAAGAAGATGTATGACCCTATTACTGCAGCTAATTAAACTTCCCTCCCTCTGTCTTGTGATAAGTTAGACCCTAGTTCTTGGCTTCCTTGGCTTTTCAAGTTGTGCTCTCTTGAGGGAAGAATTTTAAATAGTTCTGTGTTGGATTTTCAAACAAAGATGATGTAATGTTAAAATACAACCCTGCTGGGATTGGATTAATTCATTCAGCTTTATAATGAAGGTATAAGGGAGGCTGAGACAATACAGCTACTACCTGATTCAATTGAACATTTAATGTTTCTCTCAAGATTAATTTTCAGGTCTGACAAATATTATTAAAAGGACATTTGGACCCTTACCAAAAACTGTCCTAAATCTACAACAACTGTGAGGTTGCTTTGTTCGCACTGATCCCCTGGTACTGATGACCTTTTCCTGGTCCTCCTGTAAACTTTGACCCGTTGAAGAGTTCAGAGCTTGTGGTGCCACTGACGTGTTGTCAGTATTTATAGGGTGTCAGTGCAGCTGACAGGGTTTGTGGGCAATAGAGATGCTTTAGACTCATAGCCAAGCAGCTGTTGACGTTGGTCAGAGCCAGTCTGCTGAATGTGCTGAGTCACTCTGTTCCACGCTGTAAACGATGTGTTATTACTCTGCAGTAGTACAAAGAAGTTCTGCTACTGCTAGAGCTGTTTGGAGCTGCTATTAGAAACATATGTTGGATATCAATTCATTTCAGTAAATGACTTCCATTAAATGTGGGAAGTCACATGAGACAAACACAGTGGTCAAAATCAATGCTGCAGAAGCTGAGATATCTCGACTTTAAGTCCCTAGTATAGGTGACTCTCCAAGAACCTACAATTGTGATAATGCATCACATGTCATTTGTTAAACAAGCCAACCACAAACTGAGATTACTTGATTCAAACTTTAGAAAGCTAAAGATGAGTAGTGATCTCTAAGATGAATAACAAGCACATGTGTAAAACTGCGAGAATGTCTATATGCCTGAAAATCTATCATGATAGTTAAGTTTCATATTGGTCAATATCAATTGCTATTGGTCATGTAGGTCTTGGTAATCCAAAGAGTTGAAGAGGCTACAGTGATTAAAAAAAAAAAAAAAAATGTGATGGTATCCATCCATCCATCCATCCATCCATCCATCCATCCATCTCTTCTTCCTCTTCCTTCCTTTCCAGTCACCTCCTTGGGGATCTTGAGGCATTCCCAGCAGAGGTTCTACTCTGAGCTCCCTCCGCATGTCTGAGCCCCTCACCCTCTGATAATTAACTGACTGCCATAACGGAGAGCAGACCTGTCCTTTTTTATTCACAATTTCTTCTCCATCTGACCTCATTTTGTCATTCTACACTGTTCCTGTTGTTGCTCTCAAGTGTGGATGTTGCAACCAAACACACACACTCTTGAATGATAACATGCGGCTGGCTGTTTATGAGCTGGGCCGTATTCTTTATGTGCTTTCATGGTGTTCTTTGCATTAAATCCATGTAAGTGAAACATCTTAACATTTATTCACTATTTTTGTGTTGATATTGATGACGTGCCTATTGCTGACACATATTGCTATCATTTATCGCTTAGGCCTAAGTGCCCCTTTATTGTTTTTTAGTGTAGGTTTTATTGATACTGAAGTGTATAGGAAGCATTTTTGATGCAATGAACTGTTGAGAATCAGTAATAAGAAGAATTAATTTACTTTGTGGTTAGTTTTACCAGATTTTAACTTAGCCCAAGCACAATAATGTAGTTACCTGCCGTTGAGTAAACTGTATGGACCACTAAACTGAAAAAAGTGGAAATATGTTTGTGGTGTCTTGATAGACAGCTTCAATGGAAATCTGTCTCATAATTAGAGGCGAGTATTTTCCTTGCTAGTGACTGACAGTACAAACTTTAACAGTGCTTATTGCATTGCAGCTAAATATAGCAGTCTGAACAGTAGGAGGGGTTGTATTTGGTTTATTATTTTCCTAGAATGTTTTCCTGGAATTTGCTGTGGTTGAGTAGATTCTTGTGTTTAATTATCAGCCATACTCATCTCCTTTTCATTTTGAAATGAGGCTTTTACGTTTATTGTGCTGCAGAGACAGTTTCTGGGTCATGCCAACTTTCCTACAGCACCGAGAAATGATGAAGAAGATCCTTGTCTATTATCAATAAACTGAGTCACACTGCAGATACTTGGTGCCTGTGTGAGCTTAGGCTAAAAGAAAAACTCAGACAGAAGCAAAATAGGGGACAGAGGTGACAGCCATCACATGTCACTGTCTGTAGAAATGAGAGTAGACGACTTTGGGGTTCTCCTACTGTCACATATAATGGAAGATAGGCTCATTATTAAAGGATCTCCCAGTCAGGGAGACCTGTATAGACCTGTCATGTGTGACATACACTGAACGTATCTTCTGTTCAATGTTTAAATTCTCGGTCTGTGTCACAGTATATCCTACATCTACATATCTACATGTCTCCTTTGACCTTTAACAGGAGGATCTTCAAAAAAATACTGCTATGAAATACATTTTTATGTTTGTCAAGAAGCTACATTTAACATGCCCTAAAAATGTTTTTGTAGGATCTAATGAAAATGGATGTGGGTGTTTCTCCCATCTCTTACAGACAAGCATCGTTAGCCAGCTCCTGAGGCACAGAGCAAACCCCACTCTGCTGAACTGCAACCAAGACAAGCCCTCAGGTAACACATTTACACATTCACACAAATACATTTGTGTGCACACACACAAATATTGCTGCTGGAATGGGCGAACGTGTTTTAGCAGGAGGTAATGAAGCAAAGAAGCAGAGAAATGGATTTTGATTTATTCAGCTGAGCCTGCTCAAATGCATTAATAATCAGTGTGATCACATAAAACACAGGCCCATACCCCACAACACCACACACAGTGTACACAGTGTAGACAGTGAATGAGGCTCTGTTGCAATCTGAACACATCTGAGTGTATCTGCAAGAGAGAACCCAGTGAAAGAAAACATTAACACCTGACTTATGCCTGTGCCCTCATACACACATGCACTGATTAAATTTCGATGATGACAGTGTGGTGTGATTAATTTGCAAATGGGCAGAAAGGTGTCACATCATTATCCAGAGACATGTATTGTTTTGCCCGCTATCAGTCACAGTCTTACAGTGATATTGTAATTTTAAATCTCCTTTAAATCCCACCCTCCTAAATTTAATTTACATTAAAGGTAGTCTGTAATATTTCTGATCACTATTTGTGCTGTGTAGCAATGTTTTGCTTTTAAGGCAACTGTTTTTTGAATGGAAATTCTATCTTAAGTTTTGAAATAAACTAAAGTTTGTGACCTATAATCATTTCTTGATATAATTTACTTTTCTTAGAAAAACTTGAATCTGAGTTTCAGAAACAAACATTTTGTATTTTTTTACTATATTTAAACATGGCAACCATTTCAATTTCAAGTATCTAAATAATTAAACATCTATGAGCATATTTTGAGATACAGAATTTTGGGGATTTCTAAAATTTAAAGATTCAAGTTTATCTCTGAAAAAAAGTAAATTATCTCAACAAAAGATTATACAGTGGCGAAACCTTTTTTAGTTTATTTTAAAACTTAAGCATTTGAGTTTCACTAAAAACTCAAATTTAGTGAAGAGCCTTGGTATTGAGTTTTCTCAACTTTTCTTTTTACAGTGCAGACAGACAAATAGCTGGAAACGTCTCATCCGTCGCTAGCCAGGCCTGTGTGTCAAATACAGAAATGTGATGGTAAATGAAACTGACATTTACCTCAAAGATTGGCCATATCTGGGCTGACATTCCGCTTGTGTTTCATGCTATTGCATGGATCAATAGTCTGAGATGAAAAACATTCCAAGAAATATGGCAGTGCCCCAACAAAAGGCAGGGAAGAAGCAGACTGGCAGCTGATGTAAACATAAATGTAAACTTTTAGGAAAACTCCTCAAGGTCCCTTCACATCTTAAAAATTAGTAATTTAAAGAAAAGACAACCTTTTCTCAGCTTCTCTGTCAAACACGCAGTCTCTCTGTAGGTGTAATAGTGTTAATTTACATATTTATATTAATCTCAGTGATAATGTTGTAGTGAAAGCCATTATCAGCTGATGATCCTGATCAGTCATATACCCCCCACACACAGCAGGAGTAGAAGTCCCTGCATTTCAAATGTGAACAGAACTGTTATAAAACCACCTATTGAACCAGGCCGCTGATGAATGTACTGTGGTCATTGATCATGTAAGAGTCTCTTGCGTGATTGTGATGAAATGTGTCACATCGAGAGGCTTTGGGCTCCTAACCTCTCCATTGTGAGATCAAATATCATAGCTGCCTCTAACCATTTACTCCCATGGCTTCATCACACCTCTCATTGCCTCACTCCAGCCTCAATCAATAGCCCCTTCTAGCATGTAGGCTTAGAAAAGATGTGAGGCAAGCCCTCAGAGACAGAGACAATCCCCCCTCTTTTTCACTTGGAGCCCCACGCCCCTCCCACAGCATCCACAGGACCAAAGAAAGCCAGAGCAAGAGATGGGAGTCTAGGGGGTTGTCAGTCACACAGAAATAAAAAGACAGGATGAAGCCATCCCTATCCCTTGTGTCCTGTTAGACCTCATTACAGACAGGGGGGGATCTTAACTCCCCCTTTCTCTTAAGCACAGTTGGATTGATTCACAGTGGGGTTCACATTCTACACCGGTGCAGGCTCATCCACATGGATCATGAAGGAGGACTGGTATGGCAAAAGACGAGAACAGAAAGGTGTACCTGTCTTTTTAAGAGCAGAGAGCATTAGCTAACAATATGACCACACCCTCACTCTCTTTACCTAAGAATGGTGAGAAAAAAAATGGAGCTTCTGAATTTGACAATTTTAAGTTTTCTCTGTCTCTGTGATTTTTGTATTTTGCAATAAATCGCTGTACTGATTAGCTTGAATTGTGTTTCATGTCACCAGACATTGCTGCATCAGAGCCCATTGCTGATATGCTGCTGACTGCAGAGGAGAGCTGGCTGCAGAGGCTGTCGGACCCCTCCGCTCCTCTACCCTCCACTGACCAATGCTATGATGGCGGTTCACACGACCTCAACACTCCTGTCAAGAACTTGTGGGTTTATAGTTTTATAAGCATGGTTGTTGTGTTATGGTTACTCTTTGGTTACTTTATCCTTTCTTCCCTTTGCTCCAAATCTACTTCCTGTCCCTTCATCTACGGTGTCTATTCCAACTCCTTGTTTATCCGCCTATCACTCAGGAACCCCCTGGGTCTCTCTATCTCTAAGCGGGACAGTCTCCTGGAGAAGTGCGCCATGTTCAGAGAAGCAGGTGGAGCACTGAGCCGACAGCCCTCCCAGGACAACGGCCTAGATGGTCCTTTTAGCTCTGGAGCCAGCAAACTGGAGCAGGTAGCTTGTCATCTTTTTTTTTTTTAATGTAACATATATTTAACCAAGTAAATCCCATTGAGATCAACAATTTTTTTATGGGTGTCCTAGCCAAGATGGCAACATACAAAAGGTTACAAACAACAGCAATAACCACAATAAAAACATGTAGGATATATATTGACGAGTCAACATAGTTAAAATGTCAATAGAAATAGACAGGTACCAACCAATTCAGTCAGTGTTTCACTTTTAAAGGGAAACGTTGGCACTTTTCATTTAAATGTCCGGTCAGTGTTGATGATACTCAGTTGAAGCAATAAAATCCTTAGTTGTGCTATATTGACTGAGAAAGCTGAGTTCTAATGCTACAAAATCTGTAGTTCTTTGTGAATCCAGTGGCTTCAGTGGATGCAGAAAGAACTATTGGCCGTTTCAGCTTGAATTTCTAGTTTCCACCTCTGGGTAGCCAGGGGGTGTGCTAGATGAGTATTTTTGTCACTTAATGCTTATAGCTATAGGCTAGGGTGATGATACACAGCAACATGGGCCTGAGCATAAGAAGCTCACCCACAATGCACCCTGGTACATCCTAGGACACTGCTAAACAGCTCTGTCAGCAGGAAGACTCAGTTTTCTTGGCCAATTTATTGCTTCAGTTGACTACATTTACCATCAGCGCTGACTGGACATCCACATGAAAAGTGCTGAAATTTCCCTGTAAGAGCTTTAAAATGAAGCAGGGAAAGTTCTCTTACTCTCTTACTTTCATATCTTTTTGATGGCTGTTCCAAGTGAGGGAAGCAAAGCACATAAAAGCTGTCTTTCCCATTTCTTTCCTTACATGTGGAACAGACGATAAGAATGAATCTTGTGATCTCAGATGAGAGATCACATCACTTTTTACAGCTCCTGTTGACTAAAAAGTACTATAAGACAGACCGAGACAGAACACAAATAAACCCAAATGTCCAGGGGGATTACACAAGAGGAAGAATTTCATATATTCCATTTGTTACTTTGCTTTGTTTTTATAAATGAAGAAGGGGCTTGCCATACATTAAACATATCTCTTGACCAACTTAAAATTGGATCAAAGTTTTTTCTGTTTCAAATTAAACATGACTGTGAATTTCAGATAAAATTACTATACTGATTAGTCCATTCTGTGTGCCATCAGATATTTATCGAAGTATCTTATGTAAGTGGAAGAGCGGACATTGCAGTCACGTCTGCTTCATCATCATCAGGCTCACTTGTCTTCCTTTTTATCTGGTACATCACATGCTGTGTAATTACTTTGGAAAGGGTTTCATTACCCCAAAGTGTTATTGAGGTGTCATTGAGGTTCCTCAACTGGCAGAGGCAGAGAAATTTGACAAAAGAAATCAAAACTATTAAAACTGTCGAGTCTTTTGATTCAGCAGTGATGATCGAGAAGTGTTGAGCAATATGTGCTGTAGTTCTCTCCAATAATGCACGTTTGAGACCCAAGAGCAGACAGATCCTCAATCAATTTGTGAAGAGTTTCATTGGAACAAAACCCTGCTATATCCCAGACTTTAAATTTATCATGTAAAAGAGATGCAGATTTTAGTGTCTGCACGTTGATTTAAAGGTAGATTATGCAGCATTGTTTGTAAATGCACTACAGCCCAAATGATACAGGATTTTTGAGACCAATACAGATTTTAAACAGGAAAAATTAAACAATTACCACTATGGTGGCCAATATAGCAATTTTTGAGATGGAATAAAAATAGACCTTTTCTGTTGTGCTGTGATTTTGCAGTGATATGACTATGCAAAGTTGCTCAGAAGGCAGTTTCAAAAAAATAAATGTATTTTAGAATATTCTATATTTTATTTAGCATGTTAAATAATTTAACATATACATATGTCAACCAGTTGTAGAAAGGAATACTGAGATAATAAAAACTATTAACAATTAAACATCAGGACTGTTCAATTCATGAATAGGCTCATATCAGGCCAATATTGGGCCAATATATCGGCTGACCAATGTATTGGCCGACAGATATATCGGTTGAGCCCTAAACAAACGAGAGAGAGGGAGAAAGACCTGTGTTACAGAGAATAAAATAGTGAATTGAAATATTTTCTGATTGTTTTACAGCATTGATGTTCTAAGGCACAAATAAACATTCTCACCCAATACTGGATTTTGTCTGAGTACAGCCAAACCGATCCTCAGTCTGCTCTGCCTGTGTGTGTATGTGTGTATATGTCTCTTTGCAGCTCTCACAGACAGAACGCAGAGGAAAGAGACGGAGAATGTAAAATAATCGCTACGTCTTAATATAGTCCCGACCTCAGAATCTGCACACTGTATTAGCTGGGGACTACACACCACTGCCAAACAGGCTGAAGCCCAGAAACATCCAGAGTGCAGTGAAATATGAGAATATGAGAAAATAAGATAATATAGGCAGAGAGCAGGGTCTCATATAGTCACCACTACACACTTCTAGTGGATCCAAATTGGGTCTAAATACTGCCTAGTATGCTTTTACCTGTCACTGTGCATTTTCTTCAGGTCAAGTTGATGCCTCCAGCTCCCAATGACGACCTGGCGTCCCTCAGCGAGCTGACCGACAGCAGTCTGCTCTACGAGATGCAGAAGCGCTTTGGCAATGACCAAATCTACGTAAGACCATCCTCGTGCCCCTAAACAAAGAATCCTGCTCAGCATTAAACATGCATAATACCCCAAAGCACACATACAAAAGAACACAGTGAAATACAAACACACATCCTCTCTCTCGAGCATAACTGGGACATTGTAGTTGTTTATCTGTAGTGGAGTGCTGTGTTGTTTGCAGTCTGGGAATTTCAGAGTGTGATGTTTGGATCACATCACATGTTCTGTGTACCCACGAGCGCTGCAGCAGGTTTCCCTCCAGCATGTGTACATGTCGTTTTCCTCAAGTATAAACATCACACACAGTGCATCACGAATACGGCACCTCCTCTTCTGAAGACTGTTGTGCAGATAGTATTTATGTATATTTATATTTTTATGCTTTCACAGCTAATGACTGGTACAAGGTACTTATTCATAGTCAGTGTATTACCTACAGTTGCACTTTCCCAGTTTGGAGAAGCAGACATGGGAACCAGCACAGAAGCTAAGCAATGTACTGTTGTGAATGGGGTCAGCAACAAAAGGTTTTTATGTCATCTAAAAAAATCAACATCCGTTTAAGTGTAAGCTATATTTAGAATATTTTCACCAGTTTAATTTGCTGTCAGACAACTTTTTCTGACAGAAAACCTCCGTTATAAAAGCAAAATATCGCTCTCTCTAAACAAACCAAACTCCATAGACGAAATCAGTAATTTTACTTTGCAGAACATGTGAGTTCCTTGTCTACCACTACCGTTATCTGTTAGTTTGCTTGTGTTTTTGTGTGACTTTGGTGTTTTAAAAGGATAGTTCGGACTCACTGAAGTCATACAAAAAACACACAAAAAGCTATCTAAAAGATAACTAACTCTGCAAACAATCCCTCTATATCTTTATTAGTCTTGGTAGTTTGTACGCCAGGTTATGTTCATGAGCTGAATCCCTTCTCCTCTCTGTGTAAGGCTGGAACGCACAGAATTCTAACACACACTCACACAAGCACGCACACACACATACTTACACTGATGACAATTGCAAAATCAATACCATTTAGATCGATTGGAAAGATAAATCCATAACTATATTCAGGAGTAAAATGCCTTATCTCCAACAATTGGTCCATTTTATATTCCTGTCATTTTCTCCTTTGCTTTAAAACTGTAGTCTGGCCCATACCTCTCCACAGGGACTGAGCTCTATAAAGACTGGAACCAGATCAATGTGGAGCTATCCGGTGCCCCCTCTTCTCTGTGAAGAGGCAGTAATAGTCTGTTATTAACCCAGATGGGCGACAGACAGTAGGGTTAGCCACAGCAGGGGGACACAGATAAGGGGAAGACAATAAAAGGCAGTAGACTGGTGGATGAAGAAGAGAGAAATGATTGCATTTCTGAATAATGAGGGCTGGATTTGAGGTACAGTCCATTTGGGAGAAGAAATGGTGAAAAGAAAGGACAGTTAGTGGACAAAGTGTATCTATTGTGGGGACATGAGAGCATTTTTGATCTGATTGTGTATAACTCCTCTGTCGTGGAGGTGCACATGTTACAGTCACGCATTATGCTCCATTCTGTTTGTAAGAGAGATATTCCTAAATAATGAGCCAATAATAGCTTTACGTGTAAAAATAAAAGTTTTCAACATAGTATCCAGCTTGTCTAAAAGACCAAAAACAGCTCACATTTTTCATGTTTAAAAAGAAATAATTTCTTTGCATTTCTTCACTATCTTGTTTTTATACTTGAGGTACCTGACTTCATGTACATAATCAAGGGCAATTCAAGAAAAGAGGTGAACAAAGCATAGATGTGGCGAAGGACAGAAATAGGGGGAAGACAAAAGCAGTGAATGGTCCATATGTTCCCAGCAGGGTGGTCAGAGATGGGGCTTTGATGAGTGGTCTGCTGCCTTCTGCCAGAATAGAAGGTCCAGTGCACTGCTAAACCCCGGAGGAGAGTGGCAAGGAACTGGGGAAGGATGTGATATAAGACACTGATGAAAGCTGGATTATTGACAAGCATATCACCAGATTAAACAACAGTTAGATGGGTTTTACTTAAAAACACAAAACTTGTAGTGTGAATGTTACTCCGTGTTCGCAAGCAGTGGGAATTTGTTCAAGCCATTAACCTTGAGCCGGGGCCTAAGGACAGAGCAGCATGTTACAGAATGTTAGCAATGTCTGCGCTCTCCCAGGGGACAGAGCGTTGGCTTTTAAACAGCCTCCGGGACTCTTTGTGAGAAACGGAGGCAGTTTAGTGGAAAGGGTCAGAAATTGGAAGTTGGTTATTTTTATCTAAATGGCCTCAGGGATTTGTGTGGACTCTGTGTGGGTGGCCAGATTTGTTGTTTTTATTGGAGAAAGGTCATTACTGAGGTTATCATTGGAGGTCCTTCCCTGACCTCTCTCTGCTATGAGATTACCATAAACTTATGGTAATAGAGATTGTCACCGCCATGAATACTGATGTTAAAGAAAGAGTGGGACAGCACCTCTATTTTCAGGTCAGCGTTAGCTCGAGGCTGTTATCTTTAAGTCATTATGACCCAGCTTCAGCCTGTTTATGTATTAATTGAAGCAGAGCTGTGCAACTTCCCATCCAAAAGATAAATGTTTTACTTCATTGGTTTCGCTTCTGGTAAACATAATTCAGGTTTTGTTTTTTCTTCCTTCTCTTATGTAGACTTACATTGGACACATCCTTCTGCTGGTCAATCCAAACAAAGAGCTGCCCATCTACTCCACCTTGGTAAGCACGCATTTTAATTGCATCTATTTCACATAGACTTACAATAATATGCTGTTCTTAGCTCTCTTAGGCTGGGTTGCACCAAAAAGGATTCATTTTTAAAGTCAATTAAATCATAGCTTAACTTAAAATTATGTTGCTCCAAACTCTTAAACTAGCTTAAAATTAAATTCTCAAAGGAGGAGAAATTATAACTTCTCTGACAAATTCTCAGTTAGATAGAAAACGTGGGACATTCCTTCAACATAATGAGACAGAAAAAAGAGAAAAAACTAGCTAGCCAACAATGCAACCTTTTGTTAACTTTTTAATTGACCAACATTGTACCACTTTTTGTCTCTCTTTTGCTAGCTAGCAAACAATGTAATGTTTTTTTTGTACTTTTAAGCTAGCTAGCAAACACTGCAATGTTTTGTTTAGGAATACAGAGCAGCCTAAAGTTAATGCTTACTTCCGTCTTTTACTTATTAGGTCCAGACAGCACTCACACTTTATTTGTTATTTTTTTATTTTAATTCGAGTAAGCAATTCTGCATGTTGATTAAACTCAATTTAATTTCGGGTTGCATTACTAAACTTGGATTTACTAAACTGAGCTAATTGTGCAACAGAGCTGTGCTTAATTTAAAATCTGGATTTACTCATTTTGAAGCTTTTTATTGTTTATTTAATTAATCTTTCTTTGGTGCAGCCCTGTCTTAAAGGCCATCTGCACCAAGAATTATAACCATAAAAATATTGTTTTAATAATGGTTCTGCAATCAGACTGCTACTTTATAGCTGTGGTAAGGACTCCACCACTTGAGTTATAACCATTTTAAAAATGATATTTTTATAGTTATAGTTTTTTGTGTGGACAGCCCTTAATGTTGAATTTGCAGGTCTATGTACTATAATCCATGATTAAAACACAACATTACATTTGATAGGCTTTCATATTATAAAAGTGGCATGTTTGCAGTATAATAAGTGGGACATGAACAGATGAAATGGACCTTGTGGTTGATAAATAATGCAGTCTTCCTGTCAGTGATACGCAGAGCAGGGCTGACTCTGCATCGACCAGACAAGACAGGGATCCTGTTAAGCCAGTGCACGCACACCCACACTCCACTACCTCTCAACTAAGAATTAATTTTAAAAACACTATCTGTGCTGGTGAAAAGCAGCATATTTAACATATGCAACAGCAAGAGGAGAATGGCTCAGTGGGGAATGACTAACAGGCGTGTGTGTGTGTGTCACCTTATTTTAAATAGTGGATAATTCATTTTGAAATAGCTGAATTAATGCCAGCTTAGTGCTCGCCTATTTGGACCCACAAGGGGTTGGATGGAGGAGGAGACATCTTCTCCTGCCATGACAGAATGAAGCCAAACCCCCTCTGGCTGTCCCATTCCTGCCCCTGTCTGGATTCACTCCAGGCATCCATACCCAACTGAGATAGTGTGTGGAGGAGCAGGGAGGAGCCAGTGTGTGAAGGACATATGTCACAACATGTGTGATCTGCTGGCCGTCTGTCACCCCCTCTGGTCTGGTGGGCCACAGCCCATCCACCTTCCCTTTTCCAAAGCCACAAATACAGTGCTGGCACACATCTGCTGGACTGGTTACGGATAGGAGTGTTACAGTTCAGCCATCTAACAGTTCAGTATGATAGACATTTGAGGGTTCCCTATCTGATACACTAAATATGTTTTTACAGTAATAAAGTTTGAACCGTAACTGTTCAAAATACTTTTTTTATTCCTCCTTAGGCATAAATTGTTCTGTTTTTTAAAAGAATATCTTTATCTAGGTCAAATTAAACAAAGAAATAAAAATGTCCACATGAGAAGCACCTTATAAAGAACATTTGATGTCAGAGTAACATTCTCCAAATACCTCAGCTGGCCCAAAGCAACAAAGAAAACATCTTCACTCAAACTGAGGTCTGGACTAAAAGCTTGTCAACATTTTCTGGCCATAGTTGAGATCTGTTTCTCTAATGGAAAGTTTTAATGAATAATTTTAGGGCTGCACAATTAATCGAAATCCAAATAGAGCCAAGTGCAATATTCAAATCACATAAGGTGCTATTTTTTTTATTTTATTTTTTTTATTTATTTATTTTTTTTTGTAAAGGTCAAATACGTGAAAAAACAGCATTATTATGAAGTGCTGCAGTGATGACCTGGCCTACAAATCTTGTTCTCCACGTGTAAGACAACATGTTTGTTTGGTACAGACCCCAACAAAGGTCACATCCTCATTATTTTAATAATTTCTTTTTCAGTGAAAACAAAAATTGTGATGCTAAAATTATCACACCCATTAATTATGAATCATTGCAATCACAATATCTGTCAAAATAATCACAATATGTTTTTTTTTCAGTGTCCAAAACAACATTACAGAATGATTCATAACATATGATCATTTATAGCTACTACTAGGAACTTTTATATTGTGTTGATTTTGGAGACACAATTAAAAACTTTGCTCAGTGGACAAAAAGTGTTAGTGTTTCCACTGCCATAACCACAAAATAGAACATCATAAAAATTAGATTATCTAAATAAAAATCTCCTGCTTCTTTTTAATCTGACCTGGTGGCAGGCATTAAGAATAACTGCGCCAGTCTTCTCACGGATGGTCTCGTTTACTTATGTAGTCCATAGAGGCATCACTATTAAAACTCCTTGTCGTACATTCAACAAAGAATTTCAACACAAAATTAAAGCTTTGGTCCATTTTTAGCTATATAAATGATACATTATGCACAATATATTGTTACAGCATTAAAAAGATTGAGGAAGAGGGATTCTTTACTTTGACTTTTTTCTATTACAGTAACATGGCCTGGAATTAATCTATTGTGCATTTGCCGGCTAATGGGTCATTTTTTAAAGTAAAGTAGCTGTAATGAGTGGTTGGGTCAAGCATGTGCATTTAAATTGATGACAGTTTCCAGTTCCCCCCTACTTGATATCTCAGTCACTCTGGGTTAAATTACATGGTTAGACTGGGTGCTAAATCACACATTCTTAGTGAGCTGAACACATAAACTGACACAGGTAATACCCAGCATGGTTTCACTGCTTTGCTGAAACTTTATCCTTTATTCTGTGTTGCTCAGCCCATGTGTGTATCCATGTTACATAAGGTTGTGATCCAGTTTCTTCTTGACCCACTTCATCTATCTTTGTCTCTCAGGTGAGTCAGCTGTACCTGAGCTCCACAGGCCGTCTGTGCTCCTCTCTGCCGCCTCACATCTTCTCCTCAGCAGAAAGAGCTTACCACATGATGCTGCAGGAGAGACGACCGCAGTGTTTCATTTTGAGGTACAGTACAGCCCAGTCCTTCACACAAACATACAAATACTGATGGGGGTGAAAAATTGTCCAGATATGATGCGAGCGATGTTGCAGGAGTGCAGCTTGTTATTTTCTCCTCTGCAGATTAGTAAGTTAACTTTTCTTACTGTAAGTCAGACTTGTTTCTATATAATTGGGGGACATTTTACGTACTTAAGCTCCTTATTTTCCTTCTAAACCTCGTCATTTATGAGGATATTCCCAATAAAAGGTTGCTGTGGATCATATAAAAGGTGCCGCTTCTCAACCCTGTTAATTAGTCTCTCCTCCTTCCTGTTAAGGTTGTCGAAAGTATCGATACTTAAGTACTTTTTCAATACCACATTGTTCAAACAATACTAACATCTGACAGTATTGAAAGGACCAAAGCTACACAAAACAAATTATCTAAGTGCTTGTTCAAGACCTTCAGCTCAGTTCAGTCTTTATTGGCCTCCCTGAAATGTGGCTTGTAGCAGCAAAACCAGATGGCGTATGCTAACTTTCTTTCTGTACCAGCACTGTATTCAGAATGTCAGTTTTCTTTTTCAAAGAAAAAAACGATCTACTATTTTGTGTGCCTGCAACTTTGTATTATTTTTTCTGTGGTATTTTGAAATAGGTATCAAGTGTTGTTTCTGTATTTTATTGCATTTAAATGTAAAATTCTGGTATCATGAAAACCCTGCTCCCCATTGACTGCTTTGATGCGGGGAAACAGAAACGTCAAGGAATTGTGTTGATTTTGAACAAATAAACTAGAGCATAAGCATAAGCAAGAATGCAAAACTTCAAATAGAACCAGGGCGAGCATTTTTTTCAAACAAGCGCAACATCACTTAACCTGTTTGCCTAACAAAGTTAGGACGTCTTCATTGGGAAAAACTGACACAATCAGCTATTTGCTCACAGAGATAACAATAGAATAACACATATTAAGTGAAATATAAAATATTTAATGTAAGTGTATAAGTAGTAAATGCAAAAAAACAGTGCCTAATGTAATAACAATAGTAAGATAAGTCAAAAAGTGAACTAAAATAAACTAAAATAGAACAGTAGTATTGGCAGTGTTTTTGAAATGTAATAAAAAGCAACATTGTACCTGAACTATGTGCCTCAAAAATGTCAACAGAGCAAAATAATGGTGTGAATAATGGTGAAGTTCAGCTGACTACCTAGTTTGTCCACACACCTCTACCTGCTACACACTTGTTAAACACCCCCTAAGAGATTAACAGTTCTCAGCCTGAGTTGAGCTGTGGACCTGTTCAGTGTTCCCGCAGAGATGGAAGTTTGCAGCTCTTTGTCCTCGGCTGGACGGAGGCAGCTCCCTGATTGCAATTAAATCCCGTTCCGGCTCTCCAGTGACATTCTCGCTGACTTGTAACCCATCTGGCAGAGAGTTAATGCACCCTGGCCATAGGCTATCCATCTCACTCACACAAATGCACAAACAAACACATACACATGCAAGGATGTTGTACTGTGCACACTCACATGGACACTCTTTCTCGTTTCCTTCATTTTTCTTGTTTCTCTCTCGTTCAAGCTTCCTATTTCACCCCGTCTTTCCTCACACATGCACACACACACTCACACACTCCTACACGTTTACAGGCAATCAGCAGCCATGATCCCCCGAGGCCAGTGCTCTAACAAAATGCCCTTGAAATCTAATAAAAACTGGTAAATGAAAAGACAGTGGAGAGGCCTTTGGACTTCACACTCAGCAGGGCCATTAGTAGGAAATATAGCAATGCACATACACACAGACAAACAGCACACCACAGCACACTGCGGTCATTAGTAAGGGCTTCTGACCTTCTGAAGCCATCTGCTTGGTGTTACTATGCCGGTCTCAACTCTCTGCATGTCGGTGAGTGTCAGAGCATGTACTGTAGAGGTACCTTATGTCCCATTTAATATCTTCTCAACAGCAAATTAAAAACAGGCCTCCAGTGCCAGATAAGTTGTGACAGTAACAGCGTGTGGAAAGTGCTGGTCAATGCAGCAACGTCAGTCGTGTTAGAAAGAAGGAGTAGAGTGTTAATTTAATGGGAGGGATTCCCTGAAGGGGTGATGTCAGGTGGGTGGAGGCATGTAACCAAAATGACAGATGTTGGAAACACCTTGATGACAAATGCAAAACACACATTCTTCTGATACACATCCAGAGAAGATGCTTGATTTTTGTCCTACTGGTTTTGCCTTTTACTCTTCTCGTAATAGCATTTTAATTTTTATTATTGTTGCATAAATATATTCATTTGTTACATATTTTTAAAATCAAGTTAAAAAGAAAGGTTAAACATACAGTATGGCGATGTGCCAAAATGCTGAAACAACCACCGCAACAGAAATGTACCACACTTTGAATACATTTATTTAAAGGTCCAGAGTGTAAGATTTACAGGGATTTATTGACAGAATACGGCAGAAATGGAATACAATATTCATAAGTATGTTTTGTTATGTTTTTGTTACCTTAGAATGAGCTGTTTATATCGACAGAGAGCACAGGTTCTCCTCCATGGAGTCTGCCATGTTGCACTGCCATGTTTCTACACTAGCTCAGACTGGCCAAACCAAAGACTGGATGCCAAGTCTACTTAGAACATGAAACATTATTTTCCTTTAAGTTGTCACCCCTCTCTAGAATTCTATCATGAAACATAGTTTTGGATGTTTATAGCACAATAACATCTGATTTAATATGATGAAGAAATGAAATTGGGCATAATCATTTGGAACATGTATATGTATATAAATATGTCCTATACCATAACTGTAAGGTGCTGGAAAAAGCTTGAAAATGCATTTTGAAAATGCTTGAAAAGAGCTTGAATCTTACTTTTGAAAAGGGCATGAATGACATTAAATGTGCATTTTTTTGTCTTTCTAGTGGTGAAAGTGGTTCTGGGAAAACGGAGGCCTGTAAGCACATAGTGAGACACCTGACAGCTCGTTCCAGCCCCAAAGGCTTTGCTCTGGAGCCCAGAATGAAGCATGTAAGTTTGGGCAGTCATTGGATGGATGTGTCCTGGAGGCTTTTATTACTAAGAAACACGTGATGACCTGGGCATGAGTCTTGAATCCTTTGTTGCTCTTATGCCCTTGTATCTTTACTTTAAAGTTTGCAACAAAAAAAGCTAGAAAAATAATCTTATAGTAGACATCTGTGCTGTTTTTCATGCTCAGTACAGCCAGTCCTCATTGAGAAACTCATGAATATTTGTGTGTTCATCAGAGCGAGGCGCTGACTGAATCTTAAATCTTTTCTCCCTGTGCTTATGTCTTACTGTGCTTATTGTTCCGTCACCCGTTTCATCTCTGTTCTGAAAAAAAAAAAAATCAGGTGGCACACAGTGTGGTGACGCAGTGTTCACAGCTGTGTAAATGTATCCTAACTGCTCTTATGTTGCTGTGATGCGGGAGAGAATACATGTATGGATTAGAGCACCAGAGTAAGGGGCTTTACTGGTATTTTTTCCATCTGCTTGGTAGCTGTTCATTTGTCAAAGATACCATTGAGGCTCTCAGACCTTTTATTTGATTGTATCATCAAAAGTTCTATGTCTTTCTTTAGGACAGAGCTGTTTACAGTACAGACAATTATTTGGGCATTCTTAAAACTATAACAGGGTAGGGATAGCTACTTGTCAAGTAGGAAGAACATCCATCTCACTCATCTAACCCTAACCGGGGTGAGGGGGGTCTATAGCCCCGTCACAAATTTGCTTAGCCCCGGTTAAACCCCCCCAGTATTGAAACATCAAATTTATGGTATATTCTTCCCTTCCCTTTAATGTATAAAAAAAAAAAATCATAATCAGCGATTATTCTTTGTTCATAGTCAGCCCAAGTGATTGCTGCCTCCTGCATCGTTTGGTCTGGTCCCCCCAGAAAAAAAAAATCAAAAAATCGTTTGGTCTGGACTCTAGTAACAAGCCTACGTGACGTAATGCCTCGCAGTCGCCTCACAGGCAAGTCACTCTGATGTGAGTGTGCTCGTTTACTTAGTGTCTATGCATTGAAGCATTGAATGTTTTACTTTTTGTTATTGCTACGTTTGTCAGATATTGCAGGGGCACCACTGCGGGTAATTATTGGGGATATCAATTCTGAGGAAAAGTACAAAGTGACTGTAATTTGATTCATGGATTTGAACACGAGTAAAAAACTGTTAGTACTTGTCAGTAGTAATTAAGGTGGCTTGAAAGAAGTTATATGATATTTTGTCGCTACAGACATGCAGAGCATTTAGTAAGATAATGTTGGAGATGTATGAGGGAACCAGTCCATTTAAAGCCTTATAGTTAAGAAGCAAGATTTTTAAATCAGCAGCAACCTGTGCAGAAACATCAGTGTAGTCGTTTGTTATATGATCAAAGTTTTTGAATCTTGTGACTGTGTTCTGGACTATTTGGAGACTGTTGTTGCTGTCTTATGTAGGTCAGAGAAAGGTGCATTACAGTATTCTAGATGTTATGAAGGCATGTACAAGAATTTCTGCATCTGATTTTGATATTATTGGATGTATTTGGGATATTTTACAAAGGTGTAAGAAGGCAGTTTGTGTTATTCTTAATGATACATCATGCAATGTTCATACGGGCAGTAGATCAACAAATACACATATTCCCTCCACGGTACATTTTGTAGTAAATCTGGAGAGGCTTCAATCACAAAATAGATAATGATTAGAAATTTTGCACCGACACATGTATTGACAAATGTTTATTCAAAGGGACAGTTCACCCCCAAATCAAAAATACTTACCTGTAGTTCTATTTATCCATCTAGACTTTGGCCATAGAGATGTCTGCCTTTTCTCAAATATAATGGGACTAAATGTCACTCAGTTTGTGGTGCTCATAGCACCAAAAAGTACATTTGAAAAACTTAATAGCATGTCTCTTTCCAGAAGTCATAACCCAGTTACTAAAGATAATCCACAGACCTTGTTTTGAGCAGTTTTATGTAGGAACTACTTTCTTTCTGCAATAGAATGTACTGGAACTACTACTGGAGACTGGCGTTCAATATTTATTTATTTTCATTTTTGGCCAAAATCTCCAAAACTCAGCAGCTCACCCAAAACAATCAAATAAATAAAAAGCAATACAAGCCAGAAGAAAAATATGTATTTTTGATTTTGAGATGAACTGTCCCTTTAAACAAAAGTAGTTAGTATCCTCCTCATATTGTATATGAAAAAGGTCAGCACTTCCATGACTGCTTTTTGTACTCCCAGTTGTATAGCTGTGGTTCACACTGTGACATCTTCACGGGGCTTCATACGTGATTCCCTTTCTCTGCACTCAGTCTATCAGTTTAGTAACAAAGCAGCATGTAGCCTGGGAGTGTGTTCTGATGAAGTCATCGTTATGTAGTTGATAACTGGGTCAGCTCGTTGTCTGATCATCCTGGGACATGAAAAATACAGAGCATCCACATAATGGATGCATACTGACATCTAGTGGGCGAATGTGGAATGAGAGCAGAATTCTTTTTTCTTTCACGTCCAGAAATCTTTGTAAGAGAGGTACTACGTGTTAGTTGATTTCGTCATTTTGGAAAAGAAATGTGTGTAAACTCAGCAGTGGAAGTCCTTATAAAAGATATTCTAAGTCACCCCTGACAAACATTTCCTTTGGTTTGATCAAATATGCAGGTTAACTGTATTCTGGAGGCCTTTGGTCATGCAAAGACTGCAAGGAACAACAACTCAAGCCGCTTTATCAAGCTGCTGACCATCCAGTACTGTGACAAGAGGAGGACGCTGCTCAGAGGTAAATTACAGTTCTGTCAATGCCGTACTCGATGTGAACTGATTGTTAGTTAGTAAGCTCTGGTTTTACTTTTTTAAATTGTCGTCTGCATTCTACATTTGTCTATATAAAATGTCTATATTCCAGTTTAGTTTAGCTTTACAGAAAAAGTAACATTTCCTTAATTTTTATTCCACATATGTTTATTCTTGATTATTTAAATAAATAGAATATTTATTGCCAGAATATTTGAGCAAATATTCTTCTTTTCACATTCTGGATTGATAAGTTTATTAGAATAATACAGAAAGCATAGAACCAAACTGGATTCACATTATGAGATTCTTCTATGAGATCAGGTGCACAGCTGTGAACCATCAGCAGGGGGCAGTAAAGGCCTATGAGTCCAGTTGTCCTCCATTTTTTACAACCATGTTCACCTTATTTTACCCCAGTTAATGTGATCATTAATTTAGGACTGGCTATTGAACAATGGCCACAAATTGAATATTCACTTTTTTATTATCATCAGCAGCTGTTATTGAAGTATAAAACATGATATCTTGATTTTTTATTGATGCTTCTATTTTATGTATGTAGTTATCCCCTTTTGCTGTTGTAACAATGCAAATTCCCCCGTTGTGGAAAGGATTATCTTATCTTACACCTGATGTTTAAGCTCGTGTGTACACCTACATGCTGGAGAAGTCTCGTCTGGTCCACCTGCGTCCTCACCAACACAACTTCAGCATCTTTTATCTGATGGCTGAAGGCCTGTCGGCTGAGGAGAACAGTGCACTTTACCTCAGCAACGTCCTGGCTCATAGGTACGTGGCTGTTAGCTGCCATATGCATAATGATGGTTCATAAAATCACTGGTGGAAGAACACAGCAGGTGCTTATTGGTGATCTTGCCTACAAGAGCTGTCTGGTTGACTGATTCTTCAAGTGTTTGGACACTTTTTGAAGATATTTTAGAGATCTTAATTTACAATATACAGTTTAGTCCAACAATGATGTATATCGAAACATACATGAGTATTTGAATTGACTTTAATCATCTATGTGTCTGTATGTGTACACCCTTGTGTTTGTGTCTATCAGTCCACATTTATATGAACATGAGCACTTTTTTTTTTACTTGTAAGTGGCAGTGTGATTGTGAGTTACTCTTACTCAGCTGTTATCCACTGTGTCTGATCTTGAGGAGCACACGCCCTTCTGGCATCCCACCAACCCAGTGTGTCTCTGTGTGTCTCTGCTGGCTGTGTGTGAACCAGTTCTGGAGATTTAAAACCAAACACGGCTCTCTCCATAGTGTGACTGTGGGGACTGCATGTATATCAACACTAAACAACCTCATACATTTTTTGGTCCCGGGCCTGTCTTGTTCAAATATATACACATGAATTCCTGCTGAGCACATGGGTTTGGTACCAGTGCACCTGTCATTGTACTCTGATGTCCCCTATGTTTATTTAACATTGGTCCACACTGTGCCTTCTCTCTGTCTTAACTCCAGGTATCTTAGTGGAGGCTTTCAAGGGGAGACCCCACCAGTAGCTACAGCTTCTACCCAGAGCAGGGAACGGCTCGCAGCAGTCAAACAGGCACTGCGAGCCCTGGGCTTCAACAAGCAGGTATTGACTGGCACTGCATACGGATTTTTTTAGCAGCAAAGTGTTGATGTCACAGACCCGCAAATAGCCACTTATGAAGTCATTGATGGGTTTTGTTTTTGTTAGCTAGTTCCTTGTTAGCTGGTTCCTAAATCAAACGAATATGAGGATGATATGTGACTTGAATTTTTTAACCAGTTTGCGTTCACAAAGGCAAGTCTCAGAAAGTCCAGAAATTCTTAATTCTTAATAATTAAATAGGTATTATTCCATATAATTAGGTATTAAATAATACAGGTAATTCTCACTTTGTCTTAAGTCCAGGTTTGTCCCCTGCCAGTCCACATTTTGGTAGCAAATACACTTCTAGTTCACCAGTCACCAAACCAGGAAGAGAAAATGTTTTTTAACCAATGAAATGGTAAATGGCACCACCCTGTGATAGTTTCTAATGGTGTTCACCCCAGAAATGAACCACTCCAGAGTTCACGTGACAGCTGTCCAAGACCACCCCTTCAAGTTGGACCAGAGAGCGGTTGTTTTGTCCACTCCGGAGTTTGAATCTGGCCTTCACACCAACCCAAATAAGGGGGTAAACTCGCCAGGTTTCGGTTCAGTTGGACTAAACAAGGCTGGTGTGAACCCACACTGAGTCCTGGGGCTGGATCCTCCAAAGGCTGCGGTTGGGCAGTCCACAAAAATGGGTTCTTCAAAGGGCCCACAAGGCTACAGGCTGAACCTTCACCTTGTCCACACCCTAACCCGAACCCTAACCCAACTCACAGAGAGCAAAACTAATGGTTCATGACAAATGTTTCAGATTGTATTACCAGAAAGTTGTACCAGTAATACCTGGTAAATAATGACATGGTTACAAATAGTTTTCCAACTTCACAAGTTACTGAGGAATGCACATGCTCCATTAAACAACTGACCATTGCATAATGGATTGGGGAATCCATCCTCCCAATTCAGGAACAAGAAGCATCTGAAATGAGGTCTAGATGTGAGTGATGTGTGTGTGTTCTTAGGATGCTGAATTAGTACTCGTGCTTCAATTATCTATCTAAAGACCATGAAATGTATGACCAAACACAGATGACAGGACTTTGATTTATGCATACTGCGTTCATGTAATGTGCTACAGTGAGCGGTACAGTCCGTCCTGTGCACCACCCGCTGTGTTCCCAGCCCATTATCAGGTTCTATTCTTAGATTCCCAGTCAGCATCTGTCAGCAGTGAGTGACCACCATCTCACCTTTTAATCCAGCAGTAGTCTGTACATGCAGGCAAGGACTGAGCGACAGAGGAACAGAGTAATAGATAGTGGTATTATCAGAGGGGGCTGGTGTCCACGGCAGAAGAGAGAGAGTCTGAGGGACAGAGGGGGGAGTGGGAGTGGAAGTGATAGGCCACCCATTGGTCTCTGTCTAAGTCTAATCAGGGGACGACTCCAAGTCCAGACCCAAAGGTCAATCGTCATTAACGCTCCCTTTCTCTCCCTCACTGCCTTTCTTCTCCTTCCTAAGCAGGGGGGAGTCTGACTGTGTATAGACTGTCAGACAGAGACTAATGCGTGTGTTTATCTCCCAGATATCAGCTCCAATATCCTGCCTTGAGAGAGTGCACACGCAGACATATTCACACACACAAGCACACACCCTCAATCTGAAACATCCCCCCTCTGAGAATCAGAGCAGTGGGTAAAGGGGTATTCCATTAGGTGTCCTCTACTCAAGGGCAGAGAGGAAGGGAGAGTGGAACGGAGGAAGAGAAGTGTGAATGAAGGGAGGAGGGTTGATGTGTCATAGAAAGCATTAGATTAGAAAAATGTTTTTATGCTGTGCTTTTTTTTTTTTTAAGTTTTGCATATGTTAAAGGATATGAATGGGCATATTCTATTTCTTTTATAGTTAAGAAAGAAGACATAAATCTTTAAAAATAGGTCAGAAACAGAGTTTAATATTTGAAAAAGGCCAAATAATTTCCTAAAACAGCTGGGAACTGTGGTTTTTACCAAATGTTATTAAAGCAGAAGTAGATAGTGTATTTTTTGGTGACTATCTGAAGCTAGGGATAATTTAATTAGGGTTCATTTTTGTCATAGTTTTCGTCAACAGCATTATTTCACTGATGAAAACAAGACGACAACTAAATAAAAAGTAATTTATGATGACAAAAACTGTGACAAAATCTGTTTCTCTACTTTTCTTCAATGAATAAAAACAAGGCAAAAATGTTAGGGATGGACGAGCAGAATCTGATGTGACTCTGGGTATTTATTCCTCCAGAAGCTCAGCAATTGTTTGTAGGTGAGCGGTGGCACTGTCTCTCTGTTTCACCCGGACGTCATGCAACTTTCTTGCTGAATATTTTAACTTGTGCTTTCAGACCGCTCTTAATACAGTGTCACAAGCAACATTTTATTAAGCTACAGTTATTTCAGGCCCTTACTTCAATGCTTTTTAAAACATTTAATTGCTTAACAGCATAGGGCTACTAGTCATTAGCTACATGTCACTTCTAAACTGTAGTGGTTCTTAAATGTCATCCGGAACAGCCAGTAAAAAAGGCTCACTGACTCCCACTAAATTTAGGGAACATAACAGTGCCCATAATGAACATAATGCTCCAGGCAAAAAAAGCAACAGAGTTGTTGGAGTCATGTTTAGTGGAAATAGCTTGTTGGTAAAATCATGGTTTGCAGTTGGAACTATTCATAGACTAACACATGGCCATTGTCCAGGGAAGGTCTATAATATATAATACATATTATATACTAAAATGTGACTACAATATTATGATATTTAGTCGACTAAAACTAAAACAGTTCAGATAAATAGAATATGACCAAAACTAAATCTTACAAAAAAATAATCTTAGTCAGAAGACTCTGACTAAAAACTAAATCAAATTTTGCTGTCACTGCAGCACTGTGAGACTATTTAAAAAAAAAAGTTAAATATATATAGAATATCACCAGTCCTGTCTTGGATGTGGGATCTTGAAAAAATTGCTGAGCATTTTGTGTAGTGTAGGTTTGAAAAAAAAAAAAAAAAGGAAATCTCTGTTTTTGATTGCACTGAGATTTTAACATTTTTTGTCTCCCTCTTCCTCTGTCTCTGTCTCTCTGCTAGGAGGTTGACTCGGTGTTTACGCTGCTGGCTGCTGTACTCCATATTGGGGACCTACGTTTTACGGCATTAACAGATGCCGATACAGCCTTCCCTTCTGACCTGCAGCTGCTGGAGAGAGGTCAGTGCCCCCGTCACATGACCTCGGTCACATGTGTGGAGGTGGGGTGGGGTGGTGAGGGGGTGTGCATCACAGCCACTCGTCTTGTTTACCTCGCTGTCATCGCTCCTCCCTCTCTGTCTCCCTTGGAGTTCTGCTTGGCAGCTTGCCAGCATTAGCTAAAGGCCAGACAGTCACCTGTTTGGTGAGTCGCATTTTCTGCCAAAATGTAACCATGGTGAGGAGAAATCGCTCTCAGACACACATTGCCGCTTTTCGGGTTGGTGCTTTCTCTCTTGTCTTTTTCTTTCTCTCATTATGCAACCGCCCCATGTGCTCCTGTGACCCCTGACCTTAGCGAGATGGTAAACAAATGACATCAGCGCCTGAATGGGAAAGAGCCAGCCGTTGTCAGGGAGATGTGATGTCATGGCTAGTGATGTCAGCAAACAGATTCTGAGCCGTTGTCACCTGTTTCTGCTGTTTGTTTATGGGTTCTGCTCAGAAGTCCACTGATGACTAATTGCTTCCAGCTCTACCGATCGATTAAGCGTGAATGAGCTGGCAGTGTGATGCCTTCATCAGAGCAGGGAAGAGCAGGTTCTGGGATGTCATCAGCGCCCACATCCTCACAGTTAATGTTTAATGCTGTTATGTTTTTCATCCTCTCATCATGTCACTTGTCATTTATCCTGCCCGTTTCTTTCTTTCTGTCTTCCTCCATACAGTTTCTGGAATGTTGCAGGTGGGCTCCAATGACTTAAGCACTGCCCTCACCTCTGACGTTCAGTACTTTAAAGGTATCTACTCACCAGTCGAAACTGTTCTATGCACATAAGCTGAATTACTCTTCCACAAAGCTGTCAGCTGATTTAAATTTACTGAAAAGACAGTTATCAACACAGCTTTTTGATAAAGTACTTAACATTTCAACGGACAGCATTAGAGTAAGATCAGTTCAGTGTATCTCTCTTAGGACAGGAGTGGGATTAAAAAAATCAGTTAAAGGGATAGTTCAGATTATTTGATGTGGGGTTGTATGAGTTAGCGCATTAGCTACAGTAGATGGCAAAGGACCTACAGCACGGGAGCTAAGCAATGAACTTCTGTGGACAGGGTCAGTTTTGCCCATGGAGTCTGGTTGGTTTGCAGGGAGCAATATTGGGTATATATAAAGTTTCCCATCAGAAGAGCTTGTCTGGTGGTTAGAGAAAGCATTGAAAATATTCTAAATATAGTGTACACTTAAATTTTTATTGATTTTTTTTTAGGTGGACCTTTTTTAGTGGCTAAAATATATTTTGCTGCTGACCATGTCCACAGCAGTACATTGCCCTTCTTCTGTGCTGGTACTCCTCTCTGCTTCCCCAAACTGGGGGCGTGGCAACTACCATCTACTGTAGGTAATACACTGACAATTTGATAAGTACTTCATACAACCTCACTTCAAATAATCTGCACTATCCCTTTAACAATACTGTATATTGTCTTATATTTGTGTTTTAACATAAACACATAACATGAACACGTGTTTAGAGGGATAGCTCACCCAAAAATGAAAATTCAGTAATTATCTACTCACCTTCATGCTGATTGAAGGTCGGGTTTAGTTTTTCAGTCCACAAAATACTGCTGGAGTTTCAGGAAAACAGCGTTGCAGAATCTCCCAAATAACGTAAATAAATGTTGACCAGTTTTCAAATGGAAAAAAAAAAACATTAAGTGCTTCGATACTGCTTGTCTGGTGTAATCCAAGTCTCGACATGTTCTTTCATACACGCTCACTGTCACACCACACACACACCAAGCTAAGGATCTACAGTGAAGATTTAGGCTAAAAACATGGTGTAAATGACATCTTTCATGTCAACTTGGGTTTTTTTTTTTGTTGTTTTTTTATGTTTGAAAACTGGTCACCATTCACTTCCAGTGTTTGGGAGATTCTACAACGTGCCTCAAAAATATCGCAGAATAGGGTCTGTACTACAAACTGTAGTACAGACCTGTGTAGGCAACATACGTGTATGCAGGTACTGAAATATTTGTGATAAGCTAAAATAAGCCGATGACATTGGCCATGAACATGTATCAACCATGCTTTAAGTTCTGGCTGTTCAGTGTAAACTACAGTGATCAGTGTCTTTTGCCTCTTGCAGTAGAAACCAACTTTTGTAGGAACTGGGACATCCAGGGAAATCAGTTCATTTTAAAAGAAATGTTTTGCGGTGAAAATCAATAAATACCTAAAGAATGAACATCACAAATACTGAGCTGTCACAGTGCCAGAAACTGTGTTGTCATGTCTCTTTTGTGTCAGGTGACGTGATCACACGGCGCCACACGGTGGAGATGTCGGAGCAGTACAGAGACCAGCTTGCGAAGGCCATCTATGGACGCCTCTTCAGCTATCTGGTCAACAGTAGCAACGACTACCTACAGGGACAGGACGACAGCACTGGGTATAGCTGTGTGTGTGTGTGTGTGTGTGTGTGTGTGTGTGTGTGTGTGTGTGTGCGTGTGCGTTGGTGCGCGTGTGCGTGTGCGTGCGTGCGTTTTTAAGTGTGCATTGAATGTTTTTCAGTGTAAACCAACAGAAACATTTCTCTGGAAGCCTGAGCTGTTGAAAACTGTTATCACAATCACTGCCAATGTAGTCTATCTGTCATTGCACAGGGGCAGTCACTCATTCAGAGCCCCTGGAGTGAAAACTCTGATATTGTAACATGACACATAGTTTAGAGTGGAGGTTTGTAATAGTTTACATTGCACGTCATGCCTGAATAGGAATGTACGCTGAAATGGAAAATACTGAACACCAGGGCAGAGATGGAGGGCACACCCAAGGTTTATGTGGAGGTCTCACAATACACACACACACACACACACTCTGGGAGGTGGAGGCCATGGGATCCTTGGTGTTGTTGATGTTGTGGAGTCTTATCACACTGATAACCCGCGCTCCATCTTCTGGAATGTGTTTGTGCTTTGCCTTGTTTACACACCAACCACAGACTGTAATAAATTTGTCAACAGCACTGCTCATGGCACACCCGTTTCAGACACACACAAAGACACAAACATGATAACTTTTGTCAGAGTGAGTCAATCCTGATCCTAGAGTGAAAGTGGTATAAAACAATACTTATGGTGACTATCTGTTCATTTGTTCCAGTGATCCTTCCTTGGAAATTGGTATCTTGGACATCTTTGGGTTTGAAGAATTTCAGAGGAATGGATTTGAGCAGGTGGGACAATGCTTACTTTCATTAGACTTCATTTAACCCCCCAAACAAACGACATCAATGTCTTCCTCTTCTCGTCATTCTCCCACTCAGGGCAAATGCATTTATGGAATTCCCTGATTTATTTGATCTTAATCAAATTGTTCAAATATTTGGGTCTGTTATCTATTTTAGCCTGGACATTTTAGTCTGTAATTGTAATGAATGAGGCGAGGTCTGTGGCTGACTGTGGCGTGATTTTCAGCTGTCTTCAATTGAACTTGCCACTGACACAATGACCGCCTGTGTGTGAGATGTCAGAGTAATAGGCAGCTTCAAACCAGTGTCTGTATGGTGTGTGTGTGTGTGTGTGCGCGTGTGTGTGTGTGTGTCTGTTTGCATGTGTGTGTTTATATGTAGAAACATCAGTCTCACGGTTGAATTGTTCACATTAGCAAATAAAACAGCCGGCAACAACAGTAGTTACATAAATTATCTCAAATTAAAGAAACTGAGAGATTCGACAAAATGTTCATTAAACAGTGTTGTGGTCTTACAATGAGCTCAACTGCCAGTTGCAATTAGCATTCAGCAGAGCTGTCCCCAAGTAAAGATTTTTCCAGTTGAATCAGATTTGGCTGTATAATACCAATATTCAATAATTAGTTCTTCTTTTTAGTTCAGCATCACACCAAACTCCAATATCAGCCTGTGTTTGTATGTTTTACCAGTAAGAACTGCATCAGATTTTCACATAGTCAGAGGAAGTAAATGTGTGTGTTCTCCTATAGTTCACATATAAAATCAGTGCACAGCGGAAGTTCTCTCTCAAGGCCTTTAATGCCTGACAGCTGACATTGATAATGTTAAAATTACAGTTTTACTTTAAACTAAGTAACTTTTCTTATATCTTTAAAAAAAAAAAGGTCTCTCACTGCTGTGTATCATTTCCATAATCCTTTCCAGATACTTACAATAATAATCTGAACCTGTCAGTAGCAAAAAACAAGCAAGGGTCACATGCTCTGCATGCTCTGTGGTGGGCTCTCCTCTTCCCCACTTCCTTCATAGTTAGTGATGGAACCAGAGAAAAGTGATAGCAGCTCGCAGTAAGTTAGTTGCTTTGTGCTAATTTTGAGACTTGGTTTTTAAAGTTTACAGCCAACAAGGATTTTAAAAAATCCTTCATTAAAATGTTCTCCCTGTGCATTTTGTAAGCTTCTATCTGTTTTATCCTGTTACTGCAATGTACACTGACTGACAAAGAAAAGAAAGGAATCAGCCCCAGTATTCTGCAGTCTGGCTGAAAAAAAAAAAAGAAAAAAAAAGAGAAAATCCATCATGAACTAGCACTCAGTGCACGATAGCGGGAGCCTGAAAATAGCACAACAGTAGTTCTTTCTTCTTAGAGAGGTTCTGCATCCAACAAAGATCGGAGCGATTGATGTGTAACTGTTTGTGTACTTTACTGTGTGTGGTTCTGCACGCACTGTGTACACGGATGGATCAGCATGTCTGTGATGCTTGGATGTTTGATTGTTTTCAGTATCTCAGTGGGTGTGATTACATTGCACAGTGTACAGAGTACAACATGTGCAGCTCTATACAACTCACCTGTTATGGGCTGTAAATCTGCCATGTGCTCATCAAGCATGCACTGTTAATAGACTACCCCCATAGTATGAGCAGGAGGAAGACAAGTCTGTATATCACAATGCGTATGTGTGTGTGTGTGTGTGTGTGTGTGTGTGTGTGTGCGTGCGTGCGTGCGTGCGTGCGTGCGTGCGTGCGTGCGTGCGTGCGTGCGTGCGTGCGTGCGTGTGTGTTGTGAGCTGTTTTCGGGTGTAATTCATTGTGCTCAAGAGGCTAAGTGCTTATTCCTGTTACTCAGCTTACGTTTCCTCCCTGTGGAACTCCCAATCTCCTTCCAGCTTTTATTAAGTCAAGTGTGTGTTTGGATTTGCTTTTGTGCATGTGTGTGAGTGGTTTTCGTGTTTGTGTGTGTCTGTGTGTTTGGCACTAAGATGTCAGTGGCCTTACACTTCCCCTGGATGATCTCTAATCCAAGTGGAGGCGAGGGATTGCATGACCTTTCCTCTTCAGGTCACGGAGAGAGCAAGTGCCAGAAGGGAAGAAGAGAGGAGACAAGCAAAACGAGAAAAAAACAGACACTGCTGTATTTCTGGCAGGCGGTGTCATTGCCCACCTCTTTCCCTCAGAAATCTTCTCTATTGTTGCTCCTGAGCTGCATGTCAATCTTAGTTCTCTCAAATCTCACACATTACCCACCACCCACAGAAGAGAGAAGAGGAGGAGCAAGAATAAACAAATACAATGATTTCTTACAGTAGACGTGGCACATCAGTGACAAAGAAGTCCTCACACTCTGACATGTTTGTACACACATCATGTACACACACACTTGCAGACATGTACACACGCAGACTCCACACACGCAGCATTATCAGGGTCATTAGTGCTTGTTAATTAGAGCTGTGTTTGTCAGGGGTGTGTTGTACCTGCTCAGCACTTTGCTAATGAGCTAACTCAATCAACCACCTGCTGGGACTAAGCCTTTAATGTACTAGACCAACTTGTTGACAAACAAGGGTAGAAGAAAAACAGGACTACAGACGTCTGCACCACAGAACAACCCACCTCTCGATCAGCACTTCTCAATCAACGGGCTGCGAGACAGAATGTGGGTCATGACTGTTCAGACACAGTCACATGATGGCGCCCAAAGAGAAAAACTCTGCCCTATTTATTTATGATTTTCGCACTTCCAGTAAATTCACATTCAGTCTTTTTAGTGGCTGGATAAGTGGCTCATTGCCCCAAAGCTAAGTGCTACAGGGCTTTATTTGAGCACTCGATACAACCTCAATATTTGTCAATATTGCCAATATTTTCACTTTATTTTTGAGCTGGTGATTATCGTATAAACCACAAGATCCCTGTTTTTATCACATGGCTTAGGGTTGGTTGATATGACAATATATAAGTCAATGTCAAAGTGTTTATTGTCTGATACATGCACAGGTAACAAGTTTCACTGTATAATAAAATTTGATTTTATTGATTTATTGATTGATTGTGGCGCCAAAACGATGGTCTTAACGCACTCTTAAAGAGGTTCAAAGATGTTGTCACAGTTTTCTTAACAAAGATAAGTATCAGAAATGAAGGATAGCACTATCACACAATGTGACTGCTGCTACAACCTACATCTACTAATCGACCAATAGGAATGCATGAAAGTATGTTTATGTATGCTATTTTAGTGTACTTAACTCAAATACTAAACATTATCTCAAGCTCTCTTTGCAAAGTTGGCGTCCCATGTTGGCATCCCAAGTTGGCCTCTTTTTCCCTCACCACGACCGGATCCACATTCTCCTCCTCTTCTTTGGATGTTTTTTTTCCATACACATAAATACTGCTACTGCAAGGGCTAAATTCTTGCTTAGCTTGTTTACCACTATAGCGGTGCAGATGGATTTCATTTTCTTGTGCATTGACTTGCTTCATAGCCTGTGATTCAGTAGATGTGATCATCATACAGTCTCCATACATCAAACCTGAGGTTGTACCCAAGTTTATTAGATCCATGTCGTACGGTGTGGCTGTAATAAACTTATAAGACTGCTGAAGTCTCACAGTCTATAGACACCATCAGAAGCAAAACATGAAGTTGAAGTACAAAGGATGGATGCATCAGATCCTGGGTTGAAGAGAGGGACACCTCACTCAAGTACGAGTGTGACAAACCACTCCTGTTAGACTTGTTTTGTGTCCCACTTTGTGACACATTTGGGTTCAGGAGAAGTTTAAACGGGCCCTCTGCTGCAGTCCGCTGTCCTGTGTTATTCCACTTCATATTCTGCATTCCTTCCCAGTACATCAATGTGACAAGTAACACTTGAATTGACCCTCCAGTGCTCCACACACTCACAACAAACAGTCACATTTGATTGACTTCTCCCTGTGTTGTGCTGTGATTGATTTAAATGCTGGGTTAGGAAAACTTCCATCAGAAAAACTTTATCCATATTACAGTGGCAGAGAAAAAGGCCCTACATAGGGACAACTACTATTGTGTATGGTAGATATCATGCATGAGGTTTCCCTGTAAACAGTTCACATGATGTGAGGGTCAGGTGTGTTACATGAGTAGTCAATTCGTTTATGCCTCATTGACTTCCCTGTTGGTTCCACAGCAAGTTGTGTCTGAGATTATACTGTGCATTTGTGTGTTTTAAAAACAAACATACAGCACTGTGTCTCTGAGGAGAAACTTCATGCTGTGTGCAGTGAAGTGTGTGTTTGTAGGTTGATGAGTGTGTGTTGTGTGTGCATTCCAGCTGTGCGTGAACATGACCAACGAGCGGCTGAGGCAGTACGTCTCTGAGGTGCTATTCCAGCAGGAACAGGCTGAGTGTCTGCAGGAGGGCATCGCCATGGAGACCCCGCGCTCCCCTGGCAACCAGCCAGCCGTTTTGGACTTCTTATTTCAGGTATTGTACCTTGCTGGTTTACACCAGTCCAGTCCAGTTTGGTGTCTCATGATCTCAATAAAACTCAATAAAAGATTTAAAATCATATGGCTAAAGTAAAATTCACAAACGATTTCATTCCTTTAGATTATTTTTTTTCTTCTTTTATCCAAAATCAGAAATTATTTTGTGTCTCTTTTTTCCCTTTTTGAAGTTTAATTTTAAGGTGAGAGACAAATAAAATAAAAATGTAACATGTTAAGATTGGTTGTAAAAAATGATGCTCAAACTGGAATATTACTGGTTAGACTGGTGGTAGCCCAGTGGTTAGGATTCTTAGACCATGTAATTGTAATTGTGTCCAGGGACCTTTGTTGAACTTCACCCTTTCACCCCATGTTTTCTGTCTGTCTTTACTATCTCTATTAATAATAGCTGAAATGCCCAAAAAATCTAAAACAAATGAAACTGACTGAAGCTGTTTGATATCACGGGGACAACTCTACCCTATGGGGATCAATAAAAGTGTCATAGTGAAAATAATTTATTACTATTATTATCAAGGGTGCTTTGTAAATCTGACATAAATAACATGAGCATCTGTTTGTTCCTCCTCCAGAAGCCTCAGGGACTGCTGTGTGTGTTAGATGAGGAGAGCCAGAGCCTGCGGCCAGCAGAGCAGACCCTGTACAAGAGGCTGTCCACACAGCTGGACTCCAATCCGACTCATGGCCTCTCTCTCACAACAAGGACGGCAATGGAAACCCTCCACCCAAAGACCAGGGCCCAGCCTTCACTGTCAGCCACTATGCCGCACAGGTCTGTCTATAGTACAGAAAAATTAGTAACCAGTAGCACCCGATTTCAGTCACTGTTGTGCTTATTGGAGCTTTAAGGCTATTCAGAGAAGTGGAACAGAGCATAGTACCGGAGCAACATCTTTGTGTATTTAGAGGTAATGGGGCTGGGCAGTAGAGCATGAAATCTATCACATCTAATTTTCATTCTAAAAAACCTATTAATTCTTTGTTCTGAACAATAAATAGTAAAATCTTGGGTTATGGCTACAGGTAACATCCGTTTTACATTTTTCTTCTCGCCATTGTTTGCCAAAACAGAGTATGAAAGGCTCGTTTTATAATTCTTGCGACTATTAAATGTGTTGTATATGACATTACTCTAGAGGTCTCAGTAGAGCACCAGCATATCTAACCAAAATAAATGCATGCTTTGTTTAGTGTCATCTGAAAACACACTCTCACAAAACTCAGATGAAACTGTCAAACTGGGCATTGCTGGTCAAATATGATGAATATGGATACCATTTAGGAAATAGCTAAAAGGTAGAGGAAACAGCTTTGCCAACTGGTCTATGGATAGTCCACCATATTACAGTACAGACTACTGGAAATCATGAACCTCCACAACTTAAAGGTTAATTCTGGTATTTTTTAAACCCAGGCCTTAATTTAACATATATTTAGGTCTAAATGACTAATATGTACAAAAAGTTTTGGAATTGGTCTGGTAGATCGCCGCAGCCAGCAGCCATGAAACAGGCTGCAATGGCTGCAACGTCATCCTTGGGGCAAATGCGTCTGTCAAAGTACATCCACTAAAAGTGTTTATTTTTACCCCTGACAGACTCAGATTGTTTTTTCTAAGTGTCTGGCAATATTATGGAAATGATCCCTATATAAATAAACCTTTTGTTAAAGAGTAAGATCATGTTTTTTAACTGGTTCCAACGAGGAACTGAAGCTGCAGTTGCAGAACACAGGAGTCATGGGTCTACGACTGCCTCGATTGGTTAGTAAGTTTGGGTTATTGTATGACTTGTGTGTTTTAAAATTACTGTTCTTGTCAGAGCAGTCTGGTGGCTTTGAAGAAAGTAATATAACAGCTTCAGTTCCTCATTGGAAAGGGGCTGTCTGAAAAGCTCTAGCTCTGTAGGGATCCTTTCCATAATGTTTTCAGACACTTTGAATAACAACCATAGCCCAATATTGGTGAAAACAAGCACTTTTAGTAGATGCACTGTGCTTTGACGGGCAAATTTGCCCTCAAAGATTGCACTGCAGCTATTGCAGCCCAGCTGGCGGCTGAGGTGATCTACTGGACCAGTTAATAGAACAATTATTCATTTTAGTAGCATTCTCATTCGACATAGTCTTGACAAACCAGCAGCCACTGTACAAAAATCACTAAGCCAAGCCCCTGACCCCTCCTCATATTTCACCCACAACTTTAAACTGGCTCATTTGGTGAATTTTGTGTCTAAACCTGTGTATTTAATACGTGTAATTACCTTACAGGTAGGAAATGGTACTTAAACATGAAGTTTATAATAGATTTTTTCATTGTTATTGTGTTATATGATTGTAGGCTTGTATGAAAGCTGTCCTTTCTATAGATTGAAAACCTCTTGACTTTTAAAGGCCAATTCTGTTAGTTGACAAAAACTGTCCATTGAGAGTAATAAGAGGTCTTTATTTAGATAAAATAAGTAGGCTGTACCTGATAAAAAAAAAAAAACATCATAACATAAAAATAATAACATTATAATATTTCTTTTTATCTGTTAGTTCCAAGAATTATGCAGGGGACAATTGCAAATATGATTATTGTTGCATTCACAATAATGTTTTTCTTTAGAACACTAAGTGGTGATTGTTCAGATTAGGAATACCACACTCACAATGGCAGTAAGAAAAAAAACAAATACATTCTGTGAATGTGTGACACAGCTGTGTTCGGTCAGCAACCTCAGACACGAAGATGTTGTTTCATGGTTTCCCACAAAACTAAATAAAAAGTTGATGTTGTTACCCACATTTTATAGCCATAGCAGTTTCAAATGGTGCTTTTACAAAGATCTAATGAATTGATATATTTATAACTATTCGGTCTCACTATTTTAAAGTAAATTAATAAGATGTAACAAGGTGTGCCTTGAATCAATTTAGACAAGAACTAGAAATACTATTTGTGTTCTTATTTGGACAGTATTAAATCCTTCATTAGACAGGTATTAGACTTAAGAGTGTAATTTGGGACACGTTACAACAGAACTGTACTGTAAACTAAAGAAATAAGAAATAACATATACCCATTAAAAACAATATATTAACCAGATCTACCAAGTAAAGACCAAAAATATAGTGGCAGAGGAATATTTTGTCTATTGGTGACTGCACAGATGTATTGTAATACTGTAGACAGATAATGTGATTTGTGGTTTTGTGTCCTTAATTACCCTCTTAGAAAGTCTAATAAGGGTCTAACAGTGGAAAATAATACACTTCAGTTTACAGTGCAGCTCTGTTGTAATGTGTCCCTAGTTACCCTATATTAAAGTCTAATAAGGGTCTAATAAAGGGTCTAACACTGTCTAACAAAGAACAATTTTTGTCTAAATTGATACAAAGTACAGCTTATTAAGTATTAATAGCGTACTCCACAATAATGTGTGACCAACCCTTTATGTTGTGTATGAGATTAAATGTACTGTATAAGTGAATGTGCATTTATGATTTGTTACTCCACCAGATTTCATATGACCTCACAGGATCACTCACAAGAAACAAGGACTCCCTTCCTCAGAATCTCTTGCTCACAATGAAGTGTAAGTACCCAATAAACAACATGCATATGAGCACATTGTGGCGTCAGAGCACACTTGATCACAAAGATGCACTCTTGTCTAAACCAACAGCACACAAAACCACTCTCTGTCTAAATGTGGCTGTGTTTGTACGTGTGTGTGTTTCATCACACATGCAGCAGACAGTACCGTCTGTGTGTATATTGTCTATAGAAGGTGCCAGATGCGGGGTGTTGTGGTTAGCGGCACACAGGCATTCGTTGTGTAGCTGCCAGGCTAGCCTTACGTCCAGCAGCCTAATTGCTATAATTCCCATGATGAGGCTAATCTTCTGAAGGCTAGCCCTTCACTCACACTTGGCTGTTGGCCCTCCATCTGAGTCGATGCGTCACTGCCATTCATCTGCACACACCGACATGCAGACTGTGTGGTTTTTACGTACGGACGTCATCCCACTTTAAGTTTAAGGCTGGAAGCTAACAGGACAGCAGAGGGATCTATGTAACTCTATATTCAGGTGGTGGCAGTGATTGCTTTAAATTAAAAGACAATTACTCTTGTAGCTGTGTGTAATTAAGTCCTTAAATGAGTCCAGGACTCATGTTTGTTTTTCTTTGGTTAGTGTGCCTACACTGTTAGAAATAAGGGTTCCAAAAGGGTTCTGCCTGAAGGGCTGTGGTTCTAGCCAGAATCATTTGCTTCTGAAGAACCCTTCTTTGAAGAAAGGGATCATCCAGGATTTTTTTTGTTATACTAAGTTCCATTAAGAACCCTTTTCATCCAAAGAACTCTTCTTGGAAGAAAGAGTTCTTCAAAGATTGTTGAAAGCATGGGTGTTAAAAGTTCCTCAAATATTCAAATGTTTGTTCTTGTTTTAAATGTAGATGCATCTGGGATCCCCTTCATCAATTACTTTTACTTGTGATCTTGTGTTTTTGCCCCATCTGTAGAATGTAATTTGGTAATAGAACCGTCTGAGGACAAAAGGGTTATAGGTGAAACCTTTACAAAAAAAAGAAGTATATTTAGAGCCTCCTTGGTGAGTTCTAGATGAAACCCTTGGAATATAAAAGTGTTTATGGTAGAACCCTCTAGGTGAGTTCTTGTTGAAATCCTTAGAAGTTGGAAAGGTTCTGGATAGACTCCCCAGAGAACATTCTGGGTGGAACCATTACACCATAGAAGGTTTCTCTGTAGAACCTCTGGTGGGGAGTTTATGGTGGAAGCTTTCGAAGATGGTTCTAGGTACAACCCTTTATGTTGAGTTGTAGGTACAACCCCTGAAAGGTTTCCAAATGGAACCTTTATAAAGGGTTCTACCAGGAACGGATGTCAAAAATAAAAACTGAATATTTAAAATGCTTTCAGTGCTCATTTTTCACAGTACCGATACTCCGGTACCAGCTCTATCTGCTGTCTCTCCTCTCAGACGGCGAGTTGACACACACCACTGCAGTGCCCACATGGTCCCACCTCCTCTCAATTACTCACAGTGCTGTCTTCTTCTCGTCACTCGTCTCATTTTCTCTCTTGGTTGTCATGTTATAGCCTTGTTGTATTTATCTGTTGATAAATTTTATGCCATCAAGAACCTTTTATGGTTCTAGTTAGCACCTTTATTTCTAAGAGTGTACCTGCCGTCATCCTGCCTCTCTTTCTCTCTCTAAGCCTTTCAGATGAGAGCCACACGCCCACGTTCACGCACATGTTGTTTGGCTTTCTGAATGAGCTCATTGTTGTTGTGGACCGCTCCACGTGTTGTCGAGTGGCATGGTCCACCCCCTCTTGTTGCCTGACTGATTGTTTACATGGAGCCCAACTTGATGCCTCCTCCCCACCCTCACTCCTCCTCCTCCTTCTCTGATGCTTCTTTCCGTCCTTGTTTACATCCTCCTCACTGTTCCATTCTCTCTTTCTTTCTATCCTTCCATCCCACCTCTCCTCATTCTCCTCCACCCCCTTATTTCCACCAATGCTGTTGCTTCTTTTCACACTTATTTTCCTCCCTCTTTCTCTGTCTCTGTGTGTATGTGCTTTGTGCCCGGCAGCCAGTGAGAGTGTGTTACTCCAGCAGCTCTTCCAGTCCAAGCTGACTCAGACTGGTTCTCTGGTGCCAGCAGCCCAGGGCCGTGCCGGGCTACGGGGGCCCAAAGCTTCCCTGTTGCTCCACAGGATGCCGTCAGCCTCACTTGTCACTGCCAACACTGTCTCCCAACAGCCCCGGAGGTACCATGAGCTTACCAAGGTACAGTACACTGTTCACAGAGTGCAGGACTGCATGGACCACACGTGCATCAAGTCTGTTGTAGCTATGGTCAACTCCAAAATACACTTGAGCTTTAAAGGATGTTGAAGGCCTTGTTCATTTTATATATTTGTATAATGTGGCAATTAGTTTTGGCCCAAAAGGTGCATTGCCCCAACTAGCTTTGAACCTAGATAATAAAATAGAGGGTATGCACAGATGTCACAGTAGGCGGAGTCACTGCCATTACACCCACTGAGTGTCAGTGTTAGCGTTCAGCTTGAATGTAACTGTCAGGAAACCTCATTTCTGACCACGTCTGTGGACCACCGTTTCTTCGGTAAATTATAAGGGTCACTGTCAAGTCAAACTGCTTGTAATTTCTGCAGATAATTGATTGTCTCAGTCCGACTGAGGGGGCATGTCCTGGTGGGAATACGATATCCGTGCATACCCTTTATATAGGAACTGATGAGTTGAAGGAACACAGTCAGTCAGAGAGTGACCCATTAAGACAGACGCTCTTTGTTCCAACAGAGCAACTGGCTGCTGTGCCGATCAATGGGAAAACAGAGATAGTATTTTGGGGGAAAAACTACAGTCTAATTTAAGCCACTTCCCACCACAGTGCTATATATAAACCTCTGGGAATTGGATTAATTTGAGAAACTACACAAGTATGCATACACATGCACACAGTCATGTGATTTTATGCTTTTTCTCATGACACACAATCACAAAAAATGTAAATCTACACTCTGATAAAAATATTCTTCATAAAACAAGTCCATCCTCTCTCTTTCTGCATGTCTCTGTCTTAATTTTATCTTCTTTAATGTTTTGGAAAACATATTGTACTGATGCAGTTGTGTGACTGAAATGTCTTGCTGGTTGTGTAACTTCCCAGAGAGGTGTGCCTGCTCACTCTGTGGCTCATTAGCCATCTAGAGAACAGGCTTATATAAGACCTCCTTCACCTCCCTGATCTGTCCCAGCAGCCTTATAAGGTAACATTAGGTAATATTGCAGTACTACACTGGCTGTAAGACAATAAATAAGACAGTAAATGCCACATGCCAAGTTTAGCTGTAAAACATATGAAACAGAATAATTGGGATTGACAGAGAAGTGGTCTAAGGGGACTGTTTATTGGACACAGCAAACATCACACAAATCACAGACAAAGGGATTTTTAAATCTCATGGTCTGATCTCTAGTCAAAGCCACACAGCCTAATGTGATGTTATCAAGTGATGATTATGTTGTAATGATTCCATATTCCTCAGTGGCCACTTGAAGTATGATGCACAGCCATCTCGTATTTTTTCTCTCTATAATCGCTTTCCATCGAAAGATCCTGAAGAAGAAAGGCTCAAGCTCCTTCCTCCAACGGCTGGAGCGCTGCGGGCCCATCACAGTGGCTGTCCAGCTGAGGGTAAGAAAGACTCCTCTCCATCCACCACACATTTGTAATGTGTGGTGTACACATCAAAATGTATTTGAAATGTATAAACAAACTAACAGGCCAAGGCAGTGGTAGACCAGTGCCTCCTTTCCCTGTTCTGTGGGGTAAATTTACTGATATCTCAAAAGGAGTCTGGCTGAGTGAGAGAGGGCAATATGTGTGGAAGGTCAGAAACTGCAGGAATCCTTCTGTGTAGAGTTTGCATATACTCTGCACACTAGGTTCCTCCCACACTCAAACGGTGTGCATATCAGGTAATTGGACTCTAAATTGTCCACACATTGTATAGGTTTGATGTATGGTTTTTATTTTACCGTATACTCACTCCCTACATAGAGTACATGCAAGCATCTGGATCAAATCAGGAATTTGTTAATGAAACTTAAGGTTTTGTTTGAATTTAGTCCTCATTTAGAAACAGCTCTTGTTGATGCATCCCCATCTTCATACACCCACTCTCTCACCCTGGTCCTCAAAACACTGAACATTCTTCTCACTTATGCACGAAACATCCAGGGCGCTGTGATTTCATAACTATATAAAGCAAGAATAATATTCAGTTTGAGGAACGCAGTTCGTTGTCCGCTGGTGACGCAAGGAGGGTGAAATGTGGCTCAGAGAAGCAGTACCTTTGGTCTGAATGAAGCCAGTGTGTTGCACAATCAGAGTTGTGGGCTTGTGGTCGACGAGTCCCTCCGGGAATGGCAGGGAAGGAGAGAGTGGGCTGAAGAATGATGCTGTACCAAGCCAAGCCTGAAGCCCTCCACATGAATGAATGAACAATGAACAACAACCACTGTGTGCCGTGTGCATGCATTTGTGTGTGTGTGTGTCTCTGTGTGTGTGTGTGTGTGTGTGGTGTGTGTGTGTGTGTGTGTGTGTGTGTCTGTGTGTCTGTGTGTCTGTGTGTCTGTGTGCGTGTTTTGA